>CM024592.1:17847579-18342723 GCA_014182565.1 Eucalyptus marginata | reverse complement strand
ATCATCGGATTTGGAAAAAGACGATATTGTGACCCATTATAAAAATTAAAACAGATTTTTGGACCATACAAAATATTTTAACTTGGGAGCACCTACAGTTCTTCCTACCTCGCATTATTTTGTTTACTGACAGTGAACTGATGTTTGACTTTTTGTACTCATCAAGAATCCATGCCAGACGGCCGATAGTTTTCTTTTCATGTCGCATTCATCCAGCTGATCTTGGCCTGCAGAGTGGTATAAAAAATTCTTTCTGTCCTCGAATGAGGGGTAAACATGGTTCCAAGATCCTACTCTGAAACCTAAGAATCAAACTAGTAAAAACCTACGTGGTCTCAAATTCCAAGATATACAAAATAAGTTCTAGATTTCAAAAATTAGAGAATCTCTCTTGATGGGTAGGTTACTTGGAACCTAGAACCTATAACTTAGAACTTAAAATAAGTTTTTGTATATTTCTTTGTTTATGTTTTCACACTATCCTGTGGTATTCAATAACGTTCGGTGATTAGTGTATAATTTCAAACTACTAGTCTAAGCTTCCATTCTCTGACTAAAATTTTTATTTTATTAATATTTCATATTCGTATGTTTAATATAAGTTGTAATCAATTGACTACAGCAGCAAGTGATGATCATTAAAGGTGATGATTCATTACAATCATTCAATTAATCATATAGGTGGAATCTAGGTAAAACTTGAAATATGTGATAAGGTAGGTTATAGGTTCTAAACTATGCAGAGTAGGTTTCAGGTTCCAAAAAATAAGGAACCTATTATAACGGATAAGCTTTAGAATTCAGGTGAAATGTATATGGAACCTAGAACCATCCATCCCTGTCCTGAATGATGCTTCCTTATAATGATTTGATAGAGAAAATAAATGACGGTGGAAGTTTGCATCTTTTCTATAACTATATCTTTCTACAACTGTACACAAAGAGAGGGACGCCTGTCAGCTTTTGGAAGATGGCGTTAATTCATTGTCATCATCATAAGAAAATATCCAAAGCAGAAAGAAAATGGCACAAGGAGCCACAGCAGTAGGTACTGCCGCTTCAGAAAGATTCTTTCTCGGTTTTTCTATGCGGTATACGTGAGACTGCTTGTTCACCTGATTAGTAATCATCGTTGGGAGGGATAGTTTGGAATTGGAGTAAGGTGAAATTGTATAGCGTGAATCTAGTTTGATTCAAGCTCATTTATAAATACTGTGTAAATGGTTTAAATGGTTTAAATAGGAAATATGACATCGAAATCCCATCTTCAACCCTTTCATGTTGAAGCACTTGAGTTAATCCCACATTTTCTTGGGCGTAGAACATGATAATAGCGGGGACCGATACTCTGACGGTGGCGATCACCTGGGCGCTATCGCTGCTAATGAACAACCGTCGTGCATTGAAGAAGGCGCAACAAGAGCTGGACACCCATGTTGGCAAGAGTAGGCCCGTGGAAGAGTCCGATGTGAAGAACTTGACCTACCTCCAAGCCATCGTCAAGGAAGCAATGCGTTTATATCCACCGGCACCGGTGAACGGCCTTAGAAGGTCCATGGAAGAGTGCACCTTCTCGGCTGGCTTTCGCATTCCTGCAGGTATGTGGCCCTTGCATTTGAGCAAAAATCGGTCTCACATTGGACGTGGATGTATAGCTTGACCTGATAAGTTGAGTCAGTTCACTATATAAGCATGAGGTCCATGTCTTCATCATCGCATCAAGAATGAACTGCGTCGTTGCACAATATCACAATTCCGGACCAATGAAAAAAGTTGAGACCTTATACTATCAAGATTCTGTGGAAAAGAATTGGATTAGTTTTAAATGTACAGTGCGCGGAGTCTTCTTTTTAGTCCGATAACTAAAAAAAAGAACTTTCTCGTTCAGTCAGTAAAGAAGGATCATTGTCAATCTCAAAAATTTGATTAGTAATATCAAAATATATGGAATATATAAGCTATACTCACAATCATTAATTTGTACAATTAGTTAATTTTTAAATTACAACTACCTGCGTTCCCCTTGTTGGCATATTTAAATAATAAATCACATTTTCATCTAATAGATTAAACTTTTATAATAGTTGGCATTCGTTTCACCAAAATCTCACATGATATAAGAGCTAGAAGTTTGAATCTTTTTCGACCCCATTTACTTTTTCAAAATTTAAGTTTTTTGAGTAGTTGGCAGTATTCCACCAAAATCTCACACTTGTGTTGGATGTGAGTTGTATAATGATGGTTTATGAAGTCTCTGTAAAAATGCGAATTTTGTATCTCTTTCGTCTGTGAACTCAGAATTTGAGCCTGTCCATCGATTCAAGAGGGCAAGTCCACTTTTCCCATTTGCCATAATTTCTGTAACTTTAACTTGTATCATCATTCCTCAAGATCTGTGCAAAATTTTCTTGTGTTTGCACTTTTTTCTGCAAAAGCTCTTACACTCTGTTATTGGTTAGGTACACGTTTGCTGTTGAACGTCTGGAAAATACAGAGGGACGAGCGCGTATGGTCCAATCCGGATGAATTCCGGCCCGAGAGGTTCCTCATGACACATGAGAATGTGGACTTGAGAGGTCAGAACTTCGAACTCATTCCCTTCGGCGCGGGGAGGAGGTCCTGCGCTGGAACCTCGCTGGCCCTTCACATGTTGCACTTGGTGCTGGCTAGCTTGCTGCAAAGTTTCGAAATAAGCACGGTCTCGGATGAAGCCGTGGACATGACGGAGAGCCCTGGGTTGTCGAATATGAAGGCGACCCCGCTTGAAGTCATGCTCATTCCACGCCTCGATCAGAAGGCTTATGAAAGGGATGAGCAGGAGAATTTGTGATCTTTATAGTAATCACATTATCATGATGAGAGCCACAAGCTCCATTTTCTCTTGAAAATAAAACTTAAATACACGTGTCCCACCTAAAAGGCTACTAAGAATGCAGTTAGGAACAAAACAAAGACTCAATGACAGTAACCTTGAAGCCGATTACTTGAATAATCGTTTCTGTTCATATTTTGTTAGTTTGCAAATTTTCATGGTATCAAGAATTTCCGAGTAGCTTTCATTTGCGCTTATACTGGCGATGTAATGAGTGCGGCTTGTCCGAGAGATCATTTCCACACTGACAGAGTAGGATGTAGCTCTCTGTTTTTGGCGGATATGTCAACACGCTTCAGCGAAGATATGGCTGCTGAGTCGCCAAACAGAGTACACACCGAAGATCTCTTTAGGGGAAGAAGCAGTTTCGGACAGTTCCGCACATGTTCGCTGGAAGCTGGTTTTGCAAAGCTTTATTTCTCTGTGTCTATTGCGGCAATACGCACTTTGGAAATCCTTTTCCATGCCCTTCATTTCGTCACACATAGGATGAACAGGAGGACGCACATGTCGCCTCGAGATAATAAAAATCGAAAGACTCCTAGGACTTAAAAGGTCAAATTTACACGATCCAGAAGAAGAGCATCTCTACGGGGTCATACCAGAGTTGAAGGCGTGCGACTATCGAAGAACTGAACAGAGCCAAAACCAAGTACTTATATGACTATCAAGCAATCTGAGGCAGCTACAGTTTCTGGCGAATTTTCATATATGAAGTTACTGATATGAGAGGAACCATCAGGTTGAACAGTGAAGTACACCCAACTCCTCAGTATTACGTCGCAAGTGATCAGGATTATTAAGCAGAAGCAGCAAGAACAAGCAATTTACTTAAGTAGTGGGCAGTTAATTAGGTAATGGTCAATGACTAACTTGCTTCAGAAAAATCTACTCTTAGGCTGACTTTGGGCTTTTTGTCCCCACACGCTCCAAGCTTCCACTAGACGACAAGGATTTGAGCACTTATTTTAGAACATGTGCAAGTCCCTTGGACTTGAAAAGTCCAGACACAATTTCTTCCACTATAAACTGCCGGGACAGCCGCAAATGAACTCTTGAAAGGAAAATTTTCCAGAAAATATCTAAAGCAAAAATAATACGGTACTAAGCGCCAATAGAGCAATGACATTTTGCATCTTCAATAGGAAAATCAAAAATTATGTGAGATAGTTCTTCATTTCATATTTATACTCTTAGAAGTGGAGTAAGGTGATTCAAATTAGGCTTCAAACGGAAGAGATGATCACGCTTATTATTTTAGCAACCACCAGAGATTAAATCAAAGATTTGTTATGTTTCTTCTCTGCTTCTCGAGTTTTTTAATGGGATTGGTGTGAAATTTTGATCATATCAATCTAGTTTGATTCAAGTTCATTTACAAATATTGTGACTAAATCATTTGAATAGGAGATATGACATATCAAATCATATTTGATTCCACCCTTCATGTCAAAGCACTTGAGTTGATCATACTTTTTTTTTTTATTTGGCCGGCGGGCATAGAACTTGATCATAAGGGGGACCGATACTATAACGACGGCGCTCACGTGGGCACTATCACTGCTGGTGAGCGACCGCCGCACATTGAAGAAGGCCCAACAAGAGCTGGACACCCATGTCGGCAAGAGCAGGCCGGTCGAAGAGTCCGATGTGAAGAAGTTGACCTACCTCCAAGCCATCATCAAGGAGACAATGCGTTTGTATCCCCCTGTGCCGACTGCTCTCAGAAGAAACTCAGAACGGGCCTAAACTTGGCCCAACAAATCTCATCCCAAGCTGAGATTTGTTTTTTATTTGGGCTGGGCTTGATCTGGGCTTCAAGATCGCGGGCTTAACTGCTGAGAATGGGCTGGCTTCAAGTCTGGCTGAACTGGGCTGCTGATGGGCTAAACAAAATGGGCCCAACTGGACTGGAATTTTGCTGGGCTTCAAGGACTGAAGAGAAGACCGAACTGGGCTGAAAGGTCTTGAAATCTGCGGCCAATGATGGGTTGGGCTTCGGCTCCAAATGGTGAGGGCTGCTCGGTGGACTTGCGGCTCATGGAGTTGAAGACCGCTGGGCCGTTGATGTGGGCTGACTTCGAACGGGCGGTGGTGTCTCAACGGATGGCTGCTCGCGGACGGTGTGTAATATATGGGCTTTAAAAACAAGAAAAGAAAAGAAAAAGAAAGGGTTGAAAAGTCAAAAAGGGGAGGCTGAAGAGAACTGTGGAACCTTCGGTGGGTTTTAAAAAGAGAGAAAGAGGGAGAGAGAGAAGAGCACAGTAGAAACGAAAAGCAGGGGAAAACGCGAAACAGGGGAGAAGAGAGAAAGAAAAGAAAAGAAAAAGGAAAAAGGGGAAAAATTTTGGCGCGCTCGTGATCCGAACGTCTCATCAAGCCGACTCAAGCGTGTTTTGCAATGCCGGTAAGGAATCGAAGCTTTTAATCACCTACTTCAAGTAATCGCCGCAATTAGGGCTCGAAATTCAGTTTTCTTGGATATTTGTGTGGCGAAGCCCGATTTTTGAGTCGTTGAGCTGTATATTTTTATAGAAATGGTACTTTGGGACGTTGTGAAGCTATAGCATCTTACGGATCGTGATTTGAGCTTGTGGTTTGTCCGGAACGGAATTTTGAAGTTGGGAACGCAATCTGGTACTGTAGCGACAGTAGCTTCGAGCCTCTTTTTTTGTCATTTTCGGTTCTGTTTTGGGGCAGCTGAGTTGGGGTTGTTGTTGTACGTTAAAAGAGCTTTCTAAAGACTGTAAGATGGCTTGAAACGGAAATTTGTGGAGGGAGTTATGACGTGACGAAGTTGGCGCATGGACCGCGCCTAGCTGAAAATGTTGGGTTTCTGCTTTTTGTGTGCTTTTGTGGCGCGTAGGTGTCGTTTTATCGACTAATAAGCCTAGTTTAGGAGAGTCGTTGTAAGAATATTCCTTTTTACTCGGCCTTTTGATATTGTTTTTCCATTAATTGTTAGGGATCCGAGTGCGTGGTTCAAGTGAGCGTCGTATTTGATTTTTGGCTTTTCCCTAGTGAGTGACACTATTTCTTCTTTGTATTTTAAACTCATATTTTGAGAAACGTGGTGGATGATATAATCCGTGAGTTGATAAAAAGCATATCTTGTTACATAAAACATGATCGAGCTATTACTGCCATCTTTGTTGTTTGAAAGGAGTTATATTTCAATTTCGATTGGAATGGTTGTTTGAAAATAGTTTGTGAAATTCTTTATGAAAGAATTGAAGAATGCTTTGATATTTATTTATCAAATCTTGAGTTATGATATGACTTTCTTTCTGACGTTGGATTACTAGATATTGTGATTTGTGGTTGGTGCTCAATGTCTCTGTGAACCTAAGGGGTGTGTGGGTATGCGCATACTTAATCTAGGATATCCTTGTGGGCCGAGCTACCGGCTAATAATAGGTGGAGACCTTGCCAAGGGGGGAATTTTGGTCGTCTCGTCACAGGCGTTACGCGTGACCATGGTTAGACATTTGAGCATGAATTGGTCAATGGAGTGGACCATTGACGTGTGATTTGAGTTTAGTCGATGGAATGGACCATCGATGTGATTTGATGGGATTAATCAATGGAATAGACCATTGATACGTGTTTTACGAGATTGACTAATGGACTCGACCATTGGTACTTTCGGTATTTGAGTTGTGTTTGTGTTTTAAAATGTGCATTGTGATTTCTCGATCCGCTTAGAAGAAATGTGTTACTCACTGGGCCATGGTAGCTCACTCCTCTCATCTACTTGCTTTTCAGGTTCTTTAGCGAGTTGCGAGTAGGCGTGAGCGTTCGTTCGGGGAGGACTTTTGTGGTGGAAATTTTTGGATATGACGTGTGCATAGTTAAAAGGTTTATGTTTTGATCTTTTGTGGATTATAGATATACTCTGATATTGTAACCAAATACCTTTTTTTTGTCATATATATGATCTCTGAAACCCAGCTCCCTCTCATGAACCCTTACTCCGCCTTTGCTAAACCCAACTCGTCATTTTCACCCATCCGCTCCATCCGCCAACTAATTCACCAAACTCCAAAACAAGTAAAGGAGTACGTCCAGTCCTCCAAATTTGACGAGCACCCCATTCCTACTACTGAAAAGGAGTACTTTGTTACTCTTCAAATTCTTCCAGAATTCCCCAGACAATGGGCTCAACAGGGATACACTCATGTTCATTATGGCGATGTCCGTCTTGCTCTCACATTTCATGGCCGTAAAGGTTTGCCCGTTGTGGCAAGAATTGCATTGTTAGATACCAGATTTTTACAATACCAGCATGCTTGCATTGGTACTGTTCAAACTACTCTGAATGCCGGCACAGTTTTTGTCACTTTGTATCCCAACTTCAACATCGCTTTATCAGATCCCCAGCTACTTTCTTTCCTAAAAGTTCAAGTCCAGCTCACTGGAGCTCCTCAAACTGCTGATTCTGTAGCTGCAACCCTGCATTACCAGATGGTTTATCGAGTACAGAACCATGCACTTGATCTAAACTTTAACAATGGTAATGAAGATGGCTTGTTTATCTCCATGCAGAATGATCAGGCATCATGCATTCATGTCCCTCGGCAGATCCCGAAGGACACGCTGGCCAAGCTCCTTCCAGAGACTTGGATCACCAACTACGAAAAGCTACATCAACATAACAAGCCGTTCCAGTCTACGGACTTTGAGTTCGTCCGGAAAAAAGATGGAACTGTTTCCATCAAATTTGGCAAAGAAAAAGAAGAGAGTCCTTCTATCTTCCAAACGCTCTTCATGATTGAACCATGTGTTCCTGAATCCATTTCCGAACTAAACCCAAAAAAGCTTGTTCGACACTTTAATGGTGATAGACATCCTGTCCATTACTATAAAGACAAATATGGTCACTGTTTCGGGATCCTTTTTGCCAATGTTCCTATTGTATGAATTCCCCCGATGAGGTAAATCCATATGATAGGCCTCCACCTCGACGCAAAAAAGGCCAAAGGATAAGGTATACCAAAGATATTTAAACGGAGACCCCTCCGTTGATACCTTTGGTGAGTGTGATAAATACTAGTTCATGGTTTCCTATGCACCACCTCCGCCACCAGAGGTCCGTACTACACCCCAAGCTTCACCAGATCCACCAAAATCACCTCCACCATCACCACCTCGGAAAAAAAACAAGCTCTCTCTCCGTTCTATAAGCCAATCTTAAAGTGGGCCAACACTCCTACCCACTTGAAGCTCCAGTAGAAAACCACCTATTTCCTCCATTGCCATGTTTCAAGACTCTGACTTTCCCCCTCTTGTCAGAGAAGGTTCTAAACTCTCGTTTCCTACCCTAGAGGAATTCATTGACCCACAAGGCAGATACCGCCATGTTCCTAAAGTACCTACCCCACCGATGTGGATGAACATGGGAGATAGAGAAAGACTTCTGCTGCTGAAGCTATTTTAAATTGGCAATCAGAGACTCGCTAGCACAAAACAATGCTTTCAAAGCAATTGATTCCAAGATTGGAATTGTACAACAAGATCTCGAAAATATGATGAGACTACCAAGAAGATGGTTTTGAATTCCGAGAAAGGCTAAATGCCTTGGAATCAGGGCAACGACTAGGCTATCATTATCTAGAAAGCCCAGAACCGGAGATAGAAAAGCTCAAAAGACAAATCCAACTCCTTGAAGAAGGAAGATTCAGACCTTTTGATCCATTTGCAACTCCAGTAAGAACTGGATACTTACCTCCGCCACCCCAGACATCTATCTTTGCTGCAATTCCACAAGATCCCTCCAGAAAGGAACTAGATATACGAGATCGGATCAAAGAGTTGAATCGAATCCAAAAAGAAAGAGGGAAAGAGAAAATTCTTGCAGAATCATGTTCGGTGGTCATAAGAGAAAAGCCAGATCGGATGATGCTAGCAAATCCATTGGAATCCTTTCTAAAGGATTTGAGTGTCCAACAACCCGATCCCGTCCACAAGATTGATCCACCACCCCAAATGATCAAACTCTATTAGAGCAAACTGATTCTACTACTTCTGATACTGAATCTGATTTAGTATCATCCTCTTCATCCTTTTCAGTTCCTGAACCCGATCCCCTTCCTATTGTACCAGTAACCTCTTCTATATTCATGGCTGATCCTCCATATCAGGAAATGGAATCAAACTACTCTGACCCAGAGATTGTTCGGGACAATCCAAGAAATCATGTGTCCATGGCATCAAAGCAGTTTTTCTCCATCGATGATATTCCCTACCAAAAATGGCCAGAAAGACTTGAGGAATTTCATACTTGGTTAAATACCCAGTCCATCACCAACCATGACATGAATGATGTCCTTTACAACTTTGTTACTAGGTTCACAGGAAGCCTTAAGCTTTGGTGGAAATTAGTGTCAGAACAAGACCAGATTCATTTTCTGATGTCACCAAATTTTAGCCAAGCCATTACTATCCTATACCACTTCTTTGTGGGAAAACCCACCGATCTCATAGAAATGAAAAGACGAGAGTTTTTCAAAAGAAAATGTTGTTCCTTCCAGAAGAAGCATCTTGATAAGCATTATCGAATAATGCTTCAGCTCTTTTACCAAATCGGAGCTGATTCAAATCTGAAGCATGTTTTCCTGACTTCTGTCCCTAAAGAGCTGTCCCAAATGGTCGAAAGATCCTTTGTTGGAAGACAGAAGAGAGTACAGGATATTCCCCTAGGAGAAATACAACAAGAGATCCATCTATGTCTTGAAGAAATATGTCTAAAGTGCCGAATGGTCCAATCCTACATCAACAAGGATAAAAGCCTCGAGACAGCTTGCTCTCACCACAAGTTGAAGATCAAATGTTCCAAACAAGACTGTGATGGTACTTGTGGAAAGTATTCTCGAAAGAAGAAACATTTCAAGAAGTTCTCGATGAAGAAGTCCAAATATGGCCACAAGAACTTCCGAAAGAAGAAATGGCAATACCTACGAAAAAGAAAGGATCGCACGGGCCATAAAAAATCGAATCGTTGCTACATTTGCAACAAGAAAGGACATTTTGCCAAAAACTGTCCCCAAGCCAAAAAAGGTCAGCATCATTTGATACATCAAATTGAGAATGAAACAGGTATCTCTCTTGAAAATGATGATGTTGAATCATTGTTCTCTGCTGATGAAGAACAATCTGAACAAACCCTTTGTATCATTCCTTGTTATCACACTTCCAACGAGGATTCAGACTCAGAATCTGAAGATATTTTTCACATATCACCCACATCTGCAGAACAAAGCCTTGACATATTCTCGAGTCAAACTCATTGTCCTCATTTTCCGGTCAAAATCCTCACCTCAAAGTTTGCTAAGCCTATCATTGTTATTGCCCTCATTGATACTGGAGCAAGCTGTTCAATTTTAGATACCAAAGTTCTTCCTGAAGAATATTGGACTCCTTATGTTCGATATTTCAACTCTGCCTCAGGAGATACTTTCTCCACAAATGTAAGAACTACTCCTGTGACCATTCAGTTCTTTCCCCAATGCTCAATAACCACAAAAATCTTTGGATCCAATCTTCCCAACAAAGATCTAATCATTGGTTGGGACGTTATGACTCAGATCTCACAGCTTCGTATCATTCCGGGAAAAGGTCTTAGATACAAGGACCAATTCTCTGAATTTGTCAATATTCAGAAACTTTTTTCCATTCAGATGAGCCTACTAGATCCAATTATGCAAAAGCTGTTAGAATCTTGTTTAGAATCCCATTCGGAATTTGCTCAAAAGTGTTCCCATCCTTTATGGGAAAATCCAGAATTCTTTGTTCGCCTTCCTTTTAAGAAGAATGAAGACATAAATCCAACCAAGGCGAGCCACATGGGAATGAAGCCAGAACACTTGGCTTTAGCCCAAAGGGAATGCTCAGAACTATTGCAACAAGGCCTTATTGAAATCTCAACTCTCAATGGGCTTGTGAAGCCTTTATGTCAATAAGCGTGCCGAGCAAAACAGGGAAAATGAGATTGGTAATCAACTATCAACCCCTCAATCTTTTCCTCCAGGATGACAAATTCCCTTTACCATCCAGAGTTTCTCTCTTTACTAGACTAACAAAGGCCCATATCTATTCCAAATTCGACCTCAAAGCCGGATTTTGGCAATTGGGCATCCATCCTGAAGACAGATCCAAAACAGGATTCTGTATTCCGAACCAGCACTTCCAGTGGAAAGTTCTTCCTTTTGGTCTAAAGGTAGCACCATCCCTTTTCCAAAAGGCCATGTGTCGTATCTTCCAACCAATTCTCTCAAGTGTTGCAGTATATATTGATGATATCCCGCTCTACGCCCCGATGAGCAATCACACCGCCAACTCCTTGAACAAGGTTTGCGAAAATTGTCGAAAGCATGGCATCATGCTTTCTCGGAAAGATGAATATTGCCCAAACAAAATCGAATTTCTTGGTATGCACCTCAACAATGGTACATACTATTCGGGCGGACATTGCTCAGGAACTGCTCAAGTTTCCTGAAGAAAATTTCACAAAGAAAGAAGTTCAGCATTTTCTTGGGATAATTAACTATCTCAGGGATTTTGTCCCAAATCTTGCAAAGCTCCTGATTCCTTTGCAATCCATGCTAAAGAAGAATCCCCCACCTTGGGGAAAAATTCAGACAAAAGCAGTTGCTGAGTTGAAGGAGGTTATGCAGAATCTCCCACCATTAAAAATACCATCAACAGGAAAAAGAATTCTTCAAACTAACGCCAGTCATGAATACTGGGCAGCCATTCTACTTGAAGAAATTGATGGTAAGAGACACCTCTGTGTTCACAAAAGTGGAAAGTTTTCTCAATCCGAAATGCATTACCATTCCACTTTTAAAGAAATCTTAGCAGTGAAAAATGGAATCAAGAAGTTTGAATTCCATCTCATTGGCCATCACTTCCTGGTAGAATTAGACATGGCATCCTTTCCTCAGATGACCAAGTTTAAGCAGAAGCAGATCCCGAATTCTAAATTGCTTCGATGGGCTGAATGGTTTTCAAAATATTCTTTTGAAACCAAACACATTCCAGGAAAAAAGAATGTTCTTGCTGATTTCTTGTCAAGACCTAAGGCACCAGCCGAAATCAACATGTATATCAAAAGACCTGCTTTTCATATGCTTAATCATGGCGTGAAATACAAGATTGAGAAGATTAAAGATTTGCCAAGCTGGAAATATCCCAGGAGATTATTGAACAAATCCGAATGACAATCTCACCGAAAATGGAAACCTCATGTGGCAATGCCACACAGATCTGCTCGAGACTTAATGCGGGTTCAATTCTTTATCCTTGTGGATTAAATCCAGATTATCCATTCATACATCCTCTTATCCGGAAAGAAGATGATTTCCCGATCGGCTCAAAACACTATTATGGTACTTAACCAATAAGTACTTAATAGCGTTTGAAATTCCAACCGAAGATTCATTGCCAACCTCACCAGGATATTCTTACTTGGAAGAAATATTAAAGAGAAAGTGATCAGAATCTTTTAGACTTTCTCAATTGGTTCTACCCTCCTACTCACTTTGGAAACATCTTTTGGAAAAAGAACTAAGAACCACAACACCAAACCCGAAGTCCATACCATCCTGTTCTTTCGACGTCCGTGGCATTTTTGCCGAAATAATGGCAACATCATTAGTGTTCCCCTGGAAATAGGAACCACATCCTACAAACCCCATTTGGATAGCAAAGAAGCTCGAATTCACAAATCCTATCCAATGTCTGTTCGATCCTGTCAACTCCAGTACCGAGAACTCCAGAGAATTTTGTGCCAAGAGAACAAAACCATTCCTGAAGATGTATGGAACTATAATAATCTCACTGCATTGGATCATTATAACCTAGCCCCAGAAGCTAAGGAAGCACTTAGGCAATTCAGACAAGCTGGATCATCCCAAGATGATGAAATGACAAGTGCACATGACATTGTCCAATCTACCCAGGACCCCTATGCACGTTGGGGAGGTCCTCTTTCCCAAGATCCCTACGACCAAGGACCCTTGTCCTTATCTCAAATAGACAATTCCTATTATGCACAGCCATCCCATTGGCCTCAACCAAGCATTCCTGCCGACACTACAGAAGATGACAATACAAACTGGGCTCAAGAAGAAGCATCCCACCATGCTCACGAAGAAGCATCCTCATCACACCAGCTAAAGCAGATCCTCTCACCAAAAGACCTTGAAGCTCTTGAACAAAAATATGAGGCGCATCTTCTAGCAACAGCACACAGCTTAGATGACTTGGACTATGACTACAATGCTCATAACGGACGAGACCGCTAAAAACCCGTTGTCCGTACAATTTCACTGTAGCAGCACACTGTTCACTTTTACTGTAGCACTAGGCTAGGGAAAGTACTGTTCACAGTATAGTTACTGTTCATATTGTGCGAATAATTCCCTCCTGAAAGTTTCCGGTGCCTCTGTTTGTTCCCGAACCCATGAGCTTGGTCCTTGTTCGCTTGTGACCTCCTATTGTCTATAAAAGGCAAGGAGGGTGTATTGTGTTGGGCAGAGTCCCCTGAAGTAAAGTGAGTGTTTTGTAAAAACCTCCATGGCTTTCTAAACTCCTCTTCTTCTCCAGCCTGGTAGAATCCTCTAGGAAATGCAGCTCGGGTAGATCAGAAGCGTTTCCATCCTGGTTCTTATGGTATCCCTAGGCTCTGAACTAAAGGGCAGTAGTTTTTCGCTAAAAGGCAATTCCTGAAGGGCTTGAACGGGTTGTTCGCCCACTGTGGGAAGGCATACCTGCAGAAAATTATCTCTTCCTTCCCTGGTTCTAAGTCTAGTTCCATTATGGTATCTATATTGTTTTTGGGTTGAATTTTGGTTATGTTGAGGCTGTGTCCTTTGGTAAAAGGACGGCCGTGTCATGCCTATTTTTCTTGTGAATCGGGGTGTGACACGGTGGGCGGACAACCAGGAGACGCACGGTAGCAGCTTCGCTGGGTCTTCGATCGTGAGGCAAGACGTGGCCGCGGATGAAAGGATTGGAGTCAACTTTGGGCTTCTTGCTGAGCTAAAGTTGACCCGGCAACTTGAAGACACGAGGAGGCTGGCGTCTTCGTGGCAACATAAAGGGAATCGGTGGATTGAAGGACGCGGCAACAAAATGAATGGTCTTCGTGGAGGCTGGGGTTGACTTGTGGGGAAACAATTTGTAGTGGAGAGGGCATACATATGGGAGACTCGCGGCAGAGGGAATCAAAGGAAGAAAATAAAAGAAACGGGAGAAGCAATTGAAAGAAATGGGGGGGACATCACAATAAACTGCCGGGAAAGCGGCAAATGAACTCTTGAAAGGAAAATTTTCCAGAAAAACTGTCCTGCTATACTTCAGGAATCCCTCATCATGGCAATTCTGATTGAATTGCTGATAATTTTGATCTCAACCTTGGCCCTGCTAATAGTCATCTCCCTCTACCGATCACACAAATCCAAAGATCGTCGCGATTTGCCTGAAGCCAAAGGCGGTTGGCCTATTTTCGGCCACCTTCTTCTGTTCAGCAGCAAGGACCTGATGCACAAAAAGTTGGGTTCCATGGCCGACAAGTATGGACCCATTTTCACCATAAGATTAGGCTCTCATCAAACAATTGTCGTGAGCAGTTGGGAAGTGGCTAAGGAGTTTTCCACCATCCACGACAAGGCCTTCGCCGATCGACCATTGATCACCGCCACGAGGCTCATGGGCTACAACGGTGCGATGTTTGGCTTCACTCCTTATGGGGAATACTGGCGACAGATGCGCAAGATTGTGACAATCGAGCTCCTGTCGAACCACCGGCTTGACTCACTGAAGCACATACGAGTTCTCGAGGTTGAGATGGCAATAAAAGAATTGTTCAAGGCTTGGATCGGACAGGGTAAGCCCAGAAGCGGGGTCCTAGTGGAAATGAAGTCTTGGCTTGGAGACTTGATGCTCAATGTATCTTTGCATATGGTTGGGGGGAAGAGCTATGTTGGTTCGAACACTGACTGCAGCGACACTGAGGCAAAGAGATGCAAAAGGTCAATAAGGGGGTTTTTCGATCAGTTCAGGGTCTTCATGCTGTCTGATGCGATCCCGGCTCTCGGCTGATTGGATTTAGGTGGCTATGAACGATCGATGAAGGAGACAGCAAAAGAGTTGGATGTTTTGGCTCAGGGGTGGCTAGAGGAGCATAGAAGGAAGAGGTTGTCCCGCCCCAGAGGTGATAGAGAGCAAGATTTTATGGATTTGATGCTGAACGTCTGCGAGAGCGTGAAATTTTCAGATTTCGACACCGACACAGTTATTAAGGCGACTTGTTTGGTGAGTTAAGTAGAACTCTGTGCACAAAAGCTGATTTGAAGTCATGCTAATGTATTGACAATACTTGAAAACTTCAAGTATTTTCTTGAATGCCATATTGTTGGAGTCATTTCATCCATAAGCAGCTGAAGTATAGTACTTTTAGCAAAATCCACTTATAATTTAATGACAATAAACTTATTTGATGTTCACCTGGTTTCCCAAATATAGTTTGATCATACCAAGATTTTGCAAAGATGTTGGCTAAAATGGAATTACCTTTACACTTGTATGAACTACCTACTTATGGGATCTAGAGAACCATTAGTTCCAATCTTCTGTATAAATTTTTAGTTGCTGTAAGAAACTCTGCAAGAAGTTGTAAATTCAGATCCATGAAGAGTGATGCTAGACATACTCAGATAGGTCTACTAAATTAGTAAACTAAAATGTACCGCAGATTGCCGATGGGTCTACATACAAGCAGCTTGTATTCTTTTTTTCATTTCACGTCCAATAAAAGTCTAAAATCTTTTAGCTATCCAGCTTTAGTGTCCGGCATATAATAAATGCTCATTGGTAGATTCTTTTGTGCTCCTCGAGGAGCGGTGGAGACCATCAGATTCAAGAGAAGACGATATTGCGACCTGTAGGTACCCAATAAGAAAATTAATACTCAGAATATACAGAGACTTTACTCAGGGAGTACCTAAATTTTTCCTACCTGGCATTGTTTTGATGACATATGTCGCATGTTTTATGTTGTATGCTCATCTTGAATCCAGGATAGACTGGCAATAGTTTATTACATTTCCCTTTGATCTGTAGTGGTGGTTTCATGGTCAACGTTTGCATTTTTTATTATATCTGTATCTGTCCACATCTTAGCATTAAGAAACGGACGAAAGAGCATCCACTTTTGAGAGAGAGCGTCAACTCATTGTTATCATCAATAAAATATTTCCCATTGAACAAAGGAGATTGCTCAGAGGTCAGCTAGCTCAAGATATTTTAAATTATCTAAAGCAAAATTATACGGCACTAAGCGCCAATAGAGCAATGACATTTTGCATCTTCAATAACAAAATAAAAAATTATGTGAAATAGTTCTTCATTTCATATTTATACTCTTAGAAGTGGAGTAAGGTGATTCAAACTAGGCTTCAAACGGAAGAGATGATCATGCTTATTATTTTAGCAACCGCCGGAGATTAAATTGAAGATCCAAAAACTTACTTAAATCAAAGATTTGTTATGTTTCTTCTCTACTTCTCTGAGTTTTTTAATGGGATTGATGTGAAATTTTGATCATATCAATCTAGTTTGATATTGTGACTAAATCATTTGAATAGGAGATATGACATATCAAATCATATTTGATTCCACCCTTCATGTCAAAGCACTTGAGTTGATCATACTTTTTTATTTGGCCGGCGGGCATAGAACATGATCATAGGGGGGACCGATACTATAACGACGGCGCTCACGTGGGCACTATCACTGCTGGTAAGCGACCGCCGCACATTGAAGAAGGCTCAACAAGAGCTGGACACCAATGTCGGCAAGAGCAGGCCCGTCGAAGAGTCCGATGTGAAGAAGTTGACCTACCTCCAAGCCATCGTCAAGGAGACAATGCGTTTGTATCCCCCTGTGCCGACTGCTCTCAGAAGTTCGATGGAAGAGTGCACCTTCTCCACCGGCTTCCGCATTCCCACAGGTACGTGGACCTTGATTTATATCATGCTAACTTTGGTATGAAGAAACATAGTCTATAATCGACATGATGAACTGGGTCGATTCATCAAATAAGCGTGCGGTCCATGTCTTTTATCATAGGGTCAAGAATGGACCGCGTTATTACACTATTATGATTTGGTCTAGCCCAAGATATCTAGACCATAAACTATCAAGATTTTGCCAAAAGGGTTTGAATTAGTTTAATAGCATATGGAATGTTCTTTGATATAATATAGATTCATTATCATTTATTTGGATTGTTAGTTAACCCTTCAAATTACAACTACCCACGTCACCATCATGGATGAGAGCTGTGTAACTATGTCGAATTCCTAATTTTTTCGTCGCTTCCATCTTTGATCATGGAATTTGAACCTTTTTATTGATTAAAGAGGCCAAGTCCACTTCCCAACTTGCCAAAATTCCTCTGCCACTTTGACTTGCAGCTTCATTCCTGAGATCTCTGTAAAATTTTCTTGTGTTCGCCCTGTTTCTACGAAAGCTATCATACTCGGTCATTGGCTAGGTACGCGTTTGCTGTTCAACATCGCGAAAATACAGAGGGACGAGCGTGTCTGGTCCAACCCGGACAAGTTCCAGCCAGAGAGATTCCTCACAACACATGAGAACGTGGACATGAGAGGTCAGAACTTCGAGCTCATCCCCTTCGCCACGGGGAGGAGGTCCTGCCCCGGGACCTCGCTGGCTCTTCACATGGTGCACTTGGTGCTGGCTAGCTTGCTGCAGAGTTTCGAGATCGGCACGGTCACAGACGAAGCTGTGGACATGACCGAGAGCCCTGGCTTGTCGAATATGAAGGCGACCCCGCTTGAAGTCATGCTCATTCCACGCCTTGACCAGAAGGTTTATGAAAGGGACGAGCAGGAGAATTTGTGAACTTCGACTATAGTCATCACATTATCATGGGGAGAGAGCCACAAGCTTCATTTTCTCCTGAAAATCAAACTTGAATGGACATGTTCCCACCTAGGAGGCTCCTAAGGATTGCAATTGAAAATAAAACAATGACTCAATTACAGTAAATTTGAAGCCAGTTACTTGAATAGCTTTCTTTTGCACTTACACCGGCAATGTAACAAGAGTGTGGCTTGTTCGAGAGATCATTTCCACCTGAGAGAGTAGGATGTAGCTCTCTGTTTTCAGCGGACATGTCGAACGCACTTCGGCGATGATATGAACGGTGAGTCGCCAAACAGGGTACACACCAAAGATCTTCAGGGGAAGAAGCAGTTTCCGTTAGTTCCGCACAGGTTCGCTCGAAGCTAGTTTCTGTAATGGTCTACCGTTTTTCTGTGTGTTCATTGCGGCAATACGCAAGCTGGAAATCCTCTTTTATGCCCTACATTTCGTCGCACGTAGGATGAACAGGAGGACGCGTATGTTGGCTCGAAATAAAAATCGAAAGATTCCTAGGACTACAAGGTCAAATTTACGCGATCCGGAAGAACATCTATATAGGATCATGCCAGAATTGAATGTATGCGACTATCAGAGAACTAAACAGAACCAAAAACAATTACTTATATGACTAACAAACATTACTGATATGCGAGGAATCATCAGGTTGAACAATGAGGTACACCCTACTCCATGGGAATTCATCGCACACGAACAAAATAATTAAGCAAAAGCCGCATAGTGTTGGGGAAAACTAAGGACAATAATTCACCGGGAACTAAGTCCAATCTAGGATCAATTTCTCGTTGGAAACTAAACCGACCGCAATCAACTTAGCCCCATCAATAACTAGCTAATGCAACCTCAGAATAAGTAAATATAACGCCAAATTGATAAGAAAATAAATCCAACAACAACATTAAGGATTTAACGTGGAAATGCGAGAAAAATTACGAACCGTCCAAAAACTTCTACTAATCACTAAAAATAATAGGATACATGAAGTGTTTTTCTCTAGTCACATGCTAGAGGCTTAGCATCAACAATACAAATTCATTTTCTCACCACAAAGGTAGATAAAAATAAACATGGCAAGAAAACCATACCAGTGATAAGAGAATTCGAAGGAGAGCTGACCAATTTGTAGCACTTGATCTCATGAACAACATACTTAAATTTGAGCCAATACCCTCAACCTTTGGCCTTTGAATCGGAGCCGCAAAGTTTCAGCCCCATTTTCTTCTTTCTCCATGGTCTCTTCAGTGAGCTCTTTGTTCTCTCTCTCTCTCTCTCTCATGGGCACACGCCCAAAGCTATATCTCTTTTTCTTTCATTTGCTTTTTTGCTTTTCTTCTTCTTCCTTTCTTTTATTTTAATGTCAGTTGGGCCCCACAAGAGGTGGACCCAACCAACAAATCTCCCCCTCCTTCTCATGTGAGAAGTTCCATCATTCCCCTTTTTTTCTACAAGAGTCAAGTTTCACTATGGGTATCGCCTTGGTCATCATATGGGATCCATTATCGTCAGTGTGGACTTTCTTAAATAGGAAGAGTTTCTCTTTTAATTTTTTTTCGGATCCAATGATACATCACATTAACATGCTTCAATCTTAAATGCAATACTGGATTTTTGTTAAGATAAATAGTACTCATGCTATCACAATACATAACAAACTTCTCTTGCTTCAAGTACAATTCTTATAGTAATATTTACATCCACAAGAGTTCTTTATCTCCCTCAATAATAATGATACACTCTACTTCAGTCGTAGACAAATCAATACAATTTTGCAATTTTGATTGTCACTATCACAAAGTTGATCAGAGAACCCGCAGCAAGTAGAAAGAGAGAAAGAAGGAAGAGAGAAGGAATAGAAAGGAGGAGAAGGAGAACGTAAAAGAAAGAAAGAGAGGTACCCGTTGCATTTATATTGAATATAAATTGTATATAACAATAATATCCTTATGTAAGTAAAAAAAAGGAAATAAAACTCGATAATAAAGGAAACTTAATAAAGTAACTTAACACTCCCTCTCAAGCTGGAGCATATAGGTCACCTATGCCCAGCTTGGAACAACCAGCAACAAAAGCAGGACGAAATAATGCTTTGGTAAACATATCAGCAAACTGATCTCTAGAGGCAACGGTAGTAGTAGTAGTAGTAGCAGCAGCAATAGTAGCAGCAACGGTAGTAGTAGTAGCAGCAGAAGTAGCAGCAGTAGCAGCAATAGTAGCAGTAACGGTAGTAGTAGCAGCAGTAGTAGCAGTAGCAGCAATTGTAACAATAACGGTAGTAGTAGTAGCAGCAATAGTAGCAACGGTAGTAGTAGCAGCGGTAGCAACAATAGTAGCAGCAACGATAGTAGCAGCAGCAGTAGCAGTAGCAACAGAAGCAACAGCACTAGTAGTAGCAGTAGCAGCAATAGCAGCAGTAGTAGGAGTCATAGTAGTATCACTCATGACGATAATCTCAATATAAATATATCTACCACAGAAATATCGATTCAAATAATTATATGCTTGACGGAAACCCAGCAAGACCAGTCAACTATAATCAATAAAGTACTCCGATTCTTGAATCCGCTTATTAGTAAGTGTCGTAATCCATGTTCACAAACCGAACCTGACGAATCTGATATCTTCTGATCTTATATGTATCAAGACTTGAAGAGAAAACAGATAAAAATTACAGCTTTAGGTGGCTGTGCACCAACCCTAGGGGACTCTCAAACCAGCAATAGGATCAAGTAATCAGGTAGTTAGACCTGCTCTGATACCATGTCACAAAGTTGATCAGAGAACTCGCAGCAAGTAGAAAGAGAGAAAGAAGGAAGAGAGAAGGAGAACGTAAAAGAGAGAAAGAGAGGGTTGTAGTTTTCTGTTGTCACAGAAACCCTACACCCGTTGTATTTATATTGAATATAAATTGTATATAACAATAATATCCTTATGTAAGTAAAAAAGGAAATAAAACTCTGATAATAAAGGAAACTTAATAAAGTAACTTAACAGTCACGAAACAGCTCTCTTGCAAAGCTTATCATGTATTTTTGCCATAACAATTCTCTATCTCTTTTTCTTTCTTTTGCTTGTTGACTTTTCTTCTTTTGTTCTTTTGTTTTAGTGGCAGTTGGGCCCCACAAGAGGTGCAGCCAACACATGGAACATGCAGTTCGAAGTGATGTTAATCACGCCATAGAATATATATTTAATAGCGGACAGTTATTATGGTCATAATCAATGAATCAATGATCAAGTTTCCTGGGCTGACTTTTGGCTTTTGTCCTCACACACTCCTAGCTTCCAATGAGAGGTAAGGATCTGAGCCCTTCATTCAGAATATATGCAAACTCCATTGGAGTTCAGAATTTTGAGAACTCAATTTGATTTATTAGAAACTGCAAGGAAAGCAGCAGACGAGCTCTTAAAAGGAAATTTTTCCAGATAAACTCTGTCCTGCCGTCCTTCACGAATCATTCATCATGCCAAATCTGATTGAGTTGCTGATAATTCTGATCTCAACCTTGGCCCTGCTGAAGGCTATCTCTCTCTACCGATCACACAAGTCCAAAGACCACCGCGATGTGCCTGAAGCCAAAGGTGGTTGGCCTATTTTGGGCCACCTTCCTCTCTTCGGCAGCAACGACCTGATGCACAAAAAGTTGGGATCCATGGCCGACAAGTGTGGACCAATTTTCGCCATAAGATTAGGCTCGCATCGAGCAATCGTCGTGAGCAGTTGGGAAGTGGCTAAGGAGTGCCTCACCGTCCAAGACAAGGTCTTCGCCGATCGGCCAGTGATCACCGCCACGAGGCTCCTGGGCTACAACGGTGCCATGTTCGGTTTTGGTCCTTATGGAGAACACTGGCGAGAGATGCGCAGGATTGCGATGACTGAGCTCCTCTCGAACAACCGGCTTGACTCACTGAAGCACATACGAGTTTTTGAGGTTGAGACAGCAATTAAAGACTTGTTCAAGGCCTGGATCGAAAAGGGTAAGCCCAGAAGTGGGGTCTTGGTGGAAATAAAGTCTTGGCTTGCAGACCTGATGCTCAATATATCGGTGAAGATGGTAGGAGGGAAGAGATACAGTGGTTCAAACGCGGACTGTGATGACGCCGAGGCAGAAAGGTGCAAAAGGTCGATCAGGAGGTTTTTTCATCTGTTCGGGGTCCTCGTGTTGTCAGATGCGATCCCAGCTCTCAGCTGGTTGGATTTAGGTGGCTATGAACGATCGATGAAGGAGACAGCAAAAGAGTTGGATGTCTTGGTTCAGGGGTGGCTAGAGGAGCATAGAAGGAAGAGGTTGTCCTGCCCTGAAGGTGATAGAGAGCAAGATTTCATGGATTTGATGATCAACGCCCTCGAAGGTGGGAATTGTTCAGATTTTGACGTGGATAGAGATATAAAGGCAACTTGCTTGGTGAGTAATTCTAGCTTATAGTGTTTGGAAACTCGAACTGTGTGCATAAAAGGTAGATCTGAAGTCATGTTAATGCATTCACTAAAGCTTCTGCCCCATCAATGCTTGAAAACCTTAAGCATTTTCATGAATGCAATTTTGTTGGAGTCATTTCATCCATAAGCAGCAGAAGTATAGTATTTTTAGCAAAATCCACTTATAAGTTAATGATAATAAACTTATTACCTGTTCATATGTTTTTCCAAATACAGTTTGATCATATCAAGAATTTGCACTAGACGTTGGCCTGTACTAGAGAAACATTTTGAACTTGTGCGAACTACTTACATTTGGAAGAGAGTCTTAGTTTTGATCCGGTCAATGTAAATTTTTAGTTGCTTACAGCAGGAAGAGCGATGCAAGATATATTAACATCGGTCTACTAAATTAGTAAACTAAGACATACGGTCGTTGCAAATGGATCTTTCAACAAGTGGCTTGTATTCTTTTTCTTTTTCTCTAACATCCCATAAAAGTCCAAACATTATGTAGTAATCTAGTCTCAGTCTCCGACGCGCAACCAGTTTCAGAACGTTCATCTAGAGCAAATACCAGATGCTCTAGGGCAGATCTTTTTTGTGCTCTCGTAATCATCGGATTTGGAAAAAGACTATTGCAACACATTGGTACTCATACAAAAAATCAAAATTGATCTTTGGACTACACAAAACGTTTGAACTTAGAAGCACCCTGGAGTTCTTCCTACCTCGCATTATTTTGTTTACTAAAGTTGTATTGATGTTGACATTTTGTAAACATATTGAATTCTGGACAGATGGGCGCTAGTTTTCTATTCATTTCGCATTCATCTAGCAGATCATGACCGGTAGTGGAATATGAAAACGTCCTTCTGTCCCCGAATGACTCTTCCCCGTAATGAATCAACAGAGAAATTAGATGACAGTCAAAGTTTGCATCTTTTCTATATCTTTCTCCATCTGTACGAAAGAGCGAGACACTTGTCTACTCGGAAGATGGCGTTAATTCATTGTTATCATCGTAAAAGAATATCCAAAGCAGAAAGAAAATGGCCCAAAGAGCCAAAGCAGTAAGTACTGCCGCTTCAGAAACAATCTTTCTGTTTTTCTTTGCGGCATACGTGAGAATGCTTGTTCACCTAATTAATAATCGTCATTGGGACGGATAGTTTGGAATTGGAGTAAGGTTAAATTCGGAGAGTGTGAATCTAGTTTGATTCAAGCTCATTTATAACTACTGTGTTTAAATGGTTTGAATAGGAAATATGACATCAAAATTACATTTGATCCTAACAATATCACCATCATCATCTGACATCTTCGACCCTTCCGTGTCGAAGCACTTTGAGTTAATCCTGCATTTTCTTGGGCGTAGAACATGATACTAGGGGGGACCGATACTTTGACAGTGGCGATCACCTGGGCACTGTCGCTGCTAATGAACAACCGGGCCGCGTTGAAGAAGGCGCAACAAGAGCTGGACACCCACGTCGGCAAGAGTAGGCCTGTTGAAGATTCCGATGTGAAGAACTTGACCTACCTCCAAGCCCTCGTCAAGGAAGCAATGCGTTTGTATCCACCAGTGCCAATAAGCGGTCTTAGAAGGTCTATGGAAGAATGCACCTTGTCCACTGGCTTCCGTGTTCCGGCAGGTATGTGGCCCTTGCATTTCAGCAGAAATCAATACTTTATAGGACGTTAATATATGGCATGGTCCCTTTGGCATGAAAAACATACTCTGAAATCGATGTGATAAACTGAGCCAGTTCACTAAATAACCGCGAGGTCCATATCTTCGTCATGGAATGGACTGCGTTGTTGCATGGAATTATGATTCCGGACCAACAAAAAAAGTTTAGACCTATCAAGATTTTGCAGAAAAGAGTTGGATTATTTTTAAATATACAATCCGTGGAATCATTATTTTATACAAGCTATACTCATCATCATTGATTTGTATAATTAGGTAAATTTACAAATTACAACTACTAGCCTTCCTCTTATGGATGTGAGTTGTATAACGATGAATTACAAAGTCTCTGAGTCTTTGTAATATGCCAAAATGTGAATTTTGTGTCTCTTTCGTTTGTGATCTCGGAATTTGAGTCGGTCCATTGATTCAAGAGGGCAAGCCCACGTTTCCCATTTGCCAAACTTTCTGAGACTTTGACTTGTATCTTCACTCCTCAAGATCTGTGTAAAATCTTCTTGTGTTTGCACTTTTTTTCTGAAAAAGCTCTTATAATCTGTGATTGGTAGGTACGCGTTTGATGTTGAACATCTCGAAAATACAGAGGGACGGGCGCATATGGTCCAACCCGGACGAGTTCCAGCCTGAGAGGTTCCTCACGACGCATGAGAACGTGGACTTGAGAGGTCAGAACTTCGAGTTCATCCCCTTCAGCGCGGGGAGGAGGTCCTGCGCTGGAATTTCGCTCGCTCTTCAGACGGTGCACTTGACACTGGCTAGCTTGCTGCAAAGTTTTGAGATCAGCACGGTCTCGGACGAAGCCGTGGACATGACCGAGAGCCCTGGCTTGTTAAATGTGAAGGCGAGCCCGCTTGAAGTTATGCTCATTCCACGCCTTGATCAAAAAGTATATGAAAGAGGCGAGTAGGAGAGTACGTAATCTTCTGTCCATGGTCAGTACTTTATTATGAAGAGAGCCACAAGATCCATTTTCTCTTGCAAATCAAATTTGAATGTATATGTTCCCCTCCTAAGTGGCTACTAAAGATTGCAATTAGGAACCAAAAAATAAATAAATGCTTTCAGCTGTGTGTGTTTGTGTGTATATATATATATTGTATTCCGTACTTTTATATGTAAGAAACGGGGAATCTAGGGTTCCTACTGTTGAAGTCTTCTTTTTTCTACTCTGACTATCTATTTAGAATTTTTTATACGTAGGGACAAATAAAATTGAGAATTAACTATCTATAAAATCTTTAAGAAACTACTTTCCCTTTTGTTTAACCGGTTTCTTGGATTAATTAGAATTAGAAAGTCTCATGTGGTGGGATTGGAGGGAAATCCCACTAAGGATGAACAGTTTCCAGGTGAGTAAGTTCCAAACTTGGAACCTAAAATCTATCATGTTAGAACCGGTTCCTAATTTTTAGAACCTTAAATCTATCTTGTTTGTCTTAGAGCGGATCCTATTTGTTTGGTCTAATTCATTGGTTTGTTCTTTTCTTTTTGTGTCATTTATTCAAAAAATAAAATCAAGACAAATAGCAATTATAACAAAATAATACAAGCAACAACATGGCTAAAAGTAATACATCGATACAAAACAAATAGAAATATAAAGTAACAGGGAACTTAAGCTTATTTAAGATTAATAAATCATTTTTTTCCAACTTAAAAAATAGGTTTTAACCTATTTCCTAAGTGGGTGGGTGGGGAGATAGGTTCAATACCTAGAATTTGGAACCTATTCACAATTTACCGGTTCCAAAATTTTGAAATTGGGAATCGGACCCATTGCACAACCCTAAATCCCACCAAGTGAGATTTCTTAAATACAAAGAAAGAAAGAAAAAACATAAGGAAACAAATAATTTTAGAGCACATTTAGATAATCGCTATATATATATTGATAAATACCAACTAAACTTCGTCGTTGACGAATAGCTCTTACCTTCTTGCAATTAAAAGAAGCATCTTCATGTTTTCATGTGTTGATAAGAAAATTCTAAAATAATCGAAAGTTCAGAGTATACCAAATATTCAGTTTCCTACTCTCTTTTTTTTTTTTTAAAATTAATTCTGTTAACAAAATCCTTCGTTCAAAGTATAACTAAATCTTATTTTTGGCCAAAGAACAGTCATCCACTATTTCAAAGTTGACGTTGAATCCTTCGTAAATTACTTATTGTTAGAATATCGTCACTTAGATTTTTTTTTCTAGGAAAATAGATCTCATTATATGGATGACGTAACTAACTGATGAAGCAATATCCATTTAAGGGTTTAAGAGTTGCATTTTGCTCTGCTATTATCACTTCGGATGTGTTTCTTTACATAATTAGAAAGATATGCCCATCTTTACAAAATGAAACATGTGGCCTCGACGGCACCATTGGAAATTGTATCTAACGGTGCCGTTATGTTAGCCACCCCCTTTCCTTGTTTTTTTTTCCTATAACATTCCTAATTATCCTTTGAATAGGTATTACTTCCAAACAAATGAAAATTTCCGTGGACACAACTAAACCTAAGTTGCATTATTTCCTTTCTCCTATTTAATTCCTCTGAGATTTGTCACCTCAACATGGGTTGTTCTAAATTAACTTTATAAGACTTCATGATCAGGACGCACATGATTTGTTCATCTGGCTGTAACTTACTCGTACACAAAATCTAATCTAATCGCTAATGTAAAGCAATGTCAATGATATGATGCTAGATCTTTGAATAGCCTAAAATGAAAGCATTTTATAGAATTCAACCGCTAAGATTCCAGACTAACTAATTGCCTATGAATATCACAGAATTGTGATGTCATATGTGCCAATGTAAAATCATGTTCCATGGACATTCTTTGGTGCGACATCCGGGATTTGATGAATTCCGAAGCAATTCATAATTCGTAATCAGGACCAGTGACAAACTCTGAGAATAAAAAAAACTACATTGTGCGCTCCCAGTGGTGAAAACTGAAAAGGCTCTTACCTGGGTTCTGATTTTTATACGTTGTCGCTTTTTATTAGCTGTTTATTTGGCATATGAAATTGAATTTTTTTCATTGCACCTTCTCCTCCGCTTCTGCATCCCCGCAGGTATTTGGCCCACATTTCAGCAGAAACCGATTGTATATTACACCTTGATTTAAAGCATGGCGGTCGTGACAAGCACCACCACCGTTGAGCAGGTCATCGCCAATCCACCATTCGATCGTAATTCGCGAAACACTAAATTTAGCCAATATTCGGATTAGGTAAAATCTTGTCAAAATTGATCTTCGAATAGTATGCCTCCTTATTTGAAGTATGTGGATGCATTTGATTGACTTCCTTGATATATTATTCTATACAAAATCTTGAGTAGCTTTTTAAATTGGGGATTATGGCTTAATTTGTTAGCGTTCTCCACCACTCGATACAAAAATTTGACCAATATTCGGATTAGGTAAAATCTTGTCAAAATTGATCTTCGAATCCGATCTCTTTTTAAATTGGGGATTATGGCTTAATTTGTTAGCGTTCTCACGATACAAAAATTGCCAATCCGATCTCAAGCCTGAGATATGACTCGCGATTTCATGAAAAATTGTCTAATCGGATCTCATATCCGACGTACAATTTGTCAATTTACTTTCAAAATTAAATGGATATGGATAATATCTTATGTGATTTAGTGCCGTGTTTGATGTGGATGTGATTTCTTTCTATTTTTGCTTAATTAATTTAGTTTCTATAAAGAAAAATCATAGATAATATTGCATGTTTAGGGATAAATTTCAATTACTTTCCTAGGATAGATGTTTATTTGATTTTATTCTAGAATGATTGGGTAATCTGCTGTGTTGAATTAGGATTTAGAATGACTTATTTCCTAGTTCAAATTAGATTTTATTCTAATCTTAATAGTTTATTTTTGGAATTTAATTAATTTCGAATTAAAAAAAAAAAAAACATGTGCGTGTCATATAGTTTAAACTGCATCATCCTTGCCATGTCCTTGCCCGCATATCATCTGGTAATTATATGTAAGGTTCATGAAATTGTGTGTCATACTAGAATAGTCGCATGTTAATTTTGCTCGTCATTAGAATTTGCATGTTAGGTCATTTAATTATAAATTGTGTGTCACATCAGAATAGGCATGCTTTGTACATCATCATACTAAAATAGTTCAATGATAAATTTTTGTTAACCATCAGAATTAGGTCAATTGCTTGTCATGTTAGAAGAATATATCTAGTTGACATTACGACATTCATATGTCACGTGTCATGTTAGAATAATAGTGTTCATTGCGTATACCTTAGTTGTCATTAAATAAGAGAGAAAAAAAAAAAAAAAAAAGATTTGAGTCAAATGACATGTTAACTAGAAATCATAATTAAGATGTTGACGTGATTTTCTACTTAGCATTGCGGATGCTTTTATTGCTTCAAGATAAGTAGTTCCTCCTTTTCTTCACAATTTATTTAATGCTTTGATTATTGAGTGTTAAATAATGGTTGTGCAGCCAATTAATCATCCCATATATTATGATTAATTTAAAATCAATACAAGTTGCCTGCAAAACAAAAGGTAAAAGGTACTAAAAAGGCATTAAAAGTAATTTAGCGTAATTAAATCCCCAAACTCATTTAATATATGGTCCATATGAGCAAAGAAATTATCCCATTATTTTACTTGGGTTTCTAATCGACCCATAAAAAAAATTAAAAAAAAAAAAAAGGATTAGTGGCAACTCCAAAATTAAATCAATTTACATGTTAAGAATAAAAACCCTAAGTCACAAATTAGTATAGACTTAAAGGAGCCTGAATTAAGTTTTGGCTTAATAATTCATTAGCCAAATCATAGGTGGTTCCATCCACTTTGGGGAAGTTGTGACAAAAATCAATTTGCATATTAAGAATTTAAACCTTAAGTCGCGAATTAGTATACATTTGGGAAAGCCGAGGTAAGTCTAAATTTAATAATTTATTAGCCAAATTCTAAAAGATTTTCTACCTTGGGGAGGTCACGACAAAGAGAATAAATGATTCCTTTAAAAAAAAATGGCACCTCTTTTCAATATACAACCGATTTATATATTTTTTTTTACACGAGGCATTAGACTGGGAAGAGAAACATTAGCTGTTATCAGGGCAAGCGAACTATCACTTTTCTGAGGCCGTGAGTTTTCAGTATGCAGATCGATTATGGCTGTGAGATTTGTGCGCCTATCCGATTTCCCAGGGAAGGCCCTACGGAGGTTGGACCCTTTTTCCGAAGAATAATAATTTGCAGTCTGGAGATACCTGTTTGTTCGAGTTGATTGATGGCGAAGATATCGTGTTTAGGGTATCATCGACACAAACGCAGATTGAGTGAGGCTCTACTATATGATAAATGCTGAATTGAGGTCCTTGGAGATAGTTCAAATAAATGTTTTTTTATTATGGAACGTTCTTGATTTAGGCCTTTAAATATCGTACGCATTTCAGCAGGGTAACTTTCTTTTTTTTTAGGCCGCGGCATTATACGAGTTGAAAATCTTTTTTCATGCCCTTCATTTCGTCACACATAGGATGAACCAGAGGAAGGGAATGTCACTTTGAAATGAAAATCGATGATTTTCTAGGACTTAAGGTCAAAATTACGTGATCTGGAAGAAGAGCATCTCTACGTGATCATACCAGAATTGAATGTATGCGACTATCAGAGAACTAAATAGAACCAAAAACAAGTACTTATATGACTGACAAACATTACTGATACGTGAGGAATCATCAGGTTGAACAATGAAGTACCACCGAATCCACAGTATTTTTTCGAGTGTGAACAAAATAATTTAGCAAACGCCACATAGAACAACCAAGTTGAAGATGATCATCACGCTACAGGAGATATATTTAATGATAAGTTGCTTAGGCTGACTTTTGGCTTCTGTCCTCCACACACTTCAAGCTTCCAATAAGAGATGAGGATCTGAGCCCTTCATTCAGAATACATGCAACTCCATTGGACTTTAAAATTATGAGCACCCAATTTAATCCGTTGAAAATTGCAAGGAAAGTAGCAAACGACCTCTTAAAAGGAAACCTTTCCAGATAAATTCTGTGCTGCTATACTTCAGCAATCTTCATCATGGCAATTCTGATTGGGTTGCTGATTATTCTGATCTCAACCTCGGCCCTGCTGATGGCCATCTCTCTCTACCGATCACACAAGTCCAAAGACCATCGCGATGTGCCCGAAGCCAAAGGTGGTTGGCCTATTTTTGGCCACCTTCCTCTGTTCGGCGGTGGGGACCTGATGCACAAAAAGTTGGGTTCCATGGCCGAAAAGTACGGACCAATTTTTGCCATAAGATTAGGCTCTCATCCAGCAATCGTTGTGAGCAGTTGGGAAGTAGCTAAGGAGTGTCTCACCGTCCATGACAAGGCCTTCTCCGATCGGCCAATGATCACTGCTGCAAGGCTTATGGGCTACAACGGTGCCATGTTCGGCTTCCATCCTTACAGAGAATACTAGTGAAAGATGCGCAAGATTGCAATGACTGAGCTCCTCTCGAACCACCAGCTCGACTCACTGCAGGACATACTAGTTTTTGAGGTCGAGACGGCAATTAAAGACTTGCTTAAGGCCTGGATCGAAAAGGTTAAGCCCAGAAGTGGGGTCTTAGTGGAAATGAAGTCTTGGCTAGTAGACCTGATGCTCAATATATCAGTGAAAATGGTAGGAGGGAAGAGATACAGTGGTTCAAACGCAGACTGCAACGACGCCGTGGCAAATAATTGCAAAAGGTCGATTATGAGGTTCTTTCATCTGTTCAGGGTCCAAGTGTTGTCAGATGCGATCCCAGCTCTCGGCTGGTTGGACTTAGGTGGCTATAGATGATCGATGGATGAGACCACAAAAGAGTTGGATGTTTTGGCTCAGGGGTGGCTAGAGGAGCATAGAAGGAAGAGGTTGTCCTGCCCCAACGGCGATAGAGAGCAAGATTTCATGGATTTGATGATCAACGCCCTGGAAGGTCGGAATTTTCCAGATTTCTATGCCGATACAGTTATTAAGGCCACCTGTTTGGTGAGTAATTCTAACTTATAGCGTTTGGAAACTTGAATTGTGTGCATAAAAGTTGATCTGAAGTTATGCTAATGCATTCACTAAAGCTTCTGCCCCATCAGTACTTGAAAACCTTAAGCAATTTCATGAATCCAATTTTGTTGGAATCATTTCATCCATAAGCAGCAGAAGTATAGTATTTTTAGTACAATCCACTTAGAATTTAGCGATGATAAAGTTTTTTACCTCTTCACATGTTTTTCCAAGTACAGTTTGGTCATATCAAGAATTTGCACTAGACGTTGGCTGATACTAGAGAAACATCTAAACTGGTGCGAACTACCCACGTTTGAGAGTAAGAGAATAATTAGTTTCAATCCGATCAATGTACATTTTTAGTTGCCATAAGAAACTACGCAGGGACTTGTTAATTCAAAGAGAGGAAGAACGATGCAAGATGTATTAAGATCAGTCTACTGAATTAGTAAACTAAGATATATGGTCGATGGCAAATGGATCTTTCAACAAGCAGCTTGTGTTCTTTTTCTTTTCCTCTAATATCCAATAAAAGTCTAAGCGTTATGCAATAATCTAGTTTTAGTAAGTGGCGAACAACCCGTTTTAGAACATTTATCTAGAGCAAGTACCAGATGCTCTTGGGCAGATCTTTTTTGTGCTCGAGGAGCCATCGCGATCATTGGATTTGGAAAACGACGGTATTATGACCTTGCCTTCTCCAAAATTGATCTTTCAACTGCACAAAATGTTTTAGCCTGGGAGCACCTAACGTTCTTCCTACCTCGCATTATTTTGTTTACTAACGGTGAGCCGATGTTGACATTTTGTACTCATCTAGGATCCCGGACGGGCGGGCAATAGTTTTTTACTCATTTCGCAATCATCCAGCGGATCTTGACCGGCAGGGTAGTATAAAAAATTCTTTCTGTCCCCGAATGACTGTTCCCAGCATGATTCGATACAGAAAATATTTGACAGTCGAAGTATGCATCTTTTATATATCTTTCTGCAACTGTACCCAAAGAGAGGGACACTTGTCAGCTTTCGGAAGATGGCGTTAATTCATTGTCATCATTATAAAAAATTATCCAAAACAGAAAGAAAATGGCACGAGGAGCCAGAGCAGTAGGTACTGCCGCTTCAGAAAGAATCTTTCTCTGTTTTTCTTTGCGGTATCCGGGATACTTCTCGTTCACCCGATTAATAATAATCGTTAGGAGGGATAGCTTGAATTGGGGGAAAAATGTTAAAAAGTCATAAATCTTTTATATTTGTACTAATTTAGTCCTAAACATTTTTTTAATGCTAATTAAGTCCTAAACATTTTTACGTTGTGTCAATTTAGTTATTTCCGGTCAATTTTGGCCGGATTTTGCTGACTAGATGCTGGCTGGTTGACGTAGCTGTCGACGTTGACGTGGACAACTTTTAATAATATTTTAATTTTTTGAATTTTTTTCTTTTTATTTTTATTTTTCATTATTTCATTTTTATTTTTATTTTTTATTTTTCCTTTTTATTTTTCCTTCTCCTCCTTCTTCCTCTAGCCAGTCACTAGATCTCGGCGACCGGCCAAAGACAACGGCCGGCAAAGTCGAGGTCGACCTCACTAGCCATCTCGCCAGTGGCCGCGAGGGCAGCCTTGCATTGGGCCGATGAGGGTCAAGCCTCGTCATGCCCTTGCCGGCCCGGCGTGAGGCCGCCCTCGAGGCCTAGGCAACGAGGGTCGAGCCTCGCCCATAGCCGGTGAGGGCAAGCCCCGCCCGCTTAAGCCTCGCCGGGAGGCCGGAGGGTGGCCTCGCGCCGGGCTGGCAGGGCTCTCCCTTGCCACCCAAGCCTCACGTCGAGCGGGCGAGGCTCACCCTCGCCAGCCGTCGCCTCTGGCCAGTCGCCAAGGTCCAGCGACCGGCTAGAGGAAGAAGGAGGAGAAGGAAAAATAAAAAGAAAATAAAAAATTCAAAAAATTCAAAAAAATCAAAATATTAAAAAATATTAAAATATTATTAAAAGTTGTTCACGTCGGCGTCGATCATATAACGTTAGCCGGCCGATGTTCAGTCAGCAAAATCCAGCCAAAATTGGCCAGAAATGACTAAATTTGCACGATGTAAAAAAGGTTTAGGACTTAATTGGCACCAAAAAAAGGTTTAGGATTAAATTGGCACAAATGCAAAAGGTTTATAACTTTTTTTAACACTTTCCCCCTTGAATTGGAGTAGGGTGAAATTTGGATAGTGTGAATCTAGTTTGATTCGACTTCATTTATAAATATTGTGTTTAAATGGTTTAAATCGGAAATATGACATTGAAATCTCATTGGATCCCATCACCATCACCATCATCATCTGACATCTTCCACCCTTTCATGTCGAAGCACTCGAGTTAATCCCACATTTTCTTGGGCGTAGAACATGATAATAGCAGGGACCAATACTTTGATGGTGGCGATCCCCTGGGCACAACCGCTGCTAATGAACAACCGTCGAGCATTGAAGAAGGCGCAACAAGAGCTGACACCCATGTTGGCAAGATTAGGCCCGTGGAAGAGTCCGATGTGAAGAATTTGACCTACCTCCAAGCCATCGTCTAGGGAGCAATGCGCCTATATCCACCAGCGCCGGTGAACCGTCTTGGAAGGTCCATGGAAGAGTGCACCTTCTCAGCTGGATTTCGCATTCCTGCAGGTATGTGGCCCTTGCATTTGAACAGGAATCAATCTCACATAGGACGAGGATATAGCATGACCCGTTGGCATGAATAAGCGTGCGGTCATATCTTCATCATCACATCAGGAATGAACTGCATTGTTGCACAATATCACAATTCCAAACCAACAAAAAAAGTTTAGATCTTATACTATCAAGATTTTGCGGAACAGAGTTGGATTAGTTTTAAATAGACAGTGCGCAGAGTCTTATACAAGCTATACTCAACATCATTAATATGAACGATTAGTTAATTTTTCAAATTACAACTACCCACATTCTTGTTGTTAGAATATTTAAATAATAAATCACATTTTCATTTGATAGATTAAGCTGTTACAACAGTTAGCAGTGATCTCACCAAAACCTCACATGATATAAGAGCTAGAACTCCTAAATTCAAATCTTTCCGGACCCATTTGCTTCTTTAAAGCTTAAACTTTTTGAACAATTAGCAGTAATCTACCAAAATCTCACACTTATGATCCACCAAAATCATTCCTCAAGCTCTTATACTCCGTGATTGGTTAGGTACACGTTTGGCGTTGAACATCTGGAAAATACAGAGGGACGAGCGCGTATGGTCCAACCCAGACGAGTTCCAGCCCAAGAAGTTCCTCACGACGCATAAGAATGAGGACTTGAGAGGTCAGAACTTCGAGTTTATCCCCTTCGGCGCGGGGAGGAGGTCCTGCGCCGAAACCTCACTAGCTCTTCATACGATGCACTTGACACTGGCTGGCTTGCTGCAAAGTTTTGAGATTGGCTCGGTCTCGGACGAAGCCGTGGACATGACTGAGATCCCCGGCTTGTTGAATATGAAGGCGAGCCCGCTTGAAGTCATGCTCATTCCACGCCTTGATCAGAGAGTTTATCGAAGGCGAGTAGGAGAATATGTTATCTTTTGTCTATGGTTAGTACTTTATTATGGAGAGCCACAAGATCCATTTTCTCTTGCAAATCAAACTTGAAGGTATGTGTTCCCAGTAAATATACATTGAATCATTAGTACGCAATGGACGAATCTAAGAATTTACGATGGTCCAAATACAATCATAAGAAAAGTATTCACGTTCCACAACATTCCACAACGTTAATGACGATCGCCATCTCAAAGTAATAATGCAAGCCATTTGTGTATTATTCTTTTTTGATGGAGAGAGAGGAGAGCCAAATGTTCTTTTTTCTTAACATTATTTTTTATCTCTTAATCTAAGAGTTATCTACATAAGTTATTTTATATCTTCTCTCAAAATATAACTTTCCTTAAAAGGTAACTTCACACCTTTCCTTAAAAGATAACTTCACACCTTTTCGAAGGTGTCTCTTAGACACACATCCCATTAGAGCAAATGGTGCCCCTTGAACACACCTTGTTAATAGCGAATCAATGAAATATAACATCTCTTACTCAAACATGATAGACTTGATAACACTCTATCAAAAATATAAAGCATTCAACATTCATCCATCTTAGAAATAATTCATACTGGCAAAAAAGCCATGCGACCAGTGATTACGCCTGCACTTAAAAACTCAAATTATGCACTTGTTAGGGATAATATAATGGCTACAACCAAAAAAATAAAAATAAACAATCGATATTTCACAGTGCCCAAAACTTATTTTACTATATCAATCTGAGTAAACTTATCCATTAAATGCTATACTTGACTATTCTCAAAACACTATGTATTTACAATTATATCCAAAACCACATAAGACGATATAATTGGTCGATAGGTAAATACATATGATAGATGTAAAACAATAATAGTTTTCATTCACACTCATGTCTCTCTCCATTTCAAAACAACTATTTTTTTAGACACGTCCCTTAAAACCATATCTATTCATGATCATCGATAACATGCTACCATAGCAACATTGATTTGTTACTTCGAGAACATAGTCAGAAGTAATATAAGATACAAAAATGAAGTAAACTATAAATAACCTCAAAGACTCACACGATGAGTAAATTGAGATAATTTCACTTATCTCTTTTATTGGTTGTACGATGAACATATAGTATGAATTACATACTATAGTAGATTTACCTTTCTATAAGAGCATATGTCTTTTATTAAACATATCCACTATACAAATCTTAGCCTAAATATGGTCACATCCTTCCCACATACTTGTGCTTAGCTCGAGCACTATATTAGCTCACTTTCTACAGTGTCCAATTAAGTATTCATATCTAGCATCCTTCAAGCATACATGATGTGGGATTATCATGTTCGGTCTTGTCACATACAAATCACAGACCTCATTTTGATTCTAATCGAGGAAACATAAAATTATATTATGTACTAAACTTGCTCTTCTGGCATCTATAGTACATACCGCCTCATCTCAACGTGCTAATTATAACACTTGAGGTGATTGCTTGTGTGAGTAAACCAATTGTTACTTGCTGACATACATTTCAACAATATATGTGTGTTTATACTAGTCTCATAATGGATTTATACTTGTTAATGAAATATCAAGTCACTAAAAAATAAGCACATATAGTACATATGTTCATATATACATAAACCAATGATCCTCAATAATATTTCATACTATATTGTATGTAACCTTAAAGACATCCCGTGGGTTAAAAACACGTATCTAGGAATAGTTTTTGTAAACGAGTCAGCAACCACTATATTGGTTGAAATGTATTATAGAATCGTTTATTTCTAAACTATTATATCTCTGATGAAGTTATTCGTTATGTCAATGTGCTTCGTCTTACCATGATACTTGGGATCTTTCACATAGGCAATGGCTATTTGACTATCACAATAAATTGTTACTAGTCTTAGAACCTTAGCGATAATAGCTAAATTTTTTAAGAAACTTTTTAGTCATACTGCTTTTTGTATTACAGCAGAGCATGCAATAAATTCTACCTTCATCGTAGATAAGGCTATGTATGTTTATTTCTTGTGATCCCAAGAAATTGCACATTCATTAAGTAAAAACGCATACCAAGAAGTCGATTTACTCTCATATAGCTTTCCTTCCCAATCAGCATCTAAGTAGCCAAATAAAAGTAAATCATTCCTTTGATAACAATATCGATAGTCCATGATGCCTTTTAAGTATCTCATGCTCTTTTTCACTACTTGCCATAGTGCTTGACCAAGATTTGACTGGTATCGACCCACAAATACCAGGACATGGCATAAGTCGGATTGAGTACACATCACAGATACATCAAACTTCCAACCGCACTAGCATAAGGAATAATTTATATTTCTTTTAGAGGCTTATGAAAAATCTTAGAACTCATGCTTTTGCCTTACATGACAAGGGTATCAATAGGATTACAATATTGCATATTGAAACATTCAAGAATCTTTATTATATAAGACTCTTGAAACAGAATAAGAAGTTTTCTTGATCGATCTCTTTCAATCTTAACTCCCAATGTAAAGAAGCTTCTCTAGGGTCCTTCCTTTCAAAATTAGAGGACAATCATTATTTTATAGCAATTACCAAACTCTTATCATTCCCAATTAACAGAATATCATCTACATAAAATGATAAAATTATAAATTTATTTTCAGACTATTTAATATACATACAGTGATATGCTTCGATCATCAAGAACACAAAAAACGTTATGGCTCGATGAAAGCGAAAATACCACCGTCTTGATGATTGCTTAAGACCATATATTGAGTAATAAAATTTGTAAACTTTACACTTCAGCCTTCAGCTATGAAACATATGGGTTGCTTCATATAAATTTCCTCATTTAGTTCTCTATTAAAAAATATTGTCTTTACATCCATTTGATATGAATTTAGGTCCAAATGTGCAACAATAGCTAGGATAAGACATATGAAGGCAAACCTTACAACTGATGAAAATGTTTCTTAATAATCTATACCCTCTTGTTGAGTATAATCTTTCACCGCAAGGTGAGTCTTATAAATTTCAATAGATCCGTCCGCCTTTTACTTGATCTTGAAAACTCATTTATTTCCAATAGCCTTACGATCATGTGGTAGAACAATCAAGTCCCAAATGTGGTTTGCTCTCATAAACTACATTCCATCTTCCAAAACTTTTCTCTATTCTTCCTTGTCAGGAGATAAGAGAGCCTCTTAGACTTCTTAGGCTCTGCATCGTCTTGTGAAGTAATCATGAATGTTCCCCTTTACAATTGTTGGGCGACCTCAGCCGACGGCCGCTGATGCCAAATCTGGCTCGCCGACGGCCATAGCCCTTCACCGGTCCGACGAAGGGTTTAGTCCAATTTAAAATATAAAAATATAAATATATATATATATATATATATATTATACTTATCAAAGCCCATTGCGAAAGTTTTCTTTACCAAACACATATTCAACTCAAAGTCCATTTGCAAAAAAAATTTACCAAACACAATTGCATTTCCTCAAGTAGCTTTGGACTTTTAGCATTTGCATTGGACTCAAAGCCCTTTGCAAATGCTTTGAACCAAACGCATCCCTAGAAACCAATTTCTTTCTTTTGTGTTTGCATCAATTTTTGAAAAAATAAGACAAATAGCAATTATAACAAAATAGTAGGGATAAGAACGCTTCAAGTGCCATAACTTGGATTAAATGGACACTTAAGTGCCATAACTTACGAAAGGTACACTTAAGTGCTACATTCGAAGAAAAACGGATCACTTAAGTGCCACTCCGGCCAAAGTCCGGCCAAAACGCCGACGTGGCATTTTTCCGACGAGGCGAGCCCAAAACGACGCCGTTTTGTTTGCTGACGTGGCCAAATAATGCAAAAACGGCGTCGTTTTGGGCGACGTGGTAAAAAAAAATTAATGAAAAATTAATTAAATTAAATTAAAAATTAAATTTAGTTAAAATATTTAAAAATAATAATTTTAAAATTAAATTTAGTTAAAATATTAAAAAATAATTATTTTAAAATTAGAAAAATTAAAAAAATTTAAAAATTTAAAAATTTAAAAATTTAAAAAAAAAAAAAAAAAAGGGGGTGTGGGGGAGGCGGGCGAGGGATCGCCCGGCTTGCCGCCCGCCGCCGGGAAGGGCCGGCGACGGCGGGGGGAGGGTCGGCCGGGTCGCCGGGCCCTAGCCGGGGTCGGCGACCCCGGCCGACCGACGGCGAGGGCTCCCGAGCCCTCGCCGGATCGTGGCGAGGACCGTGACCCTCGCCCGGATCCGGCCAAGGGCGAGGGCTCGCGCCCTCGCCCAAATCCGGCGGGTCGGCGGCCCTCGCCCCAGATCGGGCGAGGGCTCGCGAGCCCTCGCCGCCCGGTCGGCCGAGGTCGCCCCCCCCAGCCGGCCCTGGCGACCCCCGGCCGACCCTCACCCCTGCCGTCGCCGCCCTTCCGGCGGTGGCGGGGTGGCGGCAGCGGCGCCGAGGGCGATCCCTCGCCCGCCTCCCCCCCCTTTTTAAATTTTTTTTTTTTAAATTTTAACTAAATTTAATTTTAAAATTATTATTTTTAATATTTTAACTAAATTTAATTTTAAAATTATTATTTTTAAATATTTTAACTAAATTTAATTTTTATTTTTATTTAATTAATTTTTATTTTTATTTTTTACCACATCGCCCAAAACGACGCCGTTTTTGCATTATTTGGCCATATCATCGAGCAAAACGGCGTCGTTTTGGGCTTGCTTCGCCGGAAAAATGCCACGTCGGCGTTTTGGCCGGATTGGCACTCAAGTGATCCATTTTACTCCGATTTTGGCACTTAAGTGTACCTTTCGTAAGTTATGGCACTTAAGTAAGTGTCATTTGTCTTGTTATGGACTCTGGCCCGCACGTCCAAAATAGTATGAGCAAACAAAACGGCTTAAAGTATAACATCAATACAAAACAAATAGAAATATAAAGCAAGAGGGAACTTAAGCTCATTTAAGAATAAATCATCTTCTTCCAACTGCAAAAAATAAGTTCTCAATGTTCCTAAGTGGGTGGGTGGGTTCAATATCCAAAACTTGCAACCAAACCACACAGTTAGTTCAAAAAATTTGGAGGTAGGACCCAACCTATTTCTATGGGCAATCTGATATGGTTCTAAGGTAGAATTAGACCAGTTGCGCATCCCCAAATCCCACAAAGTAAGATTTCTTAAATATGAAGAAAGGAAAAACAGCATAAAGAAATAAATAATTTTAGAGCAAAAATAATATCGTCACTAGCTAATATAAATATAAATATATATTTTTATATAAATATATATATATATATTGATAAATACTAACTAAGCCTTATTGTCGACGAATACCGATTACCTTCTTGCGATCAAAAGAAGCAGAGACTAATGAACATCTCTCTATGTTTATGTGTGTTAATCGATGGCAAAATTCTAAAATAATAGCAAATTTTGAGTATACTAAATATTCACTTTCCTAATTTTTTTTTCAATTCTTTCAAATAACATCAACTAAGTCTTATTTTTGGCCAAAGAACAATTATCCACTATTTCAAAGGTTGATGTTGAATCCTTCATAAATTACTTATCGTTTGAAATCATCACTAAGATTTTTTTTTTCTCTAGGAAATAGATGTCATTATACTAGATGACGTTCTTATCATATTGAACAATCCATTAATGGTTTAAAAGTTGCACTTAAATTTCATATAAGTTTTTTATTGATTGCTATTGTCACTTCTGATGTGTTCTTTACATAAATCGAAAGATCTAGCCATCTTTACAAAATGAAACGTGTGGCGTCGACAGCACCATTGGAAATTGTATCTAATGGTGCCGTTGTGCTAGCGCTTTTCCTTTTTTTCCTATAACATGCTTAATTATCCTTTGAATAGATATTACTTCCAAACAAATGAAAATTTCCATGGACACAACTAAACATAAGTTGCATTATTTATTTCTCCTATTTAATTCCTTTGAAAACTTTCACCTCTACATGGGTTGTTCTAAATTAACTTTATAAAGCTTCATGATCAGGATACACATCCTTATTTTACTCATAAGCCGATTTATCCATCTACTCATAACTTGCTTGTACACGAAATCTAATCTAATCGCTAATGCAAAAGCAATATCAATGATGTGATGCTAGACCTTTGAATCTTATGAAGTGAGAGCATTTTATAGAATTCAACCACCAACAAAAAGTAGTTTTCAGATTTATTTGAATACTTGTAAATGATATAAGAAAAACTCAATTTACACCTCCATGGTAAAATCAAGATTTATGTCATTAAATCACTTGCTATTTGACTGTTCATCACATGATGAAAGTTGTTTCTTATAAATCAAAAACTCTCTCGATAGGTTTTTGGCACGATAAAAGGAAAGCAAATCAGAAGGTTTAAGTTGAATTTGAATGAGATAGAAAATCTGGGGATAATTTTATGTTCTTTTTTTTCTTTTTTATTGATAACCCACGATCTTGTGTCAGGCGTTCCGTTTCCTATTTTTTCTCTATTCGTAACCTTAACACGAGAACAATATCTTCCTGTTTCCCAACAGCGATCGCCATTGGAACCACCTCGGCAAAGCAGAAGAACGATGGGCGACCGTCCTTCCGCGAAGACCTCTTCCTCTGACGTTTCTCTCGAGTTCTTCAAAGTTTATCTCCCCTCCTTCAGTTCTCACCAACTGGTCTCTCTCTCTCTCTCTCTCACATGCATGCACATGCACATGCACGCTTTTTCAAGACATGAATCGTGGGACTAACCTGATTATTCGTAAATGCCGGCTTTTATAGTATCAGAGAAAGCTTATGTGTTCACAGTTCATGGATGCAACATTACAAGAGCTTGATGAAACCCTAGTGTGCTCTTTTGGCTTTGCCTTTGAACTGAATTGTGATAATCTACTTGTCTTGTTGAAACCTGGTGAACGGTATGTGAAGAGCTTTCTTGATTTCCTTATCAAGTGGGAGAGATTGTCCACGCCTTTCAGTGAATTTGCATGGACGAAATATTCTAGATTAACTAATTGCCTATAAACATAACATAATTTAATGTCATATGTGAGAATGTGCGACATTCTGGATTTGATGTATTTCAAAGTAAGTTCATAGTTATGTTGTAGTATTCATAATCAGGGCCAGTAACAAAATCTGAGAACAAAAAAATACGTGTGTGCTCCCACTGGTGAAAAGTCTCTTACCTGGGTTCTGGGTTTGATGTTTTTTCTCTCTATTATCTGTTAATTTGGTTTATGGAATTAAATTTTTTCATTGCAGCTTATACCACCGGATTTTGTGAAGCATTTGAAGGGAGTCGTGCGAGAAAAGGCCTTTCTCAAGGATATTACAGGGAGATCATGGCCAATTGGAATAGCAGAAATTGGAAATATATTGTTCATTAAGAGTGGTTGGCGGGACTTCGCGATCGGTCATTCTCTAGATTTTGCGGATTTTCTAATTTTCAGATACAATGGGGACTCGGTGTTCCTTGTCAAAGTATTCAGTAAGAATGGGTGCAGGAAAGAAGCCACCTTAGGAGTAAATAGACAGTCGACTGTTGTGAAGACGGAAGAGCTGGCAGAAGAAGCCAACGAGGCAGAACAGAAACAGGGGAGGCCCATTCGGGCTTGTAAGCGGAAGTTTATGAACTTAAACATCAAGAGAATGGAAAAATCACGGTACTTTCTTTTTACTATTTTTTCTGTCAAAATTGTGTTGCCTCCTGTCCTTCGCATGCTCTGCTTTCTACAGTTTCTCACAGAGATTCTCAGTTCAAACAGGAACAAGATTCATCGGCGAAAACGTTAGCAAGTCCGGCTTGGAGACATACATCATGATGAAGAATCTGCACTTTGTATCGTGCATCTCCAAATGTTCACTGAACGTCGTGGTTGGTCTTTCACGTTAGACTTATTCAATTTTCAGTGCTCTGTAATTTCAATATCATCCCCTGTGTCTGCAACTCTGATTGTAGAATACTTCTTTAATAGATCTTGAGTTTCTTATAGGAACACCTCAAAACCTATGTTGCTAATTTTGGAGTTATGTCACAAATCGTACTAAACGTCTATGAAAATTCAATGTACTGTCGATAGCAGCGTAATGGGCAGCGTGTGAAAAAGTAGTAGGAGCTTCATAAAGCCTTGAGGTACCTTGGTTGGGCAATGGCTCGGCCAAATTGGATGTGTGTACCCGTTCTTACTGAATACTACACATCCAATCGGTCAAGATATTTGAGCAGCGAATTGATAAGTTGGAGTTTGCTTTTCTCCGAGGGATTTCAGCAGCGCTAAACAGTTTTAACAACTCAAAGTGGTCGACTTGCTATGAATCCTCCATCACTTAGAATGTTGGAGTTCTTCCGCTGGGCCTCAAAATACAAAAGAATCATAAGTACTTCGTCATGAAGGCTTCATTTGTGTGCTGGGGAGTCAACATCGTAAAAACGATGATGTCTCGGATGCTCTTATGGTTCGAGAATAATAAAACGTGCAGCTTTTGTCTTCCTCAAATCTAGGTACATAGAGTTTTTAACTAAGTGTAACATCTGATATTTTCCAATAAAGCCTCAGTGGCTTTCATTGTTTGAGTGGCAAATTGCAGTAGCTGCTTAGTTATAATTTATTGTTTCATTTGTTATTTGAGGAATCCTGGAATTTTCCTGAAACCTAAATTTCTACTGTGCACCTTTATGACATTTATATGTTCCTTTTTCCTGGTACCAATAATTTTACCAATGCATTCTTAAAAAATCTGCATTTGCGAATTTGATTCAAAGGCAAGGAAGTCGACTACCGTAAGTATAATTCTGGTTTACTGTTCAATGTCGTGTGCTTATTATGATGCGTCCAGATTCCAGAAATATACATTGTGGATCATTTGCCCTTTGGCTTGAGCAGTTGGTTAAAGAGGTGAGGGCGGAGGAATTGAACTGAATCACTGGAAAGTGTGAAAGTATCACTTTTTTGGAAGATGGACATCAGCACATGAAGTCTCAGGATTGATTTGTTGCAAGTCCTACTCCTGAACCTAAATTATGCATTTTGACACCACTTCAGATCCTGATAACCTTGACCTTATTCTTGGCCTTGCTAAATCCATCTCTTTCTAATAGCGACACAAGTCAATAGGGCAGTGCCGCATGCCCAAAAACAATGGCAGTTGACTTATTATTGAAGAAAGTTATATATGTTTAATGGCGACAAGCTTACTGGCAAAGTACAAGGCACGATGTCTAGCGAGTAATGACCAATTTTCAATCGCTACAAGACTAGGTCTGCAAAGAGTGCTTCACTGTCCCATTTTAAAGTTTTTCTTGGAAAAAGCAAGAATGCTTGCATCAACCATTCTGGGAATGACTATGCCATGCTTGGCTGGCTTCGGTCCTTCTGGGGCTTACCGGCAAGAAGTGCGCAAAATTGTGATGATAGGACCTGTTTTCAAAAGACTCACTTTATCATATCAAGCTGGTGCAACAGACGAGGGAAAAAAGGCGTAGAACTGCAAAAGGTTGATAAGGAACTCTTCAATTCGACCTGCAGATTGAACTTGACATTGGTTAGTTCGCCCCAGAGACTTGGAAGTTGGATTGGTAAAAGATGACGATGTGTGTGCACGACCGAGAGCAATGGCTCGGCCAAATTTGAAAACCACTTCATTTGAAGTGCTCCTAAAAGCTTATTGGGAGATCATTTGTATCTGGATTGATTCGAGGCATAATCATGTAAGGTTCTCTTTGGAATGATATTGTCACGCCCCGATTCTCGGGCGCGCGTCCTAAGACGCATCGCCAACCCTTTCGTTTTAATACGCATGCAGAAGCATATAAAATAATCCCCAGACAATAAAATATTGGGATAGAAAAGTATGACTAATTTTTTTTCACAAAAGACCTTTTATAAACACTCAGGTTTATACACAGAAGTTTACAAAAAGGGAATCAACTTTCATTAAAATATAATTGTCCTATGACTAGCTAGTCAGACAAGGACGCCGATTCTTCAAGCTTCACCTTCTAACTTCGGGCCTCGGGTCCTCCACCGATGTCAACTAGGGACCTAAAAATAGTTATATAATAACCAGTGAGACAATGTCTCAGCGAATTCTATCCCCTAAGACCCGATTAGGAAGCCAATATGCTCTAAAGGCTGCCTAAGCACAACACAAGTCAAAGGACTTACCTTAGCCTCAATTCCATCCTGCAAATCAGTATATTTCAAATATACACAAATCACATCAATTCACCCAATCAGATCGAATTATCGATCAATCGACCTAGTCGACTGCATGTCAATCAGACCATTCCCCGGTCATTATAGTCAATACTATGCATTCTCCAAAATGATATGTCTAATCACTGAGCCCATATGCATTCTCCAAGATGACATACCTAGTCATCGAGCCTATGTGCATTCTCCAAGGTGATTTATCTAATCATCGAGCCCACGTGCATTCTCCAATGTGATTTATCTAGTCACCGAGCCCACGTGCATTCTCCAAGGTGATTTATCTAGTCACCGAGCCCACATGCATTCTCCAAGCTTATTTATCTAGTCACCAAGCCCACGTGCATTCTCCAAAGTGATAGATCCAATCATCATGCCGATATAAGATAATGTCTTTTTCCGAGATAACATCCTAAGTCATCAAGCCGACATAATATAACGTCTTTCTTCGAAATGACATACCAAGTCATCGAGCCGACGTTCTTATCGTCTAATGACTTTTCACTTTTTATCATACCCGATAAAATAGCCGTGTGTAGGTACATGGTTGACCTTAGCCAAAATATAATAATTTTACTTCCATAAATCCCATCATTTTCTATAGTCCACCAAAACATTTTTTGCGCTATCAACCGACGCCTGGTGATTTTCTAATTAATTATTGAAATTAATTAATTCTGGGACAGAATACCCCTAATCACAAATCACCTTCAATTCTCACAAACCGATGCTCAATTAAATAAGCAGAAAGCACCACAATAACCAGCATAAAATTCCGGTCATCGACTATTCTAGCCTAATTTCCAGAAAATAATTAATTAATTAATTAATTTCGAATATATTAAATAAATAACAGTAAATCCAACCTAGGCCCGTAATGCCTAATTGGATGCCGAAACGGATTTGGAAAATTTCCGAAATTTGTTCAATAAATACTAGAGACTATTCACTAGCTAATAGCACTAACTATTTGCCAAACATGCCTTGATAAGGCACTAATTTAATTGCTCTACTCTAATCTATCCACCTAATCACACTTAATTAAATCTAAACAACCTCTAAGCATCATTAACCTACTAAGTGAGGATTAGTGAGTAAAACTCACTGGTGCAAAGCGAAGACTGGTTCACCGCGACGGCGGCCGAACTTGGGCTCGCGACGACACCCATAGGCTTGGGCCGGGCCTAAAATCGGCCCAACAAATCTCAGCCCAATATGAGATTTGCTTTTGAATTGAGCTGGGCCTGAAGCGGGCTGACTTCACAGCTTCAAAGAGCTGAGCTGAACAGCTTCTGTGGAGATGGGCTTCGCTGGACTTGATGAGCTGAAGAAAGGACCGGACTGGGCTGCTCAAGAAAAACGTGGGCCTGTCTTCGGATGGGCTGGCTCCTTGGGCTCAAAGGAGCTGCATGAAGTGGTGTCGGGCCAAATTGCTGGAGCGGGTGGGCCGTTGAAAATCCGCTGGGCTGAGCGCTGCCAACCGAAGCAGAAACGGAGGAGCTGGCGTAGTGGAAATGGGGTTGCTTCGGTCGCTGCTTGGGGGAGAAACAACGTGGAGAGGCTGGCGTCTTCGAAAGATGAAAGAAAAGCAGAGACCGTGCAAGGGCATGTGGCCGCGAGCTTGCTGCTGGAACACGATTCGGTGAGTGGAGACGCGGGCAGAAGCGGAGACGCACGACAGCTTCAAAGGCACTTCGGTGGACGCCTGGCAGTCAACCACCAAGAAGACGGAACTACTTCGGTTGACTGCACAAACGGAAGACACGAGGAGGGGCAGAAAACGTGGGCTTTGTTGCAATTTTTTTTTTTTTTATCTTGCTTGATTGTTTTCCTATTCAAAAAGATACAAAAAGATTGCATATGGATTAGGATAGAGATTTAGATAATCTCACATGTTTTAGATAATATTGCATGTTTAAAATATTTCTTCCAATGTAGGATAAGATTTGGCTCAAATTATATCCTAATCTAAATTGGATAACTATTCTTTTTAGATTGTTTCTTTTAGGGATTTATTAATTTCGAATTTTAATAAGCCAAAAATATCATATGCATGTCATATATGATTAAATGCATAAATTCCATATCATATTGCCCTGTCATTGATGCATTGTCATTCACATCGTCATGCCATGTCTGCCACGTTATCATATCATGCCATGCCATGTCATCTTTGCCACATCATCAAGGCCATGCCATCATGTATGCCATGTCATCAATTCCACATCATTTGGTGATTGCATACTTAGGTCATTTAATTTAGAATGCATATCATATTAGAATAGATGTCATGTTAACTTTAACCCGTCATAGTTAGGTCATTTAAATTACATGCCACATGCCATCAGATAGTGAATCATGCATGTTTAACATAAGTTAGAATTGCATATAATTAGCCTCATAAATAAGAAAAACCAAACAAAAGAGAACGAATTAGATTGGTTAATTTTTTTGGTGGAAATCATGCTAGGATTAGGTAAGCATTTCTTTTTAATAAATACTTTGCAAATATTTGGGAAATTAATTATTGTGCTTTGCTTGCATCGAGGTATTTAAATTATTTTCCTATTCTAGCAATTTATTTATTGCTTTTGATTATTAAGTGTTATTTTCATTGATTAGCCCGCACGATCACCTCTTTGCATATTAGTTTATAGGTTTAAAATTAAGGAAAAAAGCCACAAAAAATCTCCAACTTTGCCTAAAGTGATACATTAACCCTAAATTATTTTTTGTGATAGAAAAAACCACAAACTTTGTTCACTATGACACATTTACCATAAACTTTTTTCTGTGATATCAAAAACTCCAAACACATTTGCCACATCAAAAACCCCAAACTTTTTTCTATGACACCAATTTTTGAGATAAATATGTCACACAAATAAAAGTTTAGGGTTTTTTTTATGTCACAAAAAATTTTGGGGTTTTTGATGTCACAAAAATAAGTTTGGGTTAAATATATCACATTGTATAAGTTTAAGGTAAATGTGTCACAATTGGCAAAATTTGAGATTTTTGGTGTCTTTCACCCAAAAATTAATCTAAGTTACCAATGAAAATATTTTGGATATTACATGTTAGTCATTAGAAATTGCCTAGGCCCCGTCAATTTTATATTTTCTTTTAATGAAATGAAGATAAGAAAATATTAACCTTCATTAGAAATTGCATATTAGGTTGTTCAATCAAATCGCATGTCATTTTAAAAATATCATGTCTAGGTTCATTGTGTGTCATATTAGAATAGTAAATTTAATTGTTTTTTAAAATTGGGATATTTAGATGCATTATATGTCGCATGTCATGTTAGACTAATAGTCTGCATTGCATATAGATTAAGTTTCATTAAATAAGAGAAAACCACCAAAAAAAAAAAAAAGAGTTTGATTGAAATTGTGTGTTCATTAAAAGTCATATTTAACCTCTTGATACTTTACCTAGGTTACTAATTGACCCACAAAAATAGATTACTAGAGATTACGAAATGAAATTATTTTGCTTGTTAAGAACTTGAACCTTAGTTGCAAATTAGTGTAAGCTTAGAAAGCCCGAGCTAAGTTTGGTTTAGTTGTTGGAAGATCTTAGAATTGATTCTAATTATAATTGATGATATTTGGTTAATACAGTAAATAGGAAATTTCGATTGATGTATATTTCCTTTCCTAGTTTACTTTCTCATTCTTACATTATAAATGTACAATGTACTAGCATACAGAGATATATAGAAAAACACTTCTTACCAATCTTCTATCATGGTATCAGAGCCCTCGTTTCTTGCCCTAGCTTCCGCAACCTTCTAAATTGCCATCGTTTCTTTCTGATTTGTTACTATGCATTCCTTCCTGCAGAACAAGATTGAAAGAACGATTAGGAATTCATTCTCGGTACCATGGCAAAAGACAAGAACGTTATGAATCCCTTAGTAGAAGATTCATCAACCCAGGATCAGATGATTTCATCTTCTGATCGAGACGGATCGACTGGAGAAGAGCAGGTGACCAATGTCTCTGCCCCTGCCCTTGCTCCAGTACAGATTCCAAGGCCGACTTACTAGCCTCCAGCCCCATGGTACCCTGCACAGTGGGGCCAGTATCCATATGGAACCGACTCGACTAGTGAGTCGGGCCAGACGACTGCAGGTCACAAACCCGGATTCATGTCGGCACTTGGATTCATGCCGGGTCAGGGAATGGAACCCTACCCAGTTTCACACGGATCGCCGTATCTTTTTCCGTTCAACAGCGACCGGCCGGAGCTCGAAGATCCGCTTTATACGTCGCCGACAAACGAGCTGGAGTTACACGTAGTCACCCAATAGTTACCGAACCAACGAACTACCACTCTTGGGCTCGCGATTTCCAGCAAGCACTCGTTACTAAGACTAAAGAAGAATTCATCAAAGGAACCATACCTTACCCGACGGATGAACGACTACAAAGACATTGGCCGCGCTACAATCAATTGGTGCACACCTGGATCGGGAACTGCTTGGCGCCGGATGTCGCCGCCGGTCTTCCTCCAATAGAAGATCCGAAGCAATACTGTGATAATCTACAAGAGATGTATGGAAAATCAGATAGGGCGAGGCTTTTCTCGTTGACACAAGCCCTAACCGAGCTAAAACAGGGGAACCTTTTGGTCACTATCTGCTTCAACCGGCTATCGGGCCTATGGAATGAAATCGAAGCGGCCGAAGACAAATTAGAGGGGCCGGAGGCCACTCTCCAACAATACTATGCGATTAGGGAGAAAGAGAAAGCCACCAGATTCCTACTTACCTTGAATGATTCGTATGCCGTTTTTCAATCGCAAATTCTTGCGATGGATCCTCAACTATCGCTCGGCCGGATCTTCCAATTGGTTGTGCAGGAGGAAAACCAAAGGGCCACCGCGACTAACCATGCTTGGGTTGGAGAAGGAACAAGCTTCACGACGTTCCCTTCTGGCTTCGTCTCGACAGAAACCCTCACCGGGATCGGAGGGAACCTCGGAGGTGCACAGGGAGAATCGAGAGGAAGGGGCTTCGCGGCTGCGGCGTCAGAAGTGACAAAGGCAACTCTAGGTCTTCGCGAATGGACGGCTGGGATCGCAGCATTGGATCTGACGGTCGAGGGAGACATGCCGGATCGAACGGACTAGATCAGTTCTTCAGAGCGAACAGCTAGGATTCTCGCATGCCATCGGACGGCTGGGATCCTCGTGCGCAATCAGACGGCCTTAGATTAATGAACTACCCGGCTGAATCGCATGCTCGGCATTTTGCCACGTCAGCGCCAATATACAAAGCTCCGTACGATGCACGAAATGCCACGTCAACAAGGAAGGTCAGTGGGCAAAATTCAAAATTTAAAAATAAATATTATGAATATTGCAAACATCCACACCACGCTGTAGATACATGTTGGAAATTACATGGGAGACCCAATAATAAAAAAGAAATGGAGTCTTCAGTCTATCAGGTCTCTACACAGAAGAGTGGTGGAACATCTTAGCAGAGCATAACCCAAGAACAATATGAAAATATCATGCAACCTTTGAGCCAACTCAAGACTGGTGACACTGGTGCAAAATTCTCAGGTACTTTTCTCCATGAAAGGAATTCATTATCTATTGATGCATGGATTATCGATTTAGGCGCTAGTGACCACATAGTTTGTAATGAGTCCCTATTTTCCCAAGTCCATCAAAATCCACAATCTCCTGTTACGGTACATCTTCCAAATGGGAACATTACACATGTTACTAAAATCAATACCGTACATCTTGGTCAGAATTTTGTTCTTAAAAATGTCCTATACATTCCAGATTTTGAGTTCAATCTCCTTTCTATCGCAAAAGTATGTATGGACAATTCCTGTAAAGCTATATTCAATTTCGAAAATTGTGTCTTTCAGGACATTTTGATTGGCAAAGTGATGGGCTTGGGCAATGAGGCACAAGGACTTTACTTTCAGGTCAATTCTCCAAAAGATTTAGAATTATTGAATAAAGGCATTTATTGTAACGCAATCAATTATAATAAAAATCTTCTTTTGCATCAACAATTGGGCCACAATGCTAGATTTCCTTATCCAAAATGCTCCATTTGTCCTTTAGCTAAACAAACTCGAGCATCTTTTCCAGTTAGTACATCTTGAGCCAAAAATCCTTTTTCTTTGCTTCACATGGACATCTGGGGACCTTATCATACTCCTCATCGTGATGGATCTCGTTATTTTCTTACCATCGTTGATGACTATAGTCGTGCCACTTGGCTATATCTTATGCAGTCAAAGAGTCAAACATTTACTCATTTATCAAATTTCCTTTCCTTAATTAGGAATCAATTTGATAAATATGTACATTGAATTCGTACAGATAATGGGCGAGAATTTTTTACTTCTAATTGCATAACGTTGTTGTCTACTCATGGGATACTTCATGAAAGTTCTTGCACTTATACTCCACAGCAAAATGGAGTTGTTGAGAGAAAATACTCTTCGAGGTAGCTCGTGCACTCAAATATCAAGCCTCAATCCCTGAAGAATTTTGGGGAGACTGTGTGATCACAGCTGCCTATCTAATTAATTGCATGCCAAGTCAAATTCTTCATGGTAAATCTCCATTTGAGATGCTTTACAAGAAACAGCCAGATAATAGCCATCTTAGAGTTTTTGGTTGTTTATGTTATACAACAAATGTGGGTCCTTGAGATAAAATGAGTCCCCATGCAACACGATGTGTCTTTATGGGATACTCTTCTCTTCAAAAGGGTTATCGTGTCATGGAGTTTTCTATAGGGCATTTCTTTACCAACAGAGATGTTATTTTTCATGAAGAAACATTTCCTTTCAAAGAGATGCTGCCTTCATCACAAGATACTTTATCAGAAAACAATCGGTTTTTTCTGTCTGATGAAGACTTATCATTAGCACCCGGTTTTCTTATGGCGCCTCAACCCTCTATGACACCAGTACTAGTGGAATTTTCACATCCAGAGACGAAATTACTAGCTTCATCTGAGGCAGTTCCTCCCTCAATGGACACAACAAAAGTGGCTACTGACTTATCTGGCTCCTGCGCATATGGTTGAGCAACCCCGACGTTCTGGAAGACAGAGTCGCCCACCTACGTGGACGAAAGACTATATATGTTCTGCTGCAAACTCTTCAAGTACATAATATCCTATTTCCTCCTATGTTTCCTTCAATCGGTTATTTGCAAAACATATGTATTGTATTAGTCGAATTTCAGAAGAGCATGAGCCATCTTCATTTAATGAGGCAACAAAAGATCCCAAGTGGCGGCATGCAATGGAGTCCGAACTTATTGCACTCATGGAGAATCATACTTGGGATGTTGTTTCCTTACCATCGCATCGAAAACCGATCGGATGTAAATGGGTTTATAGGATCAAGTTCAAATCAGACGGTTCCATAGAACGCTACAAGGCTAGGTTGGTAGCCAAAGGTTTCACACAAAGAGAAGGTTTTGATTATCATGAGACATTATCTCCAGTCACGAAGGAAGTTACCATTCGGTCTTTTTTATCCATTGCAGCAATACGCAATTCGTCCTTACATCAGATGGATGTCAACAACGCCTTTCTTCATGGTGATTTAGATGAAGAGATCTACATGGACCTTCCTCGAGGATTACGCAGACAGGGGGAGTATCAGGTATGTCATCTTCACAAATCCTTGTATAGATTAAAACATGCATCTAGACAATGGTATGCTAAGTTTACTACTGCATTAACCAATGCAGGTTTTCAGCATTCTAAGCATGATTATGCTTTATTTACACGAAATGTGGGAAAACAATCGATTTATTTGTTGATATATGTTGATGACATATTGGTTATGGGAAATAATGATTCTCATGTTGCAAGATTCAAGGAATATTTACATTCCACTTTTCACATCAAGGATTTGGGACCTCCCAAATATTTTCTTGGCATTGAAATTGCCAGGTCTAATAAAGGAATTTCTCTCAGTCAGAGAAAATTTGTCTTGGAAATCATTTTTGAAGCAAGGTTATCAGGTTGCAAGCCAGCAATAATTCCTATTGAACAGAATGCCAAGTTGACAACACATGAGCATGATCTCAATTCTTCTTCATCAAACAACGATCCATTGCTTAGGGATCCATCAGGGTATTAGCGACTTGTTGGAAAGTTGATATATCTTACTATGACAAGACGTGATATATGTTATGCCATACAAATACTCAGTCAATTCATGCATATGCCAAAAGAGTCACACATGAATGCAGCTTTGAAAGTTGTAAGATACTTGAAGGGATGCCCGGGGCTCGGTATATTTCTATCTTGTGAGTGTGATATGGGGATGACAGCATTTTGTGACACTGATTACGCAACCTACCCGATGACTAGGCGATCTATCACTGGTTTTTGTATTAAATTGGGAAAATCGTTGATTTCATGGAAGACAAAGAAGCAATTTACCGTGTCATTGTCATCAGCTGAGTCAGAATATCGAGCCATGGCAAAAACAACTTACGAAATAGTCTGGATACGAGAACTTCTCTCATATTTAGGAATACAAGTCAGTGGACCAAGTAAATTGTTCTGTGATAATGATGATGCACTTAAGTTAGCAGCAAATCCAGTTTTTCATGAAAGAACGAAACACATAGAGGTTGACTGTCACTTCACTCGAGACAAGATCAAAGAATGAGTTCTCATAACAAAAGAATAGTGGATCAACCTGCAGATATTTTCACTAAGCCACTATGCCAAAGACAACACAAGTTTCTATTGAGCAAGCTAGGTGTCCTCGACATATATAGGCCACCAGCTTGAGGGGGAGTGTTGGAAGATCTTAGAATTGATTCTAATTATAATTGATTCTAGTAGATATTTGGTTAATATAGTAAATAGGAAATTCCAATTGATGTATATTTCCTTTCCTAGTTTACTTTCTCATTCTTACATTATAAATGTACAATGTACTAGCATACAGAGATATACAGAAAAACACTTTTACCAATCTTCTGTCATAATTCATTAGTCAAACTCCTAAGTGATGCACCTTAAGGGTAGGTTGCAATACCAAATATAAATATAGACATATGGGGGCACCAAATATGTGACCATGCTAGCAAAATGCTGCTTTGGATGTCGATGTCGGTGCTGAGGAGAGGAACAAAGCAGCCCAGTTTGCTTTCCACGTAGATTCGGCCATCACGGACTAATTGGTCCCACCATAGCTTGAGTTCGTACTTAGGAGTGGGAATAATCGAACATCAAACCTCCCCATCGTGTATGAACCAATACTCGATCAACCTAGATGTGGATGCACAAAAAATGGATTAGTTGGCATGCAAGAATCTGCCCCAGATTCTTTGTCCTCTATCTTCACCTTAGCGGTCAATTGATGATCGCCTTCTCATTTCACGCAGCACCTGCATTCCACAAATGATTACGTGAGCACGTCAAACATTGAAATTTACTGGGGGTAAGTGAGAAAATTAATATGGACATAGAACTCTCACTAGGTAGTCTTGCACAATGTTTGGTCGAAGAAATCATGTTTTTCTCACAGCAACTTGGGCCATATATGACCACTTCAAATTTCTCTTGACCAACCAATGAGAAAATCAATTTTGGTAACCGGCTATTTGATTCAATTCTTTTGTTCCAGAAAAAAAAAATCATTTGATAATTTTTTTGTTTATAGATTTTGAACGTAATCAATAAGTGAAAAAAAGTTACTTTGTTATTCCCGAGAACAACTCTAGAAGACTGTTTTTCTTGTTTTCTCTTTTATTTTCTTCTTTTCCTTTTCTTCTTCTTCTTACTTTGCTGGTCACCGACCTCAGCCATGGTCAGCGATCAGCCAAACAAGGGTTAGCAACCTTGTCGGAGCTTTGCCAATGGTTGAGTGAGGCTCAACCTCACTAGATCTACGCAAGGTTGACCTCCCCTAGGCACGGTGAAGCTTGGCCTCACTGGGCCACCATGAGGTTAGTGTCGCCCAACCATGGCAAGGCCAACCTCGTGGTGGCTCGGCGAGGTCGAGCCTCACCGATGGTGAGGCTCCTCCTCAACCTCACCCAGCCAAGGTGAGGTCAAGTGCCTAGCTACCAGCAAGGCTCAGTCTCGCCAAGGGCCAGCAAGGTCGCCGCCAATGCTTCGGCGAGAAGAAGAAGAATAATAAAAAGAAAAGAAGAAAAATTTGACATCGTACCAAACAAACTTCTATGGTGAGGCTCCTCCTCAACCTCACCCAGCCAAGGTGAGGTCAAGTGCCTAGCTACCGGCAAGGCTCGGTCTCGCCAAGGGCCAGCAAGGTCGCCGCCAATGCTTCAGCGAGAATGAAAGAAGAAGAATAAAAAAGAAAAGAAGAAAAATGTAATAAAATTATTTAAAAATTAAAAGAAATTCTACGTCACAAAAGAATTTGACATCGTACCAAACAAACTTCTATTCCCGAGAATATAAATTTGGATAGTTATCAAACAACTTCAAATATTTAGAAACTCATCCAAAAAACAAACAAGCCCTAAATCCCCAAATTCTAGGAGCAAGTCTCTCACGAGCTTCCCAAAGCCTCGCAAAAGGCAATAGCCATTATTGGATTCTTCAATCCTAATGAACCACGATCTTACGCCGGATTTGATGAGAAATTTCTTGGGTGAGTGTCCTCCGAAATTGTTCAGAAAGGCTGGCGGTACTCTCTGCATGACAGTAAACGAGTTTACTAGTGCATTTCTCGGTTGACCTCCTCAAGAACTTCCGTAACACAGTTTCAAAACAAATCACAGAGAAACTCGAGCTCTAATTACAATTGCAGATATGTACTCAGGAAAATCACTATTTAACAGCAATGCAGAACGGTCCAGGACACCGATGAGACAAAAAGCTAGCAAATTTTGTTACCGCAAAGAACTTTAGACAGGTGAGTATAAGGATGAATAACTTGATGCCCCAAAGCTTTGATGCTTTCTAACCAGCCGAGAATTCTTAGAAATTATCTACCTATTGGCACATGAGACATAAGTAGAAACGATTCACCTGGGAATTTTAATCAAATTGACCTGCAATGTACCCATGTCTTTTATTCGTCCATACGTGTATCAGCGACCGACTTGAGAGCTGAACTTGTGACGTGGCAGACGACGACGAAAATCAGTCACAAACCCGCGAATGAAAACCAATGTTAATCTACAAAGAACAAGGGCTCTCTAAAAGAAACGTACATATCCTGACACAAACAGAAAGAATTCATAATCGCATGCCGAAATCAACACACCAACTCGCACCAAGAATCGCCATCATCAACCCAGCATAGCTGGCAAAAGCTTTAATATGTCGATCTGCTAATTAGCTATCACAAGCATTTACTTTAAGACATCAATCTGCTACGCGAGTATATCGTCGAGTCAAGCTCGCACTCATCAACACTCGACAAGCTCGGAAGTCTAATCGAGCTTTCGGTACTTTTTAATACATAGCAGAATACTCAAAATCACACAATATTCGAAGTTACAAAATTCAAGTTCAAGCTTTATTTTTGACGGGATGTAATCGAGCCGAGCTCAAATAAGAAATTTAACACTTGATCAAGCTCGAGCTGACATTCACACATCGAGTATGTAAGTAGAGCTGAATTCAAACTTTACAGTGACGAAGAGCCACAGATACTTGGCGATTCATCTAGGATCAAAGTAGACACAACCAATATATTGACAAAGACTAGATTGTTTGGGTAAATAAAAGAGGCAAAACTCACATGATCAATTCTTGTGTCGTGCCGGTGCCACGAGGGCTCTCAAACTCTCTCTGGCAATCAAGGCGCCAGTGCTACTCGTGTGTTTTGAAACTCCACAATTAATCATATAAAAACAACATTTTTACAAGAAAAAAAAAACTAAATTTAATTCGCGAAAACACCAAACACAAAAGTTTGAAAATTATGGAAACACTTGAACAAGGCTATCCTTATATCTATAACCACCAAAGAGGCAAAAAGGTAATAAAAAGAAGTAATTTTTTTTTTGTTGATTTAAAAAACGGAATGGAATGAAATATATTTTAAGATCCAAGAATTAGGGTAATAATGAGAAAACTTTGAGCAGTAGAATGATTTTACTTTGTTATGAAAAAATCGATGACTAGACAAAAAAGAAATGAAAGCTTATAGACTAAGGCTCTGTTTGGTAACCATCTAAACATGGCCAAATTCTGATTTTTTGTTCCCGAAAATAGTTTAGGAACAGAATCGCATTTGATAAAAATTTTATTCCCGGGAACAGATTTAGAGTGGAATCAAGAATAAAAAAAAAAGTTAATTCTTGTTTCGGGAATAAATTTGAGAATCAAAACCAACTCTTCTTTTTCTTCCCTTCCGCCATCCCGCGACCGCCGTCCACCACCGCCCGCCACCGCCCACCACCACTCGCCGCCGTCTGCCAGTCCGACGAGCTCGCTAGAGGCTCACCAAGCCAAGGCGAGGTCCGGCGAGCTCATCGATGGCAAGGCGAGCCTCGCCGGGGTTGGGCAAGCCTTACGACGCCCAGCCCCACCAATGGCCAAGCGGGCCTCGCCCAGCCCCGGCGAGGCCGGCCCAGCCACCGGCGAGGCTAGGCGAGCCTCGCCCAGCTGCTGGCAAGGCTCGGCCGACGAGGGTCGGTGACACTCCGATGAGGTCACCGGCCACAAGAAGAAGAAGAAGAAGAATAGGAAAAAAAGGAAAAAAAAAAAGTAAAAAAATTATTTAAAAATTAAAAGAAATTGATTTGGAACAAAATCAATGAGCACGAAGAAACGCAATTCTATTCCGATTCGAAATTTTGGACGGTTACCAAACGCGTTTTTTTTTACTCGAATCGGTTCCTGAACATAATAAAAAAATCATTTCTAATCGAATCTACTCGGGAACAGAATCGTTACCAAACGCGCCCTAAGTTGCCCATTACACAATAATTTAAGAACTAGATAACATATTTTGCAATAAATTACAAAGTTTTGGTAAAAGGACTATATTGAACAATTATGAATAATTCAAATTCTTCATTGGACAAATTAAAAGCCCATCCATGACAATGCACATTGGATCAAAATTTCGAAACAATCAATGTCATTTTTTTGTAAATTACTTGTTATCACTCCAAACATTGCCAAATTGCACCACTATTATTCGTTAATAGTGGTGCCCTTAAGTAAAATTAATTGTTATGGACTAATCTTTGCACCTATCTAACTTGAAGCAAACTCAATTATCTTCATAAATATATATTTTTTAATCTAAAGCAAAGATGCATGCCTCCGTAAAAGATCCGTTCGAGGCATACAACAAATTCACCATGTCTTCTCTCCCACCTTCTCTACCTTTCCGGGTCTTCCCCTTCGCTTTTCATTAGGGTCCCGATCACTTCGATCTTCTCGTCGCCTGGCCGCATCTTTCTAGGTCTTCCTCTGCCCCTTCTAACCTGAGTCTCCACCGGAGCATCCAAAGGCCTAGCCGGAGCATGCAAAGACCTCTGCTTTCTAGGTCTTCCTCTGCCCCTTTTAACCTGAGCCTCTGCCGGAGCATCCAAAGGCCTCTGCTCTACGCGGCTGGAATGTTGAGCTTCTTCTGTCTTCTCTTCGATCGGGTTCTTGATTGGGTCTTTGGTTTGGTTCTTGATTGGCTCGGCATTGTTTCTCAACTTATCTGACATGATAAGATCACCAATCAATCAAAGTTAATGGATCATCTAATCATAGTTATACTAATTTGTATGAAGTGAAAAAAACTGACCGTTAGATGATAAATACGACAAAGATAAGTAGATCAACTTGTGCACTACAGAGTCAATCAAGGGATGAAATGTAAAGATACAGTTAGGTTCAGAAACAATCTCGAAATATCTAAAAAATAATCCAAACAATAAAATTAACATTGAACCAACACAACCAACTAATAATATGGTCGCCACTACTTATGTCATTGGGTTGATCTGCACTCTTGATAGAACAAAATCCTCAAATCGTATCTAGTTTCTGTTGAGGCAAATGGTATTTCTTTTTTCTGTAGTGACAATTAGCGGGGAAAGTACTGTGTTTTTTTTTAACATATTTTACGTAAAAGGTTGCCTATTGTTTATCTCATGAAAACTTGAAAAATCTTTTAAAGTCCAACAAAATGGAAAAGCCTTATGGTACTTCACATGTCACGCTTGCATGTTTTCAGAGGCTTCAGATGTCTCGTATAAAACAAAGTCAAGTAGCATGAACAAGAAAAATGGACAAGTGTAAGTTTTTGTGACTTACTAGATGAATAACCACAACTTGAGCACTGATTGGCTCTGTAGATGATGACCTTGAAGCTACCAGTAGTTGTCAATTCAAAGACGCAGGCATCACCTTTCTGCAATTTGTTGTCCAGCACAAATGCTCCCCAACCGCTTTGGGCCCTCACTTTTGGTTTCGCGCGGTATATCCCAAGATGGTATTGGATGGTCCAAACCCTTCCGCTAGAGCCGAGTAACTTTATAAAACCAATTCCGCTAGTATTAGAGACGTGTGTCATGAAAAATGCAGCTGGTATGTTCTGCAAAAGAGTTGGAGGGGAAAAAGCAGATGTCATTCAAGGGTAAGATAATCTAATTCTCCTTCACAGAGTGAAGACAGAAGAATCATGGTGAAGTGATATATGAAAGTGTCATCTGCTGAGTCTCTATTATATCAACAGTTAGTGACCATTTCGAGGTCCATCAATGATGCTTCTGTCATGTCTATTTGTTAGTTACACCAATGCTGCATGTGGTGAGGAGGAATTCATGAGGTACCCTTTTGGGTATCTGCTCTCCTCAGCTGCCAGAGTAGAGTGGATCCCATCCCATGTTTACCACTTGGCTCCCTTACCTAGCTGGTCTGGAGGTATGCGCTACGTTGAGCTAGACCCTTGCGGTACATATGTCACCACCCTAACCTAATCAAAGCATAATCGGGTGCACCAAACAAATTATAGTCCTTAAGAAATTCCAGCAATTGTATTAAGCACCCGACTCATTCCTTACCATTGAGTATGGAGGCTGAACGTAGGATGGTTGCATGAGAACTATGAAAACTGGATTCGTGGTTTCAAAAGAAGCAGTCCTTGAAAGCACTTCGACCTCTTCTGCAATTCTGAATCGTCGGCTACTCAAACAAGGCACCGATTTCGGGCAATGATCGCCATCGGAGATTTGTCCATCATCATGAACATCTGCAACAAAGATATGTCATTTTATTTTAAATTAACTACCAAGTATATACACATAAAATACCTTTTCACTTAGAGTAAAAAAAAAAACAGCAGATTCACGGGGTTTAGTAGGTTTCCAGTGTTTTTTCCTTTTTGAACTTTTGACTTTTTCTCCAACTTCTAAAGCTTGAAATTAGACGATTTTTACCTTTTCTTACTTGACGTTCTTTGTCGTTTGAAATTTCAGTCCACTCTCGAGACCCACCATAACTGCTTGTTTCCATGGATGGCTCATACAAAGAGTCACCATCATCAGCTGGTGATTTTGTCTTCTTCTTCTTCGGGGATCGAACTTGTGTTGATGATGGGGATTCCCTCCTTTTACATTTGCATGACTGAAAATCATTGTCTGATAGTGACAACAAATGCTCGTCGCCAAGCTTAGAATTTCCGCAATTTTCTTTTGAAACCATAGGGTATTTGATTTCTGAAGTACTCCTATCGCATATGACCACATGAAACACAGAGTTTCCTTCATATCTGAAGACTAGGAAGTAACCGTGTTTGATTGAGTAGTGCTTGACGAAGTCTGACCAACCATCTTGTAGACAAAAGTCATCATTTTGCCTCCTCACTTCCATTTTCCAAACGTCACCGCTAGGCACATTGAGGCATGCTAGGTCGGAGAAATTATTCCCATATCTTCTGGCGAATTTTTTTGGAATCACCTATATAAAAAGCAGAGCACAATTTAGGCAGATACTTGGAGTCAGGCATGGAGGATTTTATTGTTTGCTTGGAACTATTACTTATCGAAGGTGTATTCATTACACGGTAAAAAAGTGATTATACATAAGCAGAAAGATCTTTTGACATTATTGAAAATGAAACATACCCATCGCCTGTCATTGGATTCACCCATCTCAAGTAATCAGATTGTGTATGCTACTTATATAGTACAACTCATTGATTAAACCGAGCATAGAATACTGCTTAAAATACACATCACTTGTTGAATGTTGAGTATGATGACACCCTTTGCAATCTATCCATGACTTTCTAAACCAGTTACATCATAAAATACCTAGATTAAAGAAGTATCACCCAACTCGCCACAACACCGCGTTGCTATCCAAATGTCTTATTATGTGAAAAAAAAAAAAAAAAATTCAGACAAAAGCATACGATAGACTTGTCGTTTATACTAAAAGCAACCACACAAGAACAAGAACAACCAAATGACAAAACTAGAAAAGGCTCATATAAAGAAAAAAAAAATATGAAAAAAAAAAAAAAAAAGCCCCCGCCCAGAAAACAGAGAAAGAGACAGAGCTTCATATACAGTGACATCAACAAACAGCCAATTCTTTTCCATGGAACTAGCAAAAGATTGCTTCTTCTTTTTTTTTTTAATCTGGGTCACGAAAATATTAATCATGGAACCAAAAAGAGCTGCTAATTCCTAGAGTTAATTTGAATCTGCATGAAATCTAGTACCTATGGGTCTGCATTAATTTTGCCAGAGAGAAGTCTCTATCCGAGCGTCAAGAAATGGAAACGGTGGCAGCAAAAGGAATTTCCAAGAAAGAAAAATGCATAAGTAACCGGGACGAATCGAAGGCTCACGAGCTTCCCACTCTGAATGTGGTCGGAGAGGACAATCCTGAAGAAGTGGGGAGTCTCGGCCTCGAAAAGAAACTGACCATCTTCTTGGGCATGAAGAGGACCAGAGTCGCTCCAGCATGCATTTCCCTCTCCCATGGCTGCGAGGAACGACCGTGTGCAGGACTCGCAACAAAGATCCCTCCAAGCCTCTCCCTCAGTCCAAGTGGACGTCTGGTTTCTGCTTTCCGGACTGGATATTCGACTAAGTCGAACAGGGTCGAAACAAATCGTCGTTCACCGCGCAGGAAGTCTCGTGCATTTCACATTCACGGCCTGATGCACATTCACGGCCTGATTGCCATATATCTCATTGAAAACTTTTTAGACTTCGGGTTTTTTTTTTCTTTTTTTGGTCTTTTGGATAAAAGGATCCTGGGAGGCAGCGTACGATCCCTGGGAGGAGTTTGCGTGAAAGGAGGAAAAAGATCTTTGCCAACAGCGACCATTTAGTGTCCCTGATATCGAAAAACAGAGCAAGCGAGACAGAGGGAGAGATGATACCTGGGGCCGTTCTGATTCTTTTGCTTGTATGTGGCCAAACACGTTTTATTTTTATGTACGCCCCAACTTTAGGTATTCTCCCAATTTTACCGTTCAATCCAAATTTTACCATAAATATTTACAATCTTATAAAAATCACAAACTTTTGCTTAAGTAACAAATCTGCTAGCATTAATCCTCTGTCCAAAATTTCTCGTTGACAACCAAGAGATGGAAAAATCCAAAGCATGAGCTATTCAACATCCCAAGCGTGAGCATCCTAACAATGAGAAATACAACATTTTCAAGTACGAGAGATTGACCATTGCAAAATCACTAGTAGCGATCTTCACAGTAGGTTGATGGAGAGCAAATAGTTGATAATATCTTATGAAATAAAAAATATTAAAGTGAAATCAAAAGTGAATCTAAAGTCGGGACTAACATTTAGGGTATAATTGATACTAGATCTAAATTTGAGGGTTTTTTATGATGCAAAAAAAATTTAGAGTAAAATTGAGATTAGATCTAAAGTTAGGGATTTTAAAAAGAGTTTAGGGGACGGGACGTAAAGTTGAGAGCTTTTTAGGAGGCAAAAAGTAAAATTAGGAGAAAAAGTAAAGTTGGATATTTTTCAAAGTATTAGGCCCAACAAAAAATGAAGAATGTAGTTTTCAGTCATTTGTCACGGTCTCAAAGATCCTTATGACCAAAAAGACCATGCTTAGGCAATCTTAAAGGACCCATCATAAAATCTTAAGCATAGGGAAAATTTCCTGCATGAGACCAACAAAAGAAACATGAGACAATGTCAGGGCAATAGACCGTCCAAAATGGGGAAAAGAGAAACATGAAGGATAAGTTAATTCATGGGAAAATATCAGTTAATAAAATGAAAGAGTCTCACGGTTAAACTATGGCTCTGGAAGGATCTAGCAGTATGTTGAGTGAGACAGCTATTATATAACCTAAGCCTAAAAACTATTCAAAAAGATAACTTGGTTACAAGTTGGGACAGTTTGGCATGGACGTTTCAATCTTTATTTCTTAACCATGTAGAACCACCTAAACCTCTTGCTCTCCTCTTGGGTTCTTTATAATGTTATTATCTGGGTCATATTGTCAACAATACATGCAATAATCTGATTTCCATCTGTCCTGCCATATCAAGTCTTAATGAAAAATGAAAATACTACTGATTTAGACAAGCTGTTTGATTAGTCCTTGCAATAATTAACAACACTGTACTTTGCTCGAACTTGCAAATTTGACTATTTCAGTTTTAATAGAAGATGGATAGATTGCAAAATATTTTGGCCTAAAATGGGAACGATCACATTATAGAAATGATCAGCAAAGCAGGAGAAAACCCGACAACTTTAAGTGTGGGACAATCTCTGGCTTCCTCAAAACCACGACAATAACGACGATCAGGATAAAAGCTAAGGACGGATTGATTGTGTGTTGATGCTGCAAAAAGCAATTTGATGAGAAGAAAGCTTCATGGCGATGATAAGAATTCCTACCAAAGCTACAAAAAAACCGATAACACTGACCATCGCCAAATCCAAAACAAGGTATGAGTTCATCTTCGTCAAAAGGGGACAGTGTTCTGTCAATTATAGAAATGCTTGCTCATATGGATTAGGTGCGTTACCAATGGCATGAAGACTTCTTCTCCCGAAGGAATATTTGCCTACAATAGAAAATTCACATTATCATTCCAATTTATAGTTTCATAAAACCTTAATGCTCTGTTTGTCTATTGGAAATAGATTCACCTGGCCACCCATTGCTCTTTGTGCAATCAATCCCAAGGACTAAATTTGATGATTCGAGGCCTGCATCACTCAGTGCACTTGTGACCTAAAATATGAACATCACAAATCCCATTACTGTTTTATTTTACATCTTTACAATCAAAACAGCCAATGTATAATCACCACAGTTCCCATGCGCATCTAATTTCATGGCTCCACAATCAAAACTGCCAATTAACAAAGGGTGACTAGGACAGACAAGAAATTAAGACTTGGCTCAAATTTTATGGTAGGTTTTTCAATCCAAAATTTTAAGTAATTAGAAGGAGGGAGACTAATGCATATAGGGATAAACTCGTAAACAAGTGATGTAAATTGCTTTGACAACTCGCGTTAGTCACAAAAACCATATTAAACTTAAATTTAACCAAAGTGGTACCAGGAAACTACACTGGTAGGTCCAATCACAACCTAGCGAATCTCCTTGGCACATAAAAGGCAATGATGAAGAGGGACGGCGTGTTCATGATCCTTGTAAACCTTAATAATTAATGGAAACAAACAAAACAATAAACACCTTTTCCAAGGAGCTGAAATTATTTGCAAAGTGCGTTGCTGCTTATGCCCATTGTTTGAGTCCATTGAGCTTTCTGCAAAAGAAGGTGGTTGATGCGTCATTGCCCATTTCCAGAACGACAGATTTTCCTATGAAAAAGTATCTATATTTATGTTTTGATCGGACCATCTTATGCTGTAAATGGTGGCACTCCCACAGGAATAAACTAAGACCGATGAACTTTTAAAATAGTCAAGCATAGTATAGCATAATGTTACGAAGCAAAAGTTGGTTGCTACTCCTTACATTGCCTCTAGCGTTATTTTGTCCTACTTTTATTGCTGGTTGTTCGAAGCTGGACATGGGTGACATATATGCTCCAGCTTGAGGGAGAGTATTATGTCACTTGGGTGGTGTCAATTTTATTTTCTAAGGTTTATTTGTTTTAAATAAATAAGGTCATTATGGACATGTACAAGTTATATTCAGTATAAATATATTGCAATGGATATAGGGTTTATGTTATGTACAAAAGCCAAGAGCCCCTTTTTGCTTTTATGATTTGTTTCTTTCTCTCTTCTTCTCCTCTCAATTTCTTCTCTCTTGCTTCTTCTCTCTTGCTAACTACGCAAGTTCTCTAATCAGTTTTGATGGTCACAAAAGGAAATATACGCCTTTTCAAAGATTTAAAAGAATGTGAAAATTTCTTTTTTAATGGAGAAAAATGCTCACGGTCGCATTTCAATTTGGAGTAAGAAGATATTTTGACAATCCTAGTTCTTTAATGGGAGACTGCTCAATTTTTTTCCTGCTGAAATAATAAGAAAAATCCTTGATCTTTTTATTTTATTTTGAAGGGTTGGTTAGAAAAATCCTAGATTTAGGCTCCGTTCATTTCACGGAAAATAATTTCCGAGAAAATATATTTCGGATTTTCCGAGTTCATTTCACGGAAAATGAATTATTTGGGGAAAATGTTTTCCATGAAAAGCAAAAAGTCTTCTAAATTAAGGGAAATGAAAAACATTTTCCACACTTGATCTCTTTTATCTTACACCTCTACAAATCCTCACTTCCTCCTCCCTTTTCTTCTTTTTCTTTTTTTCTTTTTTATTCAAATTATTTTTAATTTCCTTTTTCTTTTCTATTTCTTTTCTTTTTTTCTTTTTCTTTTTCTTTTTTTTTTTTTTTTATTTCCCATCTTCTTCTTTCTTGGCTAGTCGTCGATCATCGCCAGGTGAACCTCGAGCTTGTTGATCTCAAGCTCGCGCTTGTCAATCTGGTGAGCTTCAAGCTCAACGCTCGCGCTCACCAATCTAGTGAGCGGCAAGCCTCGTGCTCGTCGGCAAGCTCGAGGCTCGCCGATGGCCGGTCGCAAGCCATCGCCGTGGCTGGTGACCGGCCAAGAAAGAAGGAGATGGAAAACAAAAAAAAGAAAAGAAAAATAAAAAAAAAAAAAAATTAATAATGGATTTTAAAAATTAAAAATAATTAAAAATCAATTTAAAAAAATATGAAAAATCCATTTTAAAAAATAAAATAAATGAAAAAGAGTATATGAAGAAAAATATTTTCCTTACCGAACAACGAAAAATATTTTCCACTTCATTTTCAGGTTTCATCCGAATATTGGAAAATAATTATATTTTCTTGGAAAATGACCACTTGGAAAATATTTTCCAAAAACGGCGCATTTTTCGCGAAATGAACGGAGCCTAAATGTATAATCGAAATTTTTGGGATGAAGAGAAAAATTGAAAATTTTGGGTCTTCTAGAAAATAATTTTAATTGCAATGCTATAAATACTTAAAGGCTGGGAAGGGCCGAAGATAATTATAATGATTTAATTTTAGGGAATCTAGTTTTGGAATTGATTTGATATAATTTGGAAAGGTGGGGATTTGACAGCCTAGAAAGGTAGGGATAAAATTGAAAGAGGAAAAAAGGCGAGCACTAATTCACCAAAATGAGGATTATTTATATCATTGAAATCCGATGGACGTCACAATCCCCTTTGAAAATATGGACCATCATGCAATTTAATAAGTTCTTACGTTCCATGTAAGAAAGACTGCCACATTACAATTTCTAAATCAGCAATGTTTTCGGATTTTAGATAGTCATCGGATAACCAAAGTTGTTCTTGGGATATTAAGAAAAGGACAAATTCCAATAAAAAGCACAGCCTTATATACTTAGAATAAATTCAATGCAACCTTTCAAACAATTAACAAAAAGCAGAAGGTTTTACACCTAGGACAATTAAACACTATCTTTCAAACATGTAAAGAAAATACATAATCTTGAACATTCAGGACACTCTTAAGACAATCTTCCCAACTTTTTAAAATAAAGTAGAACGTAATACCATGGAAAAAAAATAGTAATAAATCGTTGTTAAAATTCCTAAGTGGCAGCCAAGAGGCAATTTGCGACGTGCAAGGTTGCCAGGTCATTGCATGGGCGCACATGAAATTATTAAAGCCTTTAATCAAAAATAAATTTAATGACGATTGACCAATCTAGATTTAAACTTTAAGTGAAAAAAGTACCTCTTTCATTCACATTGCCAATTGTTGGTACCAAAAGTCAGCACTGTCGCTCGAGATCATGAAAGAGGGGAGTGGCAATGAGTTTCAAAGAAAGAGCATTCCCATTGTTCATTTTTTTTTTTTTTCACTTAGGATTAAGAGTGTGTTTGGAAATATTTCTATTATGGGAACAGTTTTTATCTAGAAATAGCATTATCTTTAAAAGAAAACAGCATTCAAAAATCCATATAGTAAAGCCCTAAGAGTTTATTTAATTTTGAATCCAATTTTCAGCAAATTATTTTCATAATTTTTTATGCTAAATTAATTCTAAATTAGAATTAACACTTAAATTTAGTAAAACTACTCAAAATCTAATTTCTAAATTTTCTCTAAATTTATGAATCTATGAATTTTATTTATTTATTTGTTTTTATTCCAAAAATTGGGACTAGGATCAACTCAAGAGACTTGATTTTGTGTTGATTGTGTAAAGACGAGCATTAGGTTACATTAAGCTTTTTTTAAATGATATCATTTCTCTTTTTGTTTCAAAAAACAAAGAAGTAAGTTTTTTCTACTTCTTGTTTTTATTCCAAATCTATTAACTAGGGATAGAAACAAGAAATTGAAAAATAGAGGGATAGAAACACTCACAAAGATGGCCTAAATGGCTTTTATTGTTTTACTTTTGATTTGAATCATTTTGCAAAACAAACATTCACTTTTGTTTAGACCAAAATACTGGAAACTCTTACATGATATTTTCATAATTCCTTAAGTAAATGCAACGGATAGTTCTTGTACAATTGCACAAGAATCTAAATTGTCCTATTACTTTTTTTTTAAAAAAGCAATTTTGTATTTTGTATAATGTCAATGTTAGTCTTGATTATACTTTTTTTTATATCATTTTTTTCCAAACATGGACCATGAGATTGCTAACATGAATAATAAAGTGCATGTGCCATGTCATGACCCGCTTATTATTTTCATGTGGGGACATACACCAAATCAATGACATAAAAAAAAATCATGCACATATGAACTCTCCCCATGAATGCTGCTAGCTCAAGTTCGAGTATCGAGTGGAGAGAAATATACATAGACATCATATATATATTTTCCATCAAAAAAGTAACCCATTTTAGTAATTTTCTGAATAGACTCAAGTCAATGGGAGAATAATGAAATGCCTTTAGGACGATAGGTAGCACTTTTAAAATGTAGATGACAGTTTTCAGCTAAGTGAAAGTAGCTGAGCGAAAATAATTTTCAAATAAAAATACATGGTTCGGTAGGTAGTAATGTTAATATCCCTAAATTTTTCTAAATTTCGGCGGGAAAGCCGTAGGAAGAAGTCAGGACGACCGTTAGCAACCCAGGACACGTGGTCGAAGATGATTCGTAGCGAGCGTGTCAAGCAACGGTCGGAATTTTGGAAAGCCCGCCGACTTTCCTAAATTGAACAGTCAGCAGATCACAGCCGTCCAATCACGGCCCTCGCTTCGGATTTATTTTTACATCAACGGTCGACCCGAAGTCGGTGTATCCTTTCCCCATGAAAAAGGGTCCTTTTTCCCCTCTCGTGCTCATTTGTATCCGTTGCTCTCATCCCGCGTTTCTGGTTCTCCTCTCTCTCCCATGGCTTCTTCTGCGATATTGTTTTCGGAGAGAAGTAGCGATTCCGAGTAGGCGTTCTTCATCGGCCCTTCCGCTTCTAGATTGATTGATTGATTGATTGATTTTGTCGATGGTGTCCTCATTTTGCTTTCTTGTCTGATTTTGTGAAGCATCATCTGGTTGCGGAGATCCTTGAGGGTTTCGCTTGGCCTACGATGCCTATTGGTTATCGGAAATCTTTGGTTTACGCCTCGTCCTTTGACTGCTTAGTGATTCATCGGCAGATCGATTGAACTTTGCGTTGTTGTTTTGACCAGCTTATTCTGGATTCTCGTTGCTCGGCGAATTGGCAGTGTGGCTTCTATCTCTTGACGTCTGAGGATGTCGTTACGGCGAGTTGACAGAAAGAGAAATAGAAATTGGAAGGAATTGTTCTCTTCCCTTCGTTCGATATGGAGTGTCAGGGATCAGTGATGTTCTTTCATGCTGCATAAGCATCGATTTCTAATCTGTCTTCCACTTCTGTTATCTTCTAGTCGAGGTTAGGTGGAACGATCAGATGTTCTGTTTCCTTCGCAGGTCATAGTTTGGTCAAGGCACTGCTTTACCTCGTCAATTTCGAGATGGAGTGTCCGTGATCAGTGATGGCTCTTTCTTGCTGTGTAAGAATTGATTGATGGGACAAGCTCTTCTGTCAGAGTTCTTTCTTGTCTGGAAAGGTCCACACAATTTCTAGATCATTTCTCTTCATTCTTATCCGTGTGCCACAATTTCTAATCGGATCTCTAGTAAATCATGGAGATATCGTATGTACGATTCATGCGTCGTGCTCTTCTTCCCTATCGTGGAAATGGCTCCTGGCATTACCTAGTTTGCTTCACCTTCCCTTTCACACGACTTCTGTGTTTTCTTTTGGTACAGAACAAGAGTCAATTTCGTGTTCTTTCGTGCGAGAGGTTGTTTGAGTTGGCTGGATTTAGTCAATGGCCATATGAATGTCAAAAAAATTGTAGGGTTTCTTTGGTTATTGGGACTGTGAAGGCTTATTGCTAAGAGAATCAGTTTTACTTCAGGGCAAACTGGTAGTATCTTATTTTGATGTGACATACTTCAGATATCTATCACGATTTGCATTCTTAATCTTTCTTGTTTTGTTTCTGTTTCTTAACATATGATGGTAGCTGATACCAGTTGTTCTTTTGCCAGATTAGAGCCTACTTTCTCTTTGGGATTGGATTGGAAACTTTTGATTTGTATGTCATACCTTTTTCTTTGATGGAACTATCCTGCATGTTATTTTTCAGGGACTTTTTCCTTTCAGCGTACTTTGTCGCACGTTCAATTGGAAATACGTTTCTTTGGTATGCATTTGTTTTGACTTGGTGTGTGTGTATCTGCTTAAATTTTGTGTCAATCCTTTTTTTTTTTTTTTTTTTTTTTTTTGTTGTGTCAATAGATGTTAAATTTGGTTTATTTGAAGAATTTTTTGTCAGGTTTCTTTTGTGTTTATATTTGATGATAATTTCCTATGCTGAGATGTTATTTTGGTGTGACCTATTGTCCCTTTTTTCTCTATGTTATTCGGAACTTGCAGGATAGGTTCTTTTCCAAAATAATATTTGTTTTTCCCACTTTTTTTTTTTTTTTTTTTTTTTTTTTTTTACGCGGTAACATTTACCTTTTGCCAAAACTTCACCAAAAGTATAGTATGTAATGTTTTCACTTATAAAGTGATGTTGGATGGTTCATCAATAGATTGATCTTTCCATTTTATTGTTCATCGAGATGAATATGGATTTTGGTGGATCGGCAGTTGCATCTTTCCTTTTAGAGCGATCTTTTTATCTAAGCATGTCATCTAAGGATGATAAATACATAAAATCTGGTTAGTTTACATAGAATAAGTGACTTGGGCTTCTTGGAGGAGTGGTCATCTATTATTCAGTCTTTGTTTGCTCGAGTTCTGCAGTAGTCTCTGATCCCATCTTCAGGACAGGGGATGGACTGAAATTTTGAAGATTTCTAGGGATTTGTAGTTTTGATTTAAGTTTGTCTTCAGTTATCTTCGGGGAGCAGTAAGATAAAAATTGTAGAATTCTCGTTGAAGTTTTGCCAGGTTAGAGAAGTGGTGATCTGTTGTGTTCTTTTGTAGGGCTGAGTTGATGATTGTTTGAAATTGGACAAACAGCTGCTTTGTGGATTCTAGGCAGTTATTGGTTTGAATGAAGTTTGTTTGCCACTTCTGCTTTTTTCCATTTAAGGTAAGATGATTAGGGCCTACTTCTCTTTCCTTTATGCAAGCCTCTTCAGGTCTGATGTGGGCTGTCTTCAATCTGTAATGGTTCATCTACATTTCATTTAACAAGCTCTTCTCTCTTTGAGCTTCTATTGGCTTTTGTTGTTTTTGGAAAATGGATAATCATTAACTATCTTCCATTCTAGGGATTTTTTATGAGTTTGGAAAGCTTGAGATCCACAAAGTTCTGGCTTGTTTCTATTTGCCCTTGCAGTGCATGCTGCAATCACTGAATTGATTGCTGGTAAATCATGGAGATATTGCAAGTGCAATTTATTCATCTTGCCTTTGTTGTTTTCCGAATACTATCTCCACACAATTTGATTAGCTTAGGCTTTCATTCTATACAATTGATTTGTTTTCTTTTGACACAGAACCTTGGTGGAACTATTTCATTTACCACGTGATATCCATGCTTTAGTTGGTTGTTGAGGAGTGGTTATGGACAGATTTAGTGTCCACGCTCCTCCTTTGATTATCTATTGACGGATTGATCAATCCTTTTGTTGTTATAGAGCTGTTTCTGGATTTATAATCCAGTGCATTGGCTCTAGCTTCTCTTCTCATGGAGCGATCTCTTTGATTGAGGATGTTGTCTAAGGAATGGTACATATGATGAGGTTGGTCGATTATTACTTAAGAATGACTGGGTGAAGAACTGAAATTTCGATGAACTCCTGCTGCATAGGCACTTGGGTTTTTGTTCCTCAGTTGATTCCTTGGAGTGAAAAGATAATAATTGTCTTTGTTCCTATTCCTTTATAGGTTGGAGTTTTGCCAAACTTGCCTTTTATGTGCGGCTGAGTTGATGAATTGCGGAGTCTGCGCTTTGTTTGAAATTGGATAAGCTCCCACTTCTTGGATTTTGGTTCTTCTGATGACCTCACTTTATGTGTATATGGGTCAATCCCTAATCAATTGATATTTTGTCCATGCTTTCCACATAAAATCTCTGATTGTTGTTGAATGGCCTCTCTGCTGGACATAATTGCAAAAGGAGAGTACTAAGTCTCCATAGTAGTCTCCGTAGTTGCAATGGGTTTGCTTGGCCAACATTTTCCACTGCTGTTATGCTTTCTTCTGATACAGTGATTGTTGGGGACATTTTACAAACGACGTGTTTTGTAGGTGATAGGGGTTGTTTTTAGTTTGTAGTGCCACCTTGAGAGCCTAATTTCTGAATATTTTAGGTTCTCGGTATGAAGACTTTTCTGACAGGACCTAAGTTATACTTTGTTGCAAACTGTTAGCATCTCATTCTGAAAAGATGAACGGGTACTGTGCTTTTGCCTTTTATCTTTTTAATAACATATTCCACGTAGGTACCTTTCATAACTAGAAGGTCTCTTTCTTCTCGTGTTTCATGATTGGCATATGTGATTAGGCCTCACATGGGGATGTTGACAGGACAGCCGTCTAGAAGGTCTCTTTCTTCTTGTGTTTTGTGATTGGCATATGTGATCAGGCCTCACATGGGGACGTAGACAGGACAGCCATCTAGACATAACTCTCTTTGCATTGCTTGCACTCTGACCAGTTCTCTCCTTTCTGCTGATTCTCTTGTTTCTTATCCATCACAAAGCTGTGTTGTGCGCTATTTGCTGTCAGCAGACATGGCTGGTCTGGCTGGGAGAAGCAGACACTTGGTGCTTGGTTGGCATGTTTGTCAAATGTAGTTATTTTTAGATGGGTGAAACCGAAGGGGCAGATGACAATTCTGCATAAGCCTTGGTTTGAGGTCTTAACATATCTGGTAAGCATGGACCCCTTCTGATCTCTTATGATATGTACGATGGTAAGCATGGACCCCTTCTGCATAAGCCTTGGTTTGAGGTCTTAACATATATGATCTAAATTTAATCAAGCATAGCTGTTGAAACTCTTTAGGGCATGAATTTATAGATGTCCAATTGCAGCGTGATCCTTTGCCAATGATGATCTTTTGACCAGGTATTCTAATTCATGGTTCTACTGTATCTCATCGGCTCTGCAAAGGTTGTAGGGAGTCATCTTCCTTGTAATTGGAGATACTAAATGGTTGCCTTATGATTGGTTTCGTTTGCTTTGGCGTTTGCTTTGAAGGCATGAACTTTGAAGCATCTGGCTGGGTCTTTTTCCAGGACAATGTCGGCGACAGCTCCGATTTTATACAGAAAGGTCTATCGAAGCTATTAAGGTTCGAACGCTGATCATATCAACTACTTTTGTGGGTTCCATGCTATACGGACTTATTCAGTCATTGATGGGTGCTTGTTCTAGTTTAGAGCGATCCCACTAAGGACTGTGAGGATGCTAATTGAACGAAATCATTAGAAAATCCTAGTTCTTTAGTTGGGGAAGGCAGGAGGTTATTAATTAATGCAATTATGTTTAGTTGAGATACTGAATTTTTTTTTTTTTTTGTGGATTGGAGTGATGAGCGATGTCTGGATCTTTCCATAGGGATCGTCTTTTTTATTTTTTTTTTTTTTTTATTTTTGGGGAGATGCAATGAACATCTAGTTCTCCTCTTGTTGTAGGTTAGGGTCCTTTTGTTGCAAATCACGCTGAATTTGACCTGGTTTGTGTTGTAGTATGTTCACCCATTTTAGGGGAATCATTTGAGTTAGCTTTTTTTGCTTCTCCCGGGGGATTTTTGGTATAAATGGTTTATTTTGGGTGCCAGTTCAAGTCCCTTTCTCTGATGATGTCCTGTTCTCTATCTTCGCCTGCGGACTTTAATGGATAATACTACTATTACTACAATTGAGGGTTGTTTCCAAGGCTAAGTCTAGTTGTTGCTTAGCTTGGTCATTTGGGGCTTTTACTTTTTCTTCTTCTGGAAATATTTTTGGTGTAAATGGTTAATTTTGGGAGCCGTTTCACAAAGTCTTTTCTTCGATGATGTTGTCCTCTAATCTTTTTCTGTGAACTTCACTAGATAAAACTACAATTGAGTCCTGTTTCAAGGCTAAGTCTAGTTGTTGCTTTCCTTGGTGACTTGGTGGCACACATTGATGGCAGTTTGACTTATTGGATGCTTCTACCTTGTGAGATGGAAATTGATTGCCAATATTCACTAATATCATGGTAGATTATTTGTTTCTACTTTGAATTGGTTTGGTGCAGTCTGTAGAAGCGTTCTTATCGGGATTCTCTTTATGTTGAAGTTCCACTTGGTATAAATTTGCCTGACAAATTAGTTTTATATTGCTTGTGTGTTGAAAAGTTACTAGGCCATAAGCTTGCACAATCCCTCTACTTGGATTCTACCCTGATTTTCTCCAAAACTCCTATTCTGTTATCTTCGTTTTCTGAGGAAGTTGGCTCTATTTTGTGCCTTTAAAACTATATCCACAAGGATGCTCGTGGGCATGCATAGAGTGGATGGATTGGATGTTTTGGTCAACTTTTACAAGCTTGCTCTTTGAATGAGATGGTGCGCTGGACGTGTTGCTTCAGGTAGGGTTCATGTGTTGTATGAGCTATACCTCATGTTGAACTCGAGAAGAAAAACTAATTGGTTTGATGACTTCACAAAGAAATTGAGCCTTCCTGCAGGATATATTGTATAGGCCTCAAAGGAGATGGAAGGCTGTGATCTCTGAATAAAATTTTGCTTACAAACGAAGCATCTAGCGTTAGTGAGTATATAAGCTAGCGGAATACCTGATGGAGCTTGTATAATTCTGCTTGTATTTTTGGACTTTTGGACATATTTGTCCATTGTCAGTTGCTCACTTTGTTGAGCAAATTGTGCAACTTTGTATCATAGCACAAGTAAGTTGTGGTTGGCAAAAAATCAAGCATGAATTGTGCAGATAGCACTTGTGTTGTATGAGCTAAACCTGATGTTTAACTTGCGAAGAAAAACTAACTGGGTTGAAGACCTTGCAAAGAAATTGAGCCTTTCTGCAGGATATATCGTATAGGCCCTGAAAGGAGAAGGAAGGCTGTGATCTCTGGATAAAATTTTACTTACGAAGCCAGTATATGAGCTAGTGGAATACCTTATGGAGCTTGTATAATTCTGCTTGTATTTTTGGACTTCTGGACATATTTGTTTATTGTCAGTTGCTCACTTTGTTGAGCAAATTGTGCAACTTTGTATCATCATAGCATAAATAAGTTATGGCTGGCAAAAAATCAAGAATGATTGTGCAGACTAGTGGAATACCTTATGGAGCTTGTATAATTCTGCTTGTATTTTTGGACTTCTGGACATATTTGTTTATTGTCAGTTGCTCACTTTGTTGAGCAAATTGTGCAACTTTGTATCATAGCATAAATAAGTTATGGCTGGCAAAAAATCAAGAATGATTGTGCAGATGGCACTTGTTATCATTTTGGTCAGGGTGTGATTTGTTGACTCTTGGAAGTTATTGATCGATTGATCTATTGATCTTTGCATTGTTGTTTTATGAGCTTATTCTGGATTTTTGTTATTCGGTGAATTTGCAGTGGCTTCTTTCCTCTTGGATCATATTTCTTGATGTCTGAGGATGTCGTTATGGGTGTTCAGTTTAGCTCATCCTATGATCCTCAATTGATCCATCCATCGATCTTTCCGTTTTATTGTTTCACGAGTCGCTTCTGGATTTTGTTATTTGGTGAATTCACAGTGGCTTCTTCCCCTTGAAGCGAAACTGTTTGTTTGAGGATGTTGAGAATGGCACTGGTCAGTTTGTTTCATAAAACTAGGTGTTTGGGCTTTTTGGAGGACTGATGATCCTTTTGCTGTCTTTTTTTGGTTGAGATGATGAAAGTAGTCTTTCAGGTGATAGGCTGTAATTTACTGGTTTTGATTGAAATTTGTTCTTCGGTCTTTTATCTTTGGGACTTGATTGTCGTCGTCTAGTCCTGATCCCCTCACAGGTTGGAGTCTTGCCAGATTCGGCAGGGGTGCTTTGCTGCGAGCTGATGATTGTCCGAGGGTGGATAAGCTCTATTGTCTCTCAAGGGCGGTTATTGGTTTGAATGAAATTTGTTCTCCAGTCCCATAATTTTCCGATTGATGCAAAAACCGATTCTCATTCCTTTGGAGGGGTGGAGTTTGGCCGACATATGATCTGTGATGGTTCTTTCTTTGCAAGGTGTATGCGCCACAACAAATCACTATCCAATCCAAATCCGCTTGCCCATGTCCCCTTCCTAGAAATATCCCTCCATTGTGTCCTTATCCTTCAGTCTCATCTTGCGTCTATGATTGTGCATGCATTCCTTTCTCAATTGACAGCCTCTGTGAAGAACTCTTCAGAGGAGACATCATACCAAAATGCTCTTGATCCTTCTTCTTTTCTTTTTGTTTGTTGATTAATTGTTAATTTGGTCTGATTTGCATGCTAATTTTCTGAAGGTTATTCTCACCTCTCTGGGAGTCTGCTGTGTTATGCGTATTGTTGGGTTTGCACTCCTCTGATTGGTGATTGTTTCATCATTTATCGATCTTTCCGTTTAATCGTATTATGAGCTGATTCTGGTATTCACTATTCCGTGAATTGGTAGTGGCTTCTTCCTTCTTGGAGTGATCATGTTCGTCTGAGGACCATGAGCACAATGCTACTGGTCAGTTGGTTACATAGAACAAGACATTGGGGCTTTTTAGAGGACCAATGATCTAATCTTGCACTGTTCAGTTGAGCTGATGATGCAGTAGTCTTTGTCTTTAGGATGAGCGATGGACTGAAATTTTGACAGCTGGTGATCTGTTTCTTTCTCTGTGGGGCTGAGTTGATAATTATTTGATATTGGATGAGCTTCCGTTTCTTGGATTTTAGGCAGTTATTGGATTGAATGGAACTTGTCCTTCACTTCTGCTATTTTCTAGTTAATCCCAAAGATCAGATCTAGTTCTCTTCCTTCCGAAGATCAGCGTTTAGTCGGGGCAATACTTCACATGGCCAAGTTCCATATGGAGTCTCTGAGATCAGAGATATACTTCCTTGATGCATAAGCATCAATTCCTAACTTTTCTTCCACTTCTGTCTTCATCTAGTTAAGGTAGAACGATGAGATGTTCTCTTTCCTTTGCAGGTCAGAGTTTGGTCAAGGCAACAGTAAACCTCATCGAGTTCAATATGGAGGGTCTTGGATCAGTAATGGTTCTTTCTTGTTGCATAAGCATCAATTCAAAGGACAAGCTGTTCTTTCAGAGTTCTTTCTTGTCTGGAAAAGTCCACACAAGTTAAGCTCGTCTCCCTTCACTTCTGCTATTTTCTACTTAATCCGAAAGATCAGATCTAGTTCTCTTCCTTCCAAAGATCAGCATTTGGTTGGGGCAATACTTCACATGGCTAAGTTCCATACGGAGTCTCTATGATTAGTGATATTCTTCCTTGCTGCATAAGCATCAATTCCTAACTTGTCTTCCACTTCCGTCATCTTCTAGTTGAGGTGGAATTATCAGATGTTCTCTTTCCTTTGCAGGTCAGAGTTTGGTCAAGGCAATAGTTTACCTTGTCAATTTCATATGGAGTGTCTTGGATCAGTAATGGTTCTTTCTTGTTGCATAAGCATCAATTCAAAGGACAAGCTGTTCTTTCAGAGTTCTTTCTTGTCTGGAAAGGTCCATACAAGTTAAGCTTGTTTCCTTTCACTTATCTGTGTTCCGCGATCACTAAGTGGATCTCTGGTAAATCATGGAGATAGCATATGTAAGATGTATACATCATGCTCTTCTTCCCTATCATGGAACTGGCTCCAGGAATTACTTACTAAGCTTCACCTCCTTTTTACATGACTTCTGTGTTTTCTTTTGGTTTAGAACAAGAGGTTATTATGTGCTCTTTACATGCGAGAGGCTGTTTGGTTTGGTCAATTGTTGCATAGAATGAAGAGTTCGAGCTTTTCTTGGGACTGATGATTCCTTGGTAGTATATTGTTGGGTTGGTGGAACTAGGGTACTGGGTGTTGAACTAAAACTTCTAATAATTTCCTGCATGGACACTCATGTTTGTTTTTTAAAATTCATTCTTTCATTAATTATCTTTGGTTAGTAGCAAGAATTGAGATGATAATCGTCTATTCCTAATTGCTTTAGGTTGAAGGTTTGCTGAATTTGAGAAGTGCTGATCCTTTGCCTTTTTTGTAAGGCTGAGAGGATGAATTGTGGAGACCAGGTTTTGTTTGAAATGGGATAAGCTTTTATTTATTGCATTCTGGACAGTAAAAGGTTCCATTAGTGTTGACCCCATAATAATAATAATAATAAAGCAAGGGGATCACCATTAAATTCTCTTTCTTTTATGGTCAGAAATTGGCTAAAGCAAAGACCTTTTCCTTAATGGAATTATTCTGCATCTTATTTATCACTTTTTCCTTTTCAACGTACTTTGTTGCACACTCACTTGGAAATATGTTTCTTGCATATGCATTTCTGTTGACTTGGTGTGTATGTCTGCTTGAAGTTTGTGTCTATGTTAAATTGGTTTATTTGAAGAATTTCTCTCAGGTTTACTTTGTGTTTATATTAGATAGATTGATGTCATCTAGATGGTAATTTCTTATGCTGAGTTATTATTTTGGTGTTACTTATTGCTCTTTTTCTCTATGTTATTTGGTACTTGCAGGATAGGTTCTTTTCCAAAGAATATATGTTTTTCACACTTTTTTTTTTTTTGTGGTAACATTTTCCTTTTGCCAAAAACTTTTCCAAAGGTTATAATATGTAGTGTTTTCATTTATAAAGCGATGTTGTGGAAGGCTCATCAATAGATTTATCTTTCCATTAAATTGTTTAACAAGATGATTCTGTATTTCGTGGTGGATTGGCAGTTGCATCTTTCCTCAGAGGGCGATCTCTGCATTGGAGCATGTCATGTAATGATGATAAATACATAGAAGATGGTCAGTTTGCATGATATAAGGTGTTTGGGCTTCTTGGAGGAGTGGTGATCTTTTATGCAGTCTTTGTTTGAGTTCTGAAGTATTTTTGTTCACATCTTCAGCATGGGCGATGGACTAATTTTGAAGCTTTCTAGGCTTTTTGCAGTTTTGAATAAAGTTTGTCTTCAGTTGATTATATTCAGGGAGCAGTGAGATGTATTGTCAAATTCTAATTCATTTAAAGGTTTAAGTTTTGCCAGGTTTTGAGAAGTGCTTTCTTCTGTGGGGCTGAGTTCATGATTGTTTACAAATGGACAATCAGCAGCTTCGTGGATTTCTGGCAGTACTGAAACTTTTAAGATTTATAGGCTTTTCATAATTTTGATTTAGGTTTGTCTTTAGTTGATTATCTTCGGGGAACAATGAGATAATTATCGTCAAGTTCTAATTCTTCTACAGGTTGAAGTTTTGCTGGGTTTGAGAAATGGTGATCTATCGCCTTCTTCTGTGGGGCTGCGTTGATGATTGTTCAAAACTGGACAAGCAGTCACTTAGTGGATTCTACGCAGTCATTGATTCGAATGAAGTTTGCTCCCTGCTTCTGCTTTTTTATGGGTTATGGTGAGATGACTGGGGCCTAGTTCTCTTCCATTTGATGCAAACCTCTTGTGGTTCGATGTGGACTTCCTTCAATCTGTGATGGTTCTTTCTAGCTCCATAATTTTTATTTCATTTAACAAGATCTTCTTTCTTTAGAGATTCTATCCTCCGTTTTAGGGATCCTTTGTGAGTCTGGAAAGCTTGAGGTCCACTAAGTTCTGGCTTGTTTCTCTTCATTCTTGTAATGCATATGCTACAATCATAGAATTGATTGCTGGCGAATCATGCAGATATTGCATGCTATTCGTCTTGCTCCCGCCCCCCCCAAAATGCTAGCTTCAGATTATACCCAGGGCTTTCATTCTATATGATTGATGTGTTTTCTTTTGGTACAAAATCTTTGGTGGAACTTTTTCATTTATCAGGTGATTTCTATGCTTTAGACGGTTGTTGAGGAGTTGTCATGGACATTATTAGTGTTTACACTCCTTCTGTGATCTGATTGATGGATTGATCCATCTTTCCATTGTTTTTTTTTTTTTTTTTTTTTGGGGAAAGTAAGCAATATATTGAGGAAGGTAAAAACTGTACAACAGACGGCTTCAAAAGCTTGCACTCAAGATGAACATGCTCATTATGAGTGTAAGGAAGCTGAGGAAAAGGCCAAACGGCAACAAAAAGAGCACCAAAGACCTATGCAGAGCGCCGCAGGTAAAACACCAAGAGACACCAAAACGCCTAACTAGACGGATGACAATCAGCAGAGGAGAAGATAGCCAGGTCCACTTACCAGGAGCATTGCAATCTTCTATTTCTTGAGGAGTCCTCCACATTCTTGAAGGTAAGAGCCTTATCTTTAACGACCATAAGAAGGTGCTTCTTCCGTTGTTTTACAAGCTGTTTTTGGATTTTCATAAACCAATGGATTGGTAGTAGCTTTTTTTCTCATGGAGCAATCTCTTTGATTGAGGATGTTATTTAAGGAATGGTACGTATGATGAGGTTGGTCAATTATTACTTAGAATAACTGAGCTTTTCTTGTGTTCGACGATCTATTCACATCTATCTTTGGTTGGGTTGGTGGATGGGCATTGTCCTTGATCATCTTCAGGCCCAGGTGAAGAACTAAATTTCTTCTGCGTATGCACTTGGTGTTTTGCCAGATTTTAGAAGTGATGATTTGTCACCTTTTCTGTGTTGGTTTTGATGAATATTGGTGTTTGGGCTTTGTTGGAAATTGGATAAGCTCCCACTTCTTGGATTTTTGGTTCTTTTGATGTCCTCACTCTCCATGTATATTTATATGCTTTAATGATAGGGTGTGCAAGAACTAGCGAGGTCTGATGTCCTTGCTCTTTCCTTTGATGCAAACCTCTTCTGGTTCAATGTGGACTGTCCTCAATCTGTGATGGTTCTTTCTAGCTCCATAATCTTTATTTCATTTATCAAGATCTTCTTTCATTTGGGATTTTACTGGCATTTCTTTTATTTGGAAGATGAATAATCATTGACTATCCTCCATTGTAGGGATTGCCAGTGAGTCTGGAAAGCTTGAGGTCCATTAAGTTCTGGCTTGTTTCTTCTCTTCATTCTTTTAATGCATGCTGCAATCCCAAGGTCAACTGCTGGTAAATCATGCAGATATTGCATGTTATTTGTCTTGCTTTTTTCCCCCCTGAACTCTAGCTTCACACAATACACAGGGATTTCATTCACATGATTGATGTGTTTTCTTTTGGTGCAGAACCTTTGGTGTACTTTTTCATTTATCAGGTGATTCCTATTCTGTTGTTTAACCAGCTGTTTCTAGATTTTTATAATCCAGTGGATTGGCAGTAGCTTATTTTCTCACTGAGTGATCTCTTTGATTGAGGCTGTTGTCTAAGGAAAGGTACATATGATGAGGCTGGTCAATTATTACTTAGAATAACTGAGCTTTTCTTGAGTTGAACGTTCTCTTCACATCTATCTTTGGTTGGGTTGGTGGATGGGCAGTGTCCTTGATCATCTTCAGGACCGGGTGAAGAACTGAAATTTGAATAAACTCCTGCTGGGTAGGTGTTTTGCCAAATACTGGAGGTGTTGATCTATCGCCTTTTCTGTGTGGCTGAGTTGATGAATTGCAGTGTCTGGGCTTTGTTGGAAATTGGATAAGTTCCCACTTCTTGGATTTTGGTTCTTGTGATGTCCTTACTCTCCATGTGCATATATATGGATTAATCCCTAATCAATTGATATTTTGGCCATGCTTTAATGATAGGGTGTGCGAGAAGTAGCTTGGCTATGATGCAAACCTCTTCTGGTTGCAGAAACCCCCTGTTGTGGAGATCCTTGAGGGTTTCACCTGGGCTCTTTGGGATGATGCCTGTGGTTATCGGAATTATCTTGTTTATGCTCAGTGATTGATCGACCGATCGGTCTTTACGTTATTGTTTTTACCAGATTATTATGGATTCTTTTTATTTGGTGAATTGACTTTCTGGCTTATCTCCTCTTGGATCATATCTCTTTCATCTGAGGATGGTCGTTATGGGAAGTGGTTGGTTTAGCTCCTCTTCCAATCCTTAATTGCTCCATGGACCAACTTTCTTCACAATTGTTTTATGAGCTGCTTCTGGATTTTGTTATTTGGTGAATTGGCAGTGGCTTTTTTCCCCTTGGAGTGAACTGCTTGGCTGAGGATGTCAAGGACGATGAATTCTATGACATTAGTCAGTTTGTTTCATAAAACACAATGTTCGGGCTTTTGGAGGACTGATGATCCTTTTGCTGTCTCCAGGACTTTGCCATGTTGTGGGCATTGTTAAGGTTTGCACTCCTCTGATCGTTGATTGATTGATTTGTCGTTGACTGATCTTTCTAAGTTTAATTGTATTATGAGCTGATTCTGGTATTCACTATTCCGTGAATTGGCAGTGGCTTCTTTCTTCTTGGAGCGATCATTTTGTCTGAGGATGTTGTAGGGCAATAAGAACAATGCAACTGGTCAGTTGGTTACCTAGAATACGACATTTGGGCTTCTTGGAGTACTAATGATCAATCCTGCACTGTTTGTGGTTAAGCTGATGATCTAGAAGCCTTTGTTGTCAGGACAAATGATGGACTGAAATTTTGACAACCTTCTAGGCTTCTTTTACCTGTTGATAGTTTTACTGGATTTTGACAACTGGTGATCTTTTGAGTTCTCTGTGGGGCCGAGTTGATAATTGTTTGAAATTGGATGATCTCTTGCTCCTTGGATTTTAGGCAGTTATTGGTTTGAATGAAACTTGTCCCTTACTTCTGTTATTTTCTAGTTAATCCGAAAGATCAGATCTAGTTCTCTTCCCTTCGCAGATCAGAGTTTGGTGGAGGCAATACTTTATGTAGCCAAGTTCGGTATGGAGTGTTTGGTATCAGTGATGTTCTTTGTTGGTGCATACGCATCCATTCCTAATTTGTCTTCCACTTCTGTTATCTTCTAGTTAAGGTGGAACAATCAGGTGTTCTCTTTCCTTCGCAGGTCAGAGTTTGGTTGAGGCAATACCTTACCTCATCAATTTCAATATGGAGTACCTGTGATCAGTGATGGTTCTTTCTTGCTGCATAAGCATCAATTAATAGGACAAGCTCTTCTTTCAGAGTTCTTTTTTCCTGGAAAGGTCCACACGAGTTCTATCTTGTTTCTCTTCATTCTTATCTGTGTGCTATGATCACTAATTGGATCTCTCTAAATCATGGAGATAGCATATGTTACAGTTATTCAATATGGTCTGTTTTCTAATCCTGGAAGTGGCACCAGGCATTACCTTGCTTGGTTCGCTTTCCTTCTTACACAACTTGTGTGTTTTCTTTTGGTCTAGAACGAGAGGTCATTTTCTGTTCTTTCCGTATGAGAGGTTGTCTGAGTTGGTTGGACTCCGTCAATGGCCATACAATGTCTACATTGTAGGTTTTCTTTGGTTATTGGGACTGAAGGCTTACTGTTGACAGAATTGGTTTTACTTCAGTGCATACTGGTTGCATCTTATTTGGAATGATGTGCTTCAGATATCTATTATGATATGCGCTCTTAATCTTTCTTAGTTTGTTTTTTATCTCTTGACGATTGATGAGCTGATTACTTTCTCGGTCTAATTTCTGAAGCATCTGGTTTGTTCCAGGAGCTTAATTTCTTCTGTTCCAGTTGCCTCCTTGGGACTTTGCCATGGTCAGGGACATCATTAGGGTCTACTGTCCTCCTTTAACCATGTATGAATTTATTAGTTGGTCATTCTATTTAGTTTTTTTAGGAGCAGATTCTGGATTTGTTGTTTAATGCATCGGAAGTGACTTCTTCTCTGTTGGAATGATCTCTACTTTCGAGGACTTCATGTAAGGAACAGTAAATATGATGAGTTTGGTCAATCATTGCATAGAATAAAGTGTTTGAGCTATTTTTTGGAACTGACAATTCCTTTGTGGTCTAATGTTGAGTTGATGGACTAGGAGTACTGGGTGATGAAGTGCAACTTTTAATAATTTCCTGCATGGACACTTATGTTTCTTTTTCAAAATTCATTCTTTCATTCATTATCTTTGGGTAGTGGCAAGAATCGAGATGATAATCATTTAGTTCTAATTGCTTTAGGTTGAAGGTTTGCTGAACTTGAGAAGTGCTGATCCTTTGCCTTATTTTGCAAGGCTAAGAGGATGAATTGTGGAGACCAGGCTTTGTTTGAGATTGTATAAGCTCTCATTTATTGGATCTTGACAGTAAATGACTATAATAGTATTGACTCTATTTTCTTTGTCTTTTTTTTCTTTTTTTTTATTAAGGCAAGATGATCACCGTTCAGTTCTCTTTCTATAATAGGTTATCAATAGGTTAAAGCAAAGACTTTTTCCTTGATGGAACTATTCTGCATATTATTTGTTACTCTTTTTCCTTATAATGTACTTTGTCGCGCGTTCACTTGGTAATAGATTTCTTGCATATGCATCTGTTTTGGCTTGGTGTGTATGTCTGCTTGATTTTGTGTCAATATGTTAAATTGGTTTTCTTATGCTGAGTTGTTATTTTGGCAGTACCTATTTCCCTTGTTTTTCTATGTTATTTGGAACTTACAGGATAGGTTCTTTTCCAAAAAAATATTTGTTTTTCACTGCGGTAACATTTATTTCTTGTCAAAACTTTACTAATTGTTTTTCACTCAAAGTTTGATTTGAATTCTGTCTCAATGATTGACAGCTTCATTTACCCATGTAAGGCCCTAAATTTTCACCCCTAGGCATTTAAAACCTAGAAAAGAGAAATGCTAGATATCCTAGTCATTCACGAGTTTGGTGTACAATATCTGTATACAAAATAAACCATTTCTCATGATAAAAGAGGGTCTTTTTAAATTGGAGAAGCAACAAATCATATGTAACAATTAATGCTTTTGCATACCATGTTTTGTATGTGGTTCTGTATTGCTCCTTACGAACTTCGATTTAGAAATTGACTAGTCATATGGCAAGTGAGCATTTAAGCAAGTGCATTGACAAACCGGAATGGCAGCGGTAACTGCCCCCATATTTGCTCTTTATTTGTGCTTATTGTTTTTGTTCTGGATCTGCTTGGTTATTAATGCAGGTGAAACACATCAGAGCCAAATATGGGGATTACTTTGGCATTACTGTTGCTGGCAATCCAGGTTCTTTAATCTGCTCTACTCAATTGTTACCTTAAAAGCCTGCATATTTCCCTTTGCAGGATAGGTCTTCTCACGCTTTCTTGGTTCTGCTTGTCGCCCCCCACCTTTGTCTCCCCATGGCTTCTGCTTCCCGGCCTACGATTCCTCTGGTTACCGGAATTATTTGGTTTACAGCCTCGTCCTCAGTCAATCTTTCCTTGATTGTTTTGCCAGCTTATTCTGGATTTTTGTTAGTCGGTGAATTGGCAGTGTAGCTTCTTTCCTCTTGAATCATATCTCTATCATCTGAGGATGTTGCTATGAGAAGTGCTTGGTTTAGCTCCTCCTCCAATCCTTTATTGATCCATTGACTGACTTTCCATACAATCCACGAGCTGCTTCTGGATTTTGTATTTGGTGAATTTGCAGTGGCTTCTTTCCCCTTGGAGCGAACTTTTTGTCTGAGGATGTCAAGGACCATGAATACAATGACACCGGCAGTGTGTTCCATAAAACTAGGTGTTTGGGCTTTTTGAAGGACCGATGATCCTTTTGCTGTCTGGATTTTGTATTTGGTGAATTTGCAGTGGCTTCTTTCCCCTTGGAGCGAACTTTTTGTCTGAGGATGTCAAGGACCATGAATACAATGACACCGGCAGTGTGTTCCATAAAACTAGGTGTTTGGGCTTTTTGAAGGACCGATGATCCTTTTGCTGTCTTTTTAGGGTTGAGATGATGATCTAGTGTTTGGTCACTTTTAAGACCGGGCAATAGACTGAAAATTCCTGGTGTTGATGGACTTTGGTTCTTCAGTTTTTTATCTCTGGGAGATGTTTAACTTCTAGTCATGATTCTCTCACAGGTTGGAGTCTTGCCAGACTTGACAAGTGGTGATCTGCCACGAGCTGATGATTGCTTGAAATTGGATAAGTTCTATGGTTTCATGAGGCAATTATCCGTTTGAATGAAATTTGTTCTTTCAGTCCCATAATATTCCGATTAATGTGAAAGCTGATTCTCATTCCTTTGAATTCAGTGTTTGGTTGATGTATAATCTTTGATGGTTCTTTCTTTGCAAGGTGTATGCACCACGACAGATCACCATCCAATCCAATTTCACTTCGTCTTCTTTTCATTGAAGTTCGAAAGCAGGTGTCTCCTTCCTAGTCCCTCCCTCATGTCCTCATCCATCAGTCTCATTGTGCATCTATGATTGCGCATGCGTTCCTCTCTCAGTTGACAGCCTCTGCGAAGTACGTTTCAGAGGCGACATCATTCCCGAACGCACTTTTGATCATTTTTTCTTTCGTTCTTTCTCTTGATTGATTGTTAAATTGGTCTGATTTGGTTATGCTATGTTATTTTCCGAGGGTCACGCCTTGCCTATCTGGGACTTTGCCATGTCGTGGCCATTGTTAGGGTTTGCCCTCCTCTGATCATTGATTGATCTTATCAAGTTCAATTGTATAATGAGCTGATTCTGGTACACTATTCCATGAATTGGCAGTGGCTTATTTCTTCTTGAATCAATCATTTTGTCTGAGGATGTTGTCTGAGGACAATGAGTACAATGAAACTGGTCAGTTGGTCACATCGAATATGACATTTGGGCTTTTTGGAGGACTAATAATCTATCTCGCACTGTTTGGTTGATCTAGAAGCCTTTGTCTTCAGGACAAATGATGGATGGACATTATGGCAACCTTCTAGACTTCTTTTACAACTTGAAAGTTTTAGTGGATTTGACAGCTGGTGATCTGTTGCATCTTCTGTGGGGCTGAGTTGATAATTGTTTGAAATTAGATGAGCTGCTGCTCCTTGGATTTAGGCAGTTATTGGTTTGAATGCAATTTGTCCTTTACGTCTGTTATTTGTAGTTAATTGGAAAGGTCAGATCTAGTTCTCTTTCCTTTGCAGATCAAGATTTTGGTTGAGGCAATACTTTACCTGGCCAATGCAGTGTCTACTATCAGTGATGTTCTTTCTTGCTGCAGAAGCATCAATTTCTAATTTGTCATCCACTTCTCATTTATGTATTTCTTTTTTGGCCAGAAATGAGATAATTAAATTTATCATAGTAAAAGCATACTTCTCAGAAACAACATAATAAAACTACACACACACACACACACACACACAAACACGCTGACTGATGGATATGAGTATACTGTTTGAGCAATTAAATCAAGAATATCATATATGTCACTATATGCATAATTATAGTCAATAACTCAAAATTGTAATTTTAAAGTTGAAAAAACATCGAAGAATGCTCTTAAAGCATTTATCAAATAATAAATGAAGAGGGAGTGGCTTCTTTCCCCTCAGAGTGAAACTGTTTGTCTGAGGATGTCAAGGACGATCAATACGATGACATTGGTCTGTTTGACTCATAGAACACGGATGTTTAGATTTTTGGGAGGACTGATGATCCGTTGTTTTCTTATTTTTGGTTGAGATGATGAACTAGTAGTCTTTAATCACATCTTAGACCAGGCGACAGGATGAAATTTACTGGTCTTGATTGGAATTTATTCTTCGTTTTTTTAATTATCTTTGGGAGTTGATTATCTTCTTGTCCTGATTCTTTTGCAGGTTGGAGTTTTGCCAGACTTGACAAGTGGTGATCTTGCACGAGTTGACGATCATCTGAAATTGGATAAGCTCTATCGTTTCTCGAGGCATTTATTGGTTTAAATGGAATTTGTTCTCCAGTCCCATAATTTTCTGATTAATGCAAAAACTGATTCTCATTAGTTGGGAGGTCGTTGTTTGGTTGATGTATGATCTGTGGTGGTTCTTTCTTTGCAAGGTGTTTGTGTCCCAACAGATCACTATCCAATCCAGATCCACATCTTATTTTTATTAAATTTCAAAGGCTGGTGTCTCCTTCCTAGAAATGTCCCTCCCTCTTGTCCTCATCCTTCTGTCTCATCTCGTGTCTATGATTGTGCATGCGTTCCTCTCTCAGTTTCTCAGCCTCTACGAAGTACTCTTCAGAGGAGAGACATCATCCCAAGGCAGGCTCTTGATCCTCTTCTTTCTTTTTGTCTCTTCATTGATTGTTAAATTGGTCTGATTCTGTTTATGCTATGTTATTTTTTCCGAAGGTCACACCTCGCCTCTCCGGGACTCTGCCATGTTGTCGGCATGATTAGGTTTTGCGCTCCTTTGATTGGTGATTGATTCATCTTTGATTGATAACTCCAAGTTCAATTGTATTTTGAGCTGATTCTGGTATTCATTGAATTGGCAGTGGCTTCTTTCTTCTTGGAGAAATCCTTTTGGTTGAGGATGTTGTCTGAGGACGACAAATACAGCAACTGATCAGTTTGTTACATACAATACGACATTTGGGCTTTTTGGGTTGGTGATCTAGAAGCCTTTGTCTTAAAGACAAATGATGGACTGAAATTTGACAACTTTCTAGGCGTCCATTACAGCTTGAAAGTTTTACTGGATTTGACAGCTGGTGATCTGTTGCGTTTTCTGTGGGGCTGAGTTGATAATTGTTTGAAATTGGATGAGCTTCTGCTTCTCAGATTTTGGGCAGTCATTGGTTTGAATGAATCTTGTCCCTTACTACCATTATTTCTTAGTTAATCTGAAAGTTCATATCTATTTCTCTTCCCTTTGCAGATCAGAGTTTGGTCAGGACAATACCTTAGGTAGCCAAGTTCGATATGGAGTGTCTACGATCAGTGATGTTCTTTCTTGCTACATGAGCATCAATTTCTAATTTGTCTTCCGCTGCAGTTATCATGTAGTTGAAGTGGAACGATCAGATGTTCTCTTTCCTTCGCAGGTCATACTTTGGTCAAAGCTATACTTTACCTCGTCAATTTTGAGATGGAGTGTCCGATTAGTGATGGCTCTTTCTTGCTGCATAAGCATCAATTCATAGGATAAGCTCTTCTGTCAGAGTTCTTTCCTGTCTGGAAAGGTCCACACAAGTTGTAGCTCGTTTCTCTTCATTCTTATCTGTATGCTACAATCACTAATTGGCTCCAGGCATTACCTGGTTTGCTTTGCCTTTGTTTTCACACGATTTCTGTGTTTTCTTTTGGTACAAAACAAAAGATCATTTTGTGTTCTTTCCGTGCCAGAGGTTATTTGAGTTGTTGGACTCAGTCAATGGCCATACAAATGTCTAATTTGTATGTTTTCTTTGGTTATTGGGACTTTGAAGGTTTATTGCTGACAGAATCGTTTTTACTTCAGGGCATACTGGTAGTTTCTTATTTTGGAATGACGTACATCAGATATCTATCACAATTTGCATTCTTAATCTTTCTTATTTTGTTTCTATTTCTTAACTGATGATGGTAGCTGATACCACTTGTTCTTTTGGCAGATTAGAGCCTAATTTCTATTTGGGATTGGATTGGAAACTTTTGATTTGTATGTCTTACCTTTTTCTTTGATGGAACTATCCTGCATGTTATTTATCATGGACTTTTTCGGGTTCAACGTATGTTGTCACACATTCATTGGGAAATACGTCTCTTGCATATGCATTTGTTTTGACTTGGAGTGTATGTCTGCTTGAATATTGTCTCAATAGGTGTTAAATTTGGTTTATCTGAAGAATTTTTTGTCAGGTTTCCTGTGTTAATATTTGATGAGATTGATGCTGTCTGGATGGTAATTTCCTATGCTGAGATGTTATTTTCGTGCGACCTATTGCCTCTTTTTTCTCTATGTAATGTTTCACTTGTATAGCGATGTTGTTGGATGGTTTATCAATAGATTGATATTTCCATTTAATTGTTTATCAAGATGAGTATGCATTTCGGTGGATTGGCAGTTGCATCTGATTTTGTGATGGTAACTCTCCCCATCGTTCCTTTTTGTTTTCCGTTTCTCGATTGATTGATTTTGTTGATGGTGTCCGATTGATTTTCTTGGTCTGATTTTGTGATGCGTCGTTTGGTTGCAGAGATCCATCCCTCTTGCGTGGAGATCCTTTGATTCTCATTGTTTGGTGAATTGGTAGTGTGGCTTCTTTCTTTCCTCTTGGATCATGATCTCTTGATGTTGGAGGATGTCGTTATAGGAAGTGTTTGGTTTAACTCCTCCTTTGACCCCTGATACAGTGACCGATCGATCTTTCTGTTATTTGGTGACTTCGCTGTGGTTTCTTTCCCCATGCGAACTGTTTGCCTGAGGATGTCAAGGACAATGAATACTGTTAATACTATGTCTTGGATGTTTGGGCTTTTTGGAGGAGTGGTGAATCCTTTTGCTGTCTTCTTATTTTTTTCTCAATTGAGACAATGAATTACTAGTCTTTGATCACGTCTTAGACCTGGCAATAGACTGAAATTTACTGGGTTTGATGGGAAATTTGTTATTCAGTTTTTTTTATCTTTGGGAGTTCTCTCACAGGTTGGAGTCTTGCCAGACTTGACAAGGGGTACTCTGCCGCAAGCTGATGATTGTCTGAAATTGAATAAGCTCTATCGTCTCTTGAGGCAGTTATTGGTTTGAATGAAATTTGTTCTCTAGTCCCATAATTTTCCGATTGATGCAAAAACCGATTCTCATTCCTTTGGAGGTTGGAGTTGGGCCGATGTGTGATCTGTTTTGTTCTTTCTTTGCAAGGTGTACATGCCACAACAGATCCATATCCAATCCAGATCCGCTTCCCGGTGTCCCCTTCCTAGAAATACCCTCCATTGTGTCCTCATCTTTCAGTCTCGTCTTGTCTCTGCGAAGTACTCTTCAGAGGAGACATCATTCCCAAAATTCACTATTGATCCTTGTTCTTTTCTTTTTGTTTCTCGATCCTTTATTGGTACAATGACCAATTGATCTTTCTGTTATTTGGTGAATTCACGGTGGTTTTTTTCCCCTCGGAGTGAAACTGTTTGTCTGAGGATGTCAAGGATGATGAATACTATGAATAATATGTCTTCAATGTTTGGGCTTTTTGAAGGACTAGTGATCCTTTTGCTGTCTTCTTTTTCTTATTTTTTCTTTGGTTGAGAGGATGAATTATTAGTCTTTGATCACGTCTGGGACCCGCTGATGGAATGAAATTTTACTGGGTTTGATGGGAAATTTGTTCTTCAATTTTTCTTCTTTGGGAGTTCTCTCACAGGTTGGAGTCTTGCTAGACTTGACATGGGGTGCTCTGCCGCAAGCTGACGATTGTCTGAAATTGGATAAGCTCTATCGTCTCTCAAGGCAATTATTGGTTTGAATGAAATTTGTTCTTCAGTCCATAATTTTCCGATTGATGCGAAAACCGATTCTCATTCCTTTGGAGGCCGGAGTTTGGCCGATGTGTAATCTGTGATGGTTCTTTCTTTGCAAGGTGTACGTGCCACAACAGATCACTATCCAATCCAGATCCGCTTCCCGGCGTCTCCTTCCTAGAAATAGCCCTCCCTCGTGTCCTTATCCTTTAGTCTCATCTTGTGTCTATGATTGTGTGCGTGTTCCTTTCTCAGTTGACAGCCACTGCGAAGTGCTCTTCAGAGGAGACATCATTCCCAAAATGCATTATTGATCCTTGTTCATTTCTTTATGTTTGACCCTTTCTTGATACAATGACCGATTGATCTTTTCGTTATTTGGTGATTTCACAGCGGTTTCTTCCCCATTGGAGCGAAACTGTTTTTCAGTTTAGTTCCAAACAATTTGATGATTGATTCATCATTGATTGATCTTTCCATTTAATTGTATTATAAGCTGATTCTGGTATTCACTGTTCCATGAATTTGCAGTGGCTTCTTTCTTCTTGGAGCGATCATGTTTGTCTGAGGACAATGAACACAATGCAACTGGTCAGTTGGTTACATAGAATAAGACCTTTGGGCTTTATGGAGGACCAATGAGCTAACTTTGCACTGTCTGGTTGAGCTGATGATCTGGAAGTCTTTGTATTTAGGACTAGAAGTCTTTGCCTTTAGGACAAGCGATGGAGTGGAATTTTGACAACCTTCTACTTTTACAGGTTGAAAGTTTTACTGGATTTGACAACTGGTGATCTGTTGCGTTCCGTGAAGGGGCTAGTTGATAATTGTTTGGAATTGGACGAGCTCTTGCTTCTTGGATTTTAGGCAGTTATTGGTTTCAATGGAACTTGTCCTTCACTTCTGTTATTTTCTACTGCATCCCAAAGATCAGATCCAGTTCTCTTGCTTTTGCAGATCAGAGTTTGGTCGAGGCAATACTTTAAGTGGCCAAGTTTGATGTGGAGTGTCTCTGATCAGTGATGTTTTTCCCTGTTGCGCGGAGATTCTTTAGGGTTTTGCTTGGCCTATGATGCCTATTAGTCATCAGAATCTTTTGGTTTATGCCTCGTCCTTTGATCACTTAGTGATTCATCGACCGATCGATTGAACTTTGTGTTGTTGTTTTAGCAGCCTATTCTGGATTCTTGTTGTTTGGTGAATTGGCAGTGTGGCTTCTTCCTCTTGGATCATAGTCTCTTGACATCTGAGGATGTCATTATGGGAAGTGTTTGATACAATGACTGATCAACCTTTCCATTGTCTGGTGAATTCACAGTGGTTTCTTTCCCCTTAGAGTAAAAGTGCTCGTGTGAGGATGTCAAGGACGATGAATTCACAGTGGTGTCTTGGATGTTTGGCTTTTTGGAGGACCGGTGATCCTTTTGCTGTCTCTATTTTTTTTGGGTTGAGATGATGAATTAGTAGTCTTTGATCATGTCTAAGACCTGGCGATAGACTGAGATTTACTAGGTTTGATGGGAATTTGTTCTTCAGTTTTTTTATCCTGGGGAGTTTATTATTGTTTGGTACTGATTCACTCAGGTTGGACTCTTGCCAGACTTGACTAGTGGTGATTTGCCGCGATCTGATGATTGTCTAAAATTGGATAAGCTCTTTGGTTTCACGAGGCAGTTCTCGGTTTGAATGAAACATGTCCTTTACTTCTATTATCTTCTTATTAATCCGAAAGATCAGATCTAGTTTTCTTCCCTTCTCAGATCAGAGTTCAGTAGTGGCAATACTTTACGGGGCCAAGCTCGATATGGAGTGTCTTGGATCAGTGATGTTCTTTCTTGCTGCATACACATACACATCAATTCCTAATTTGTCTTCCACTTCTGTTATCTTCTAGTTAAGGTGGAACGATCAAATATGTTCTCTTTCCTTACGCAGGTCAGAGTTTGGTCGAGGCAATAGTTTACCTTGTCAATTTCAATATGGTCTGTGATCAGTATTGGTTTGTTCTTGCTGCATAAGCATCAATTCATAGGGGAAGCTCTTCTTTCAGAGTTCTTTCTTGTCTGGAAAGGTCCACACAAGTTCAAGCTTGTTTCTCTCCCCATTATTCTGTAAGACTCCTGATTGGACTTCCAACTGCATATCTCACGACTTGATGCTTCAGGTTCTCATTTTCCAGTGTTCTTTCCCCTTATGAACAAAAGTTTTAGTGGGGGTGAATAAAAATGAAATTTTGAAGGTCCCTTGCCATTGATTGATGGATCTCTGCTACCTTTCATCGGCTTTAAGATAATGGTGAATTCAATTTGGTGAAGATGGTTGTTGAGACTGAGGTTTTATCCGGTTCTGCTCATGATCCACCGTCATTAAGTTGGGCAATGTGGAAACAAATTGCTTTTTATATGGGTATGGTATCTTTTTGGATTTTAATAGCTATGGAATTTGATTGGGATGGAGAAGATGTGCCACATCTTCAGGGTGGGGATGGACTGAAATTTTGAAGATCTCTAGGCATTTGTAGTTTTGATTTAAGTTTGTCTTCAGTTGATTATCTTTGCCTGGTTGATTGATTGATGGATCTCTGGGATAATGGTATCTTTTGGTGAAGATTTGTTGAGACTAGGTTTTATCTTCTGCTCATGATCCACACTGTCATTAAGGAATTGGAAACAAATTGCTTTTTATTGGGATGGAGAAGAATTTGATTGGGATGGAGAAGATGTGCTTATTGCAGGAGTCTTTCAATTATTTCATAGTTATTGTAAGGAGAGTACTCGCTTTGTGGCTGGATATTTAGCATTTGGCGCACTCCCTTGCTGGTAATTTCACTTGAGTTCTGAAGTAGTCTCTGATCACATCTTCAGGGTGGGGATGGACTGAAATTTTGAAGATCTCTAGGCATTTGTAGTTTTGATTTAAGTTTGTCTTCAGTTGATTATCTTTGGGGAGCAGTGAGATAAAAATTGTGGAGTTCTGGTTGAAGTTTTGCTGGGTTTGAGAAGTGGTGATCTATTGCGTTCTTTTGTAGGACTGAGTTGATGATTGTTTGAAATTGGACAAAGAGCTGCTTTGTGGATTCTAGGCAGTTATTGGCTTGAATGAAGTTTGTTTGCCACTTCTGCTTTTTTCCATTTATGGTGAGACAATCAGGGCCTAGCTCTCTTTCCTTTGATGCAAGCCTCTTCTGGTCTGATGTGGGCTGTCTTCAGTCAATAATGGTTCTTTCCACATTTCATTTAACAAGCTCTTCTTTCTTTGAGCTTCTATTGGCTTTTGTTGTTTTTGGAAAATGGATATTCATTGACTATCTTCCATTCTAGGGATTGTTTATAAGTCTGGAAAGCTTGAGATCCACAAAGTTCTGGCTTGTTTCTATTTGTCCTTGCAATGCATGCTGCAATCACTAAATTGATTGCTGGTAAATCATGGAGATATTGCAAGTGCAATTTATTTGTCTCGCCATTTTTATTCCTTTGGAGTTCAGAGTTTGGCTGATTTGTGATCTGTGATGGTTCTTTCTTTGCAAGGTTTACGTGCCACAACGGATCACTATTAAATCCAGATCCGCTTGTCAGTGTCTCCTTCCTAGAAATAGCCCTCCCTTGTGCCCTCATCCTTCAGTCTCATCTTGCGTCTATGATTGTGCATACGTTCCTTTCTCAGTTGACAGCCTCTGCGAAGTACTCTTCAGAGGAGACATCATTCCCTAAATACTCTTGATCCTTCTTCTTTTCTTTTTCCTTCTTGATTAATTGTTAAATCAGTCTGATTTGTATGCTAATTTTCCAAAGGTTACTCTTGCCTCTCTCGGAGTCTGCCATGTTATGGATATTGTTAGGGTTTGCGCTCCTCTAATTGGTGAATGGTTTATCATTGATTGATCTTTCCATTTAATTGCATTATGAGCCGATCCTAATATTCACTATTCCGTGAATTGGCAGTGGCTTCTTTCTTCTTGGAATGATCATGTTTGTCTGAGGACCATGAGCACAATGCTACTGATCAGTTGGTTACATAGAGCAAGACATTTGGGCTTTTTGGAGGACTAATGATCTAATCTTGCACTGTTTAGTTGAGCTGATGATGTAGTAGTCTTAGTCTTTAGGACAAGCGATGCACTGAAATTTTGACAACCTTCAATGCTTCTTTTGCAGGCTTTGATAGTTGGTGATCTGTTGCGCTCTCTGTGGGGCTGAGTTGATAATTGTTTGGAATTGGACGAGCTCCTCCTTCTTGGACTTTAGGCAGTCATTGGTTTGAATGGAACTTGTCCTTCACTTCTGTTATTTTTAGTTAATTTCAAAGATCAGATCTAGTTCTCTTCCTTCCGCAGATCAGAGTTTGGTCGAGGCAATACTTTACATGGCCAAGTTTGATATGGAGTCTCTCTGGTCAGTGATGTGTTCTTCCTTTCTGCATAAGCATCAATTCCTAATTTTTCTTCCACTTCCGTTATTTTCTAGTTAAGGAGGAATGATCAGAGGTTCTCTTTCCTTTACAGGTCAGAGTTTGGTCAGGGCAATAGTTTGCTTCATCAAGTTCAATACGGAGTGTCTTGGATCAGTAATCGTTCTTTCTTTTTGCATAAGCATCATCAATTCATAGGACGAGCTGTTCTTTCAGAGTTCTTTCTTGTCTGGAAAGGTCCACACAAGTTAAGCTCATTTCCCTTTCCTTATCTGTGTGCTGAGATCACTAATTGGGTCTCTGGTAAATCGTGGAGATAGCATAAGTAAGATGTATACGTCATGCTCTTCTTCCTTATCATGGGACTGGCTCCAGGAACTGCCTTCCTAGCTTCACCTTTCTTTTTACATGACTTCTGTGTTTTCTTTTAGTTTAGAACAAGAGGTTTTTTTCTGCTCTATACGTGCAAGAGGCTATTTGAGTTGGTTGGACTCTGTCAATGGCCATTGGTTATCAGGACTGAATGCTTACTGCTGATGGAATTGCTTCTACTTGGTGCATACTGGTATCTTCTTATTTGGAATGGCATACTTCAGATATCTATTACGATTTGCATTCTTAATCTTTGTTATTTTGTTTCTATATTACAATGGTTGCTGAGCCAATTACTTTCTTGGTCTTATTTCTGAAGCATTTGGCTTGTTGCAGAAGCTTAATTTCTTGTGCTCCTGTTGCCTGTTTGGGACTTTGCCATGGTTGTGGACCATTAGGGTTTACTTTCCTCCTTTGACCATTTATTAATTGATTGGTCAGTCGGTCTATTTAGTTGTTTTATGAGCAGATTCTGGTTCTGTTTTTTAGTGGATTGGAAGTAACTTCTTCTCTGATGGACCAATCTCTACTTCCGAGGATGTCATGTAAGGAACAGTAAATATGATTAGTTTGGTCAATTGTTCCATAGAATAAAGCATTCGAGCTTTTCTTGGGATTGATGATTCTTTGGCAGTATAATGTTGGGTTGGTGGACTAGGAGTACTGGGTGTTGAACTGAAACTTCTAATAATTTCCTGCATGGACACTCATGTTTCTTTTTTAAAATTCGTTCTTTCATTAATTATCTTTGGTTAGTAGCAAGAATCGAGATGATAATCATCTATTCCTAATTGCTTTAGGTTGAAGGTTTGCTGAATTTGAGAAGTGCTGATCCTTTGCCTTTTTGTAAGGCTGAGAGGATGAATTGTGGAGACCAGGTTTTGTTTGAAATGGGATAAGCTTTTATTTATTGCATTCTGGACAGTAAATGGTTCCATTAGTGTTGACCCAGTTATAATAACAATAATAATAAAGCAAAGGGATCACCATTAAATTCTTTCTTTTATGGTCAGAAATTGGTTAAAGCAAAGACCTTTTCCGTAATGGAATTATTCTGCATGTTACTTATCACTTTTTTCCTTTTCAACATACTTTGTTGCACACTCACTTGGAAATACGTTTCTTGCATATGCATTTCTGTTGACTTGGTGTGTATGTCTGCTTGAAGTTTGTGTCTATGTTAAATTGATTTATTTGAAGAATTTCTTTCAAGTTTACTTTGTGTTTATATTAGATAGATTGATATCATCTAGATGGTAATTTCTTATGCTGAGTTATTATTTTGGTGTTACTTATTGCTCTTTTTCTCTATGTTATTTGGTACTTGCAGGATAGGTTCTTTTCCAAAAAAATATTTGTTCTTCACACTTTTTTTTTTTTTTTGGTAACATTTTCCTTTTGCCAAAACTTTTCCAAACGTTATAATATGTAGTGTTTTCACTTATAAAGCATTGTTGTGGATGGCTCATCAATAGATTTATCTTTCCATTAAATTGTTTAACAAGATGATTCTGGATTTCGCAGTGGATTGGCAGTTGCATCTTTCCTCAGAGTGCAATCTCTTCGCTGGAGCATGTTGTCTAATGATGATAAATACATAGAAGTTGGTCAGTTACATAATATAAGGTGTTTGGGCTTCTTGGAGGAGTGGTGATCTAAGTCTTTGTTTTGAATTCTGAAGTATCTTTGTTGACATCTTCAGCAGGGGCAATGGACTGAAATTTTGAAGATTTCTAGGCTTTTTGTTGTTTTGATTTAAGTTTGTCTTCAGTTGATTATATTCAGGGAGCAGTGAGATAATTATTGTCGAGTTCTAATTCTTCTAAAGGTTGAAGTTTTACCAGGTTTGAGAAGTGATGATCTATTGCGTTATTCTGTGGGGCTGATTGATGATTGTTTGAGATTGGACAAGCGGCAGCTTCGTGGATTCTAGGCAGTATTGAAATTTTGAAGATCTGTAGGCTTTTTGTAGTTTTCATTTAAGTTTGTCTTTAGTTGATTCACTTCAAGGAGCAGTGAGAGAATTATTGTCAAGTTCTAATTCTTCTACAGGTTGAAGTTTTGCCGCGTTTGAGAGGTGGTGATCTATTGCGTTCTTCTGTGGGGTTGACTTGATGATTGTTTGAAATTCGACAAGTAGTCGCTTAGTGGATTCTAGGCTGATCTGAATGAAGTTTGTTCTCTGCTTCTGCTTTTTTCTTGGTTTTGGTGAGATGATTAGGGCTGACTTGATGATTGTTTGAAATTCGACAAGCAGTCGCTTAGTGGATTCTAGGCTGATCTGAATGAAGTTTGTTCTCTACTTCTGCTTTTTTCTTGGTTTTGGTGAGATGATTAGGGCCTAGTTCTCTTTCCTTTGATGCAAACCTCTTCTAGTTCAATGTGGGCTTTCTTCAAACTGTGATGGTTCCTTCTAGCTCCGTAATCTTTATCTCATTTCACAAGGTCTTCTTTCTTTAAAGATTCTATTGGCTTTTCTTGTATTTGGAAGATGAATAATCATTGACTACTCTCCATTTTAGGGATCGTTTGTGAGTCTGCAAAGCTTGAGGTCCACTAGTTCTGGCTTGTTTCTCTTCATTCTTGCAATGCATGCTGCAAAATTGATTGCTGGTAAATCTTGCAGAAATTGCATGTTATACGTCTTGCTTTTGCGCCCCCCCGGGGGCGCAAATGCTAGCTTCACACGATTCCCGGGGCTTTCATTCTATATGATTGATGTGTTTTCTTTTGGTACAAAACCTTCAGTGGAACTTTTTCATTTATGAGGTGATTTCTACGCTTTAGGCAGTTGTTGGGGAGTTATTGTGGACATTATTAGTGTTTACACTCCTCCTTTGATTTGATTGATGGATTGATCCATCCTTCTGTTGTTTCGTGAGCTATTTCTGGACTTTGATAATCCAGTGGATTGGCAGTAGCTTTTTTTCTCACATAGCAATCTCTTTGATTGAGGATGTTGTCTAATGAATGGTACATATGATGAGGTTGGTCAATTTTTACTCAGAATAGCTGAGCTTTTCTTGAGCTCGACAATCTCTTCACATTTATCTTTGGTTGTGTTGGTGGATGGGCAGTGTTCTTGATCATCTTCAGGAATGGGTGAAGAACTGAAATTTTGATAAACTCCTACTGCGTAGGCAGTTGGTGAAGATATGAATTTTGATGATCTATCGCCTTTTCTGTGATGGCTGAGTTGATGAATATCAGTGTCCAAGCTTTGTTCGAGATTGGATAAGCATCCACTTCTTGGATTTTGGTTCTTTTGATGTCCTCACTCTCCATGTGTTACATGGATCAGTCCCTAATCAATTGACATTTTGGCCATGCTTTAATGATAAGGTGTGCGAGAACTAATGAGGTTTGATGTCCTCACTTTTTCCTTTGATGCAAACCTCTTCTTCTGGTTGAATGTGGACTGTCTTCGATCTGTGATGGTTTCTTCCTAGATCCATAATCTTTATTTCATCTGACAAGATCTTCTTTCTTTTGAGATTCTATTGGCTTTTCTTGTATTTGGAAGATGAATAATCATTGACTATATACTCCATTGTCAGGATTGTTAGTGAGTCTGGAAAGCTTGAGGTCCACTAAGTTCTGGCTTGTTTCTTCTCTCCATTCTATTAATGCATGCTGCAATCCCAAAATCGATTGCTGGTAAATCATGCAGATATTGCATGTTACTCGTCTTGCTTCCCCCCCGCCCCCTCCCCGGGGCAAGATACTAGGTTCACAGAATACCCAAGAATTACATTCATGCGATTGATGTGTTTTCTTTTGATACAGAACCTTTAGTGGAACTTTTTCATTTATCAGGTGATTCCTACGCTTTAGGTGGTTGTTAAGGAGCTCTTGTGGACATTGTTGGTGTTTATGCTCCTCCTTTGATCCGATTGATGGATTGATCCATCTTTCTGTTGTTTAACGAGCTTTTTCTAGATTTTTATAATCTAGAGGATTGGGAGTAGCTTTTTTTTCTCATGGAGCGATCTCTCTGATTGAGGATGTTGTCTAAGGAATGGTACATTTGACCATACGTGCATTATTTTAGAGATTAAACAATGTTCCCGTTCCTTTAGACCTTTAAGGCCATTTGTCTTCTGCAAGATAATAAAGAAGAATTATCACAAATTAGAATTATAGAGCCTCATATAGATTGCATATTAGCTAATCATTATATCATACATAACATTCATGCATTATGTTCGCATATTTTTCTAAAGTAATAATTTGCAGAAACCTCATGACAATGGATGGGGATACATTTGCTTAGTGCATCCAAGTTCTTAAATTTTTCTGTAATCTATTTATTGTATTGATTATTGGGTGTTATTTTGTTGAGTGCACACTCGTTTGATCACCCCTCACATGTTAATGGAAAAGGGTAAAAATGGACAAAGACTGCATGTAAAACTTTTTCGAAATACAGAGAGAATGTACCAAAAGGGCATTGTATTAATATAGCGGAACCAAATTCTTTCACATCTCATATTTTACTTGGGTGTCTAATCGACCCATGATCGATTAGTGCGGGTCCAACAGGTAAGTTTAATCACTTGTTGAATTGAGTACCAAGTCGTGATTGATAAGACTTGGGAAAGCCCACGCTAAACATGAGCGATGGCCTCGTGAGAGGAACCTTCATTCCCGTTTAGTAATCCATTAGCTTTCCCCCAAGTGATCCACATCCTGGAAGGTCACGACAGTGGACAATGTTTTTGGCCATTGATCAACAAGTGAGACTAAAAGCGCGCCGGCAACGAGAGATTTGTAATGGCTAGTTCGGGTGTAGGGCGTATTAAAGGAAGAATAATATTCTAATCCTTGACTTCGAATATTGTTCCCGTTCAACTAGAAGCTGAAGATTGTAGGATATACCTGTCGGAATGGAGTGTGCTTGAAAATGTTTTGATACAATCGTAAATGGTAGCTTTGCAAAAAACGAAGAAGCCTCGAAATAGGGCGAATTCGTTCTATGCTTCTAAAGGAGACGGGTGTGGAACGTAGAATGGAAGGCACGTAGCTCTTGGCTCAAAAAAGGTGCAATTGTCACCAGTTGGAGATTAGTTTCTTTTCTCTTCTTGGCTAGAGCAATATGTGCTCCATTTGTGAAGACATCAGCTACGATCATATTTTTTTTGTTCTTTTTATGTAACTAGCTGTGTCGGAAGCATTTAGAGTAATCACGATAAGCATCACGCAAAGAAGCATCTAAACTTGCAGTCGGAGGACAACTATGCAAATTGACATTGGCCATAACCCCAATTCTTCACCAAAAAATTAGAGATGATCAGAGAGGCAGAAGCACATGCAATACACAAATTCGCTCCCAAGTAAGCGAGCCACAAATTGAAAATTCCCGAACATAAATACAATAGCGAAACCTTTTTGGCCATTTCCTGCCCAATAATTGACTCGTCAAGCCTCTTGCAAAGCTCTTTTGGCATCAGCATCGACAGGTCCCTCCCCAATCCTCCTCAACCGCCACACCAGTTTGCCGTTTCACCACAACCTTTCACTATTCGCACACGAGGCATTTCGACACCTCTCCATGTCCTTAGCAGAGACCCGGCCGATATTGACGAAGCTCCCCTGTAATGGCTCCAGATTTGAAAGGCCTCAAGTAGAAGGCGATCCGGCAGCAAGGCAAAGGTTGAGGGTCAGGTAAATGCCCGGCTCTCGGTTGGTTAATGGAGAGGGGTGGTTGGAGAAGAGGAAGGGCATTTGCTTCCAGCGCTGAGGACACTTCACGTCTACCCTAATGCGGTCGTACTCGGTCCTGTCCCACTTGTGGTGCCTGTGGCCCCAGCTGGACGAGGAGGCGCCAATCGCGCAGGAATTCAGCAGGAAGGAAGGCCTGTCGAAGGAGGCGGCAGCAGCGACAAAGAGGCGTTTGAGGGCAGCTCGGGAGTGGCGGACGACACCAAACATTGCTCTCTTAGAGTGATGCCACCGAAGGGACTCAGTTTAGGTGGGAGGTGTTGATGGATGGCGGCATCACCTCCAGCGAAAGATGATTGAGTGTTAATTAGATTTTCTTAAAAATTGCCCACATTATAAGCCTTTAAATGAATAATATTTTTTTAATATATTATTTTTTACACATTGTGTAAATGTGAAGGACAAAATTTATTTTATTTTCGTGATTTATTGGACTTTCTCTATGAATTTATACATCACTAATGACTAATCTAAAATTAATAGGGAAAAGAAATGCAAAAGTCCTAAACCTATTGCGTGAGTGCATTCGATCAGCCCTAAACTTTTCAATTGGACCATTCGGTCCTCTAAACCTTTTACTATTGGTACCAATTCGCCCATCCGGCCAATTTTGGCCGGCCAACGATGACGTGGACGTCGGCGGTGGCGGATGCGACGTGGAATTTTTAATTATTTTTTCGAATTTTTTTAATTTTTTAATAATTTTTTAATAATTTATTTATCTTTTTTTTCTTTTCTTTTTTTTTTTTTTGGCCTTCTTCCTAGCGTGGCCGGCGAGCCTCCGGTGAGGCTCGCCGCCACGGCGAGGGCCGCGAAGCCCTCGCCAGCCGCCGGCGAGGGTCGCGGCCTCGCCGGCCTCTCCCAGGGCCGCCGGCGGGCGCCGCGCCGGATCGGGCGAGCCGGCCTCGGCCGCGGCCTGGGCGAGGGCCGCGGCCCTCGCCAGCCCGCCGGCGAGGGTCGCGGCCCTCGCTCGGCCTCGCCCGGGCCGCGGCGAGGCCAACCTCGCCAGTCTCGGCTAAGCCGCCTCGCCCGCGCCCCGGGCGAGGCCGAGCGAGGGCCGCGACCCTCGCCGGCGGGCGGGCGAGGGCCGCGGCCCTCGCCCGGGGCCGCGGCCGAGGCTGGCCTCGCCCCGCATCCGGCGCCGCCTCGCCGGGCGGCCAGGAGAGGCCGGGCGAGGGCCGCGACCCTCGCCGGTGGCGGCGGCGGGCTTCGCGGCCCTCGCCCGGTGGGCGAGCCTCACCGGAGGCTCGCCGGCCACGCCGGGAAGAAGGCCAAAAAAAAAAGAAAAGAAAAAGAAAAAAGAAAAAAAAATTATTAAAAAATTAAAAAAATTCGAAAAATAATTAAAAATCATAAAAAATTCCACGTCGAAGATCCGGCCACCGGCCGACGTCCACGTCGGCGTCCGGCGGTCAAAATTGGCCGGATGGACTGAATTGGTACCAATAGTAAAGGTTTAGGGCGAATTGGTCCAATTGAAAAGTTTTTTAGATCGAATGCCAGTACTCAATGCACAGGTTTAGGACTTTTTTGGTACTTTTCCCAAAATTCATATGCCATATACTGATATATAGATGAACTCACCATCCTGTCTAATATTGCCCTCACATTTTCGATATATTAAGGGGAAATCTGGTTTTGCCTCCCTTTAACTAAACTTTCAAAATTATACTCAAATAAAATTAAGATTTTAAGCAAAAGAAAATGACGTTTCGATATGCTCACTTTCATCATAAAAAGCATAATGTAATTTGCTTGATCCATTGCCGAAGTAGAGTTTTGTGCAATAGCATGGGAATTCTATGAGTTGTTTTGGCTTAAAGGATTATTTGAAGATCTTCGTCTATCTATCCATGTTCCTATAATGCTATATTAGCCTACTATTAGTAGTGCTCACAAACCTGTACAAAATGATCAATCCTATACAGCACGATCATACGAAACATGTTGAGATTGATAGATACTTTATCAAGGAGAAGTTAGAGTGGTTTAATTTGTACGCCATTTGTTTAGTCTAGTGATCAACTCGCTAATGTGTTAACTAAAGGACTAGGAGTTAAATCATTTCATCATGTTTTAGTCAAATTGGGCATGCATGATATGTGCGCTCCGACTTGAGGGGGAATGTTGGGAGTATTTGGTTGATAGGAGTATATTTGTCTATTTCCTTTATTATTTTATGTATAGGGGCAGTAAAGTGATATTGTAATTTCGACCTTTGAGATTTATTATAAGTAGATAGTTTGGGATCACATCGACCTAACTAAGCATTCTTAAGCTTCATTGTTTAACAGTTTAGCAAAAACTAGTATTTCTCTCTTCATTTCAAAATTCAAATGCCAAAAATAACTATTTCACAATTGATATAAAGCCTCATCCACACAAAATGCCTAAGTCCACATAACTTGCTTTATCTACAATAGACACTAACAGTTTTACAGAAAACCTCACATCTTGATTAGCTTCAATAGATAAGATCAACTCTACAGAAATTGATCAATCTCACAAAATTCCACAAATTTAAGATTATGCCGTATATTATGCAAGCTTTAGATTCTCATGAATGACAGGGAAATGCGAATGAGTAAAAATGATGGTCCCAAACATTTCCTTTTGCCACACGGCATCCTTACTTAGTTTTATCTTTGTTGCAAATCATCAATTCAGGTGTATATATATAGTTGTGGGCGCGTAGAATCTTTTTAAGCCTTCAACAATCATATTCTTTCTATGTTTTTGGTCATAACAATCATATTCTTGTTTGAGTTTGCATAAATAGCCTTTACTTGAGACTTGAGATTCCACGAGAGGCAGAATAAATGTGTTGGTTTTATTCGGTTTTTTTGGTGAACCATATGCACTTGAATATCAAACTTTTAAGGTCGTACTGAAAAGACATAGGTGACATTTTGACAGCAGAAATTACTAGGAATACCCTGATTTCTAAGATCTACACTGATTTTCTGTCAGTGCTTTATTGGCTCATCACCTGCAGTTTGTTTCACCTGCCTACTCATGCTTGATACTGAAAACACTAGTTAAATGTGAAGGGTAGATGATGCAAACAAAATCCATTCTTCACCATGAGTAGATTTTCCTATTCATACAAGAGGATGATCTAGGCTGAGAGATTTACGAGTTCACTTTATACAATGTCAACATTTGCATAAATTCATCATATCCATGTTTGCACAAGTCTTGACAATTGGCAGACTATTCTTTTTGTGAAGTAATAGTCAGATTTGAGAGATTATGACTAGACTTGCCACGACGTTAGATTGTTCTATTACACTTTAAATTCCGTAGTTGGTTTTTTAATCTTCTTAGTTGTCTGTTTTCCATCTTTCCTCAAAACATACTCGTTGAATATCATTTTTTACGTCATAGTAAACGTTACATCAACAATCATTTTGGCTATAAAGGAAAGTACAGAAAATGAGAAAAAAGGGAAACGAATAGTTAACTGCCGAGAAGTCCACAAATGATTCTCGGGTTGCAGGACGAGGAAATTTCAGTGTTAACATAAATGCATGTAACTCACGGGGTTGCAAAATCGGAGCCGTCGACTGAGGGGTGCGAAGAGGACGATCCTTCACTTCCGGGACCCTGTGCCATACTTGGCTGCATCTCGCTTGTCATTTTACAGAAGAATATAACTGCAGATTCAAGGCAAACAAAGAAACAAAGATCAGAACATACACAATGAAAGGCTCCTTTGCCATCGAAAAAGTTCTATACTTTTTCGTTTACTAATCAAGCGAGTGTGATAAAGCGAATACTAGCTTCGGCTCTACCAGCAACAGAGAGAGAGAGAGAGAGAGAGAGAGGGAGGGAGGGAGTCACGAGAGTGATGGCGTCGTTACGGGCTTCCGTGGACACGCTTCGGGGTTTCTCTTCGGACCTCAAATGGAACGGAGTTACGAGACTGATGGCGTCGTTAAGGGCTTCCATGGAGACCCTTCGGGGTTTCTCTTCAAACCTCAAACGGAAGGATGCGAAGAAGAAAAAGGGGGAGAGGTGTGTCCGTACAGAGAGAGAAGGGAAGTCAAAGGTTTCTCTTGAAATGCGAAGAAGACGGGGGAAAGGATGACGATGCGACGAGACAAACCGAAGAAGAAGAACGAGATAAGAAATGGAAAACATTTTCATTACTTGATCTCTCTTATCTCATAGTTTTACAAATCCTCACTTCCTCCTCCCCTTTCTTTTTCTTCTTTTCTTTTTTTGTTCGAATTATTTTTTAATTTTCTTTTTCTTTTTAATTTCCTTTTTCTTTTCTTTTTCTTTATTTCCCATCTTTTTTTCTTTTTTTTTTTGGCTAGTCGTCTGTTTGTCAAACGAATCTCGAGCTCGTCAATCTCAAGCTCGTACTCTGCACTTTTACTAATCATTTTCTTTATTTATTATACCTTGCAATTGTACATTGCTCAAGCAAATGGCTCAATATGTTTTGTTTTTTTTTTCTTTTGTTTATTAGAACACAAAAGACTCAGGGGGAAAACAAGCCACTCAACTAGAAGATTCTCGTGAGGGCTGTACATGCTTTGCTTCTTTTTAAAATCCATACAAACATTTTTTAAAGTAAATGAGTGTTTGGCAAAAATGAGGAAACAAAGATATGAAGTAAATTTGCCTGGATTTAAAGGCAAGTTCATATTTGATGGATTTATATGTCGATAAGTGATGCATGCCTAAGTGGTGAAGTCTTAGAAAATATTTTTTTTATCAAACACCGGAAAATATTTTCCGAAACATTTTCAAGTTTTAGCCGAACACCAGAAAATATTGTCATTTTCCTAGAAAATGACTTCTAGGAAAATATTTTTTGGAAATTGTCAATTTTCCGCGAAACAAACGGACCCTAAAGAGTGGTGAAGGTGATACTAACATTGGCTGCTAAATTAGTAAACTAAGATATACCGAATTGCAAATGGGTCTTTAGACAAGCGGCCTGTATCCTTTGTTTCATTTAACGTCCAATGAAAGTCTAAACATAATGTAGTAAGCTAGTTGTAGTATCTAGACCGCCACGTAATATCTAGACCGCCACATTAACGATTTTTAGTGAAAATTGACTCAGACTATATTGGAATTTTGCGCAAAATTTTAAGACTAAATTCACAAAATTAAAAAGTTTAGACTGATCGGATAATTTTCATCTCCCTACGTGAAAGCATTTTATGGAATGCAACTACTAGCAAAGTAGCTTTATTATTTGAATGCACTTCTAAACAATTTACATCTCCTTGATTAAATCCGCTATAAAACTCCCATTACATTAATGAAATGGTATTAATTCACATGCCATAGGCTGTTCATCACATGATAAGGATGCATGCTCAAAAATTTTAATCCTCTCTCGTGGGTTCTTGGGCACCAGAAAAGGAAAGCAGATATGGTTTAATATGGAATTGAATAGGGTAGGGAAATCTTGGGATTCTTTCTTCTTCTTTTTCTGCCCGGATTCTGTGATAACCCACGGATCTTCCTCATACGTTTCAGCTTCCTTCGTCTCTCTCTTCGTAACCTCAACCCAAGAAGACCAAGATCAGCTGTTTCCCCACAGCGACCGCCATTGAAACCACCTCGGCGAAGCAGCAGAGCAATGGACCGCCGTCGTCCCGCCAAGACATCTTCCTCCGACGAGCCTCTCGAGTTCTTCAAAGTTTATCTCCCCTCCTTCAGTTCTCACCAACTGGTCATCTCTCTCTCTCTCTCTCTCTCTCTCTCTCTCTCTGTGCATGCACATGCACGTGCACGTTTGTTCACGAACGCCGGCTTTCTGCAACTTTCTTGAGTTTTCTTGAGTACCAGAGAAAGCTTATATGATCACAATTCATGGATGCAATATTACTAGCATGGTGAAACCCTAGTGTGATCCTTTGGCTTGCCTTTGAACTGGATTGTGATAATTCACTTATCTTGTTGAAACCTAGTGGATTGTGTGAGGTGTTTTCTTGACTGCCTCGTCGAGTGGGGAGAGATTACGCCTTCTGTGCGAATTTGGGTGGAAGAAATATTCTAGATTAAATTATTGCCCACGAACATGTGCCATGGACATTCTTTTGTGCGACATTCGGCATCTGATGAATTTCAAAGCAGTTCATAATTATTAACCGGCATTCATATTCAGGACTAGCAAGAAAATCTGAGAATAGATACTTGCATTGTGTGCACCCACTGATGACAAGGCTCTGCTTGGGTTCTGATTTTTTATATGTTTTTGCCTTTATTATCTGTTAATTTCAAATATAGAATTCAATTTTTCATGACAGCTTATACCACCGGATTTTGTCAAGAATTTTAAAGGAGTCGTGCCCAAAAAGGCGGTTCTCAAGAATACTACAGGGAGATCATGGCCAATTGGGATAGCAGGAGTTGGAAATACATTGTTCATTAAGAGTGGTTGGCGGGACTTCGTGATCGATCATTCTCTAGACTTTGCTGATTTTCTCATTTTCAGATACATTAGGGACTCGGTGTTTCTCGTCAAAGTATTTGGGAAGAATGGGTGCAGGAAAGAAATAACTAACGGAGTCAACAGACCATTAGCTGTTGTAAAGACGGAAGAGCTGGCAGATGAAGTAAAGGAGGCAGAACAGAACCAGATGAGGCCTGTTCGGGCTTGTAAGCGGAAGTTCTTGGACTTAAATATCAATAAAATGGAAAATCATGGTACTTGCTTGTTACTTCTTCTTCGTTCTGGCATATTTGTGTTGCCTCCTGTCCTTCACATGCTCTCCTTTCTCAAGTGCACGGAGATTCCAGGTTCAAAACGAAACTAGAGCTTGTTGGAGAAACTGTTAGCAAGTGCTCCGTGAAGACATATGCCATGCCGAAGAATCCGCACTTTGTATCATGCATCTCCAAATATGCACTGAAACTCATGGTTAGTCCTTCACATTAGACTCATTTAATATTCAGTGATCCATAATTTCAGTAATTTCATTTCCGGTTTCTCTACATTTCTTGATTGTAGAATAATCTTGGAATCATATCACATATAAAACCGTTTTAAAAGTCTTTGTATATCAATGGATTGTTGATGGCAGTATAATTAGTGATGCATGAAAAAATAGTAGGAGCTTTGTAAAGCTTTGAAGTAATTTGGGTTTAAATGACCTTGAACAAGCATAATCATGACCAAATCACTCAAGAGTAATTGTTTCCTTAGATTTGTGTAGTGCATTGATAAGTTTAACAGAGTAACAGAGTCTGCTTCTCTGCGAGGCATTTCAGCAGTGCAAAATAGTTTTAACAGGTTGGAAGTGGTTGTCACAATGAATCCATCATCACTTAGAAAGGGAGATGAGCAATTACTTGGGAAATCTAATTGATATAACACGAAACATAATGTAGTCATCCTCTATACATGTGATTGAACATTTCACTGCTTCGAGTTTTTTACCAAACATTTAGCTGCTTCAATTATTCTTACATTTTGTCTGCTCATATTTAATGCAGTATATCCCTTCTTCATTCCTAAAGAGAAATCATATAAAGCTAAATCCCAGTGAGAAGATGATTGTGTGGGATCAAAATGGGGTGAAATGGCCTGTGCAGATTAATGAAAGGATAGCTGGCCGGTTCTCTCTGTCCTCTGGGTGGACTGAGTTTAGGAAGGGGAACAATTTGAGAGTAGGCGATCAACTCGTGCTCGAGTTTGTCCTGGGAGAGGGGAATGGATGCAGTGAAACAATCGCAAGAGTTCTTCCACCGGGCCTCAAAATACAAAAGGATCCTAGATACTTTGTTGTGAAGGCTTGATTTGTGTGTAGTGGGGTTGACATCTTAAAAACGATGATGTCTTAGATGTTCTGGTGGTTAGAGAATAATTCATTGTGTGGTTTTTGTTCTCAAATCTAGGTATATAGAGTTTTAACATACGTAATACTAGAGAATTTTTCAAATAAAATCTCGATGGCTTTTACTGTGGGAGCGGCAATTGCTTAAGCTCTTTAGTTGCAATTTGTTGTTGAGGAATCCTCGAATTGTTCTGAAACATAAATTTCTACCATGTACGTTTATGACAGTAGTATGTTCTTTTTCTCCTGGTACGTGACATATTACCAACAGATTTTTGAAAAATCTGCAACTGCGAATTTGAGATTCAAGGGCCAGGAAGTCATCTACTAAAAGTACAATTCTGGTTTACTCTTCATGGTTGTAGACTTATGATGAATCCATTATCAGAAATATATATTGTGGATCGATTTTCCCTTTGTCTTGATCATTTGGTTAATGGGAGAAGGCAGAGGAATCGGATTGAATGAGAGGAAAGTGTGAAAGTTCCGTTGGTTTGGAAGATGGACATTAGCACATGAAGTCCTAAGGATTGACTTATTGCAGAAATCTACTTCTGAACCTAAATTATGCATTCTGGCACTGCTTCAGACCCTGGTTTCCTCGATCTCATGCTTGACCTAGGTAAATCCTTTCTCTGCCTAATGGTGATGCTAGTCAAGAAGGCGGTGCAACATGCCCGAAAATGAGTGCAGTTGGACTATAATTAAACAAAGTCACATCTGTTCAATGGGAGTGAGCTTACCGTCAAAATGTAACGCATGATGTCTAATGAGTACTGATCAATTTTCAATCACTCAAAGACTAGGTCTGCACAGAGTGCTTCACTGTCCCAACTTGAATTTGTTCCTGGAATGAGCAAGAATGCTTGCGGCGACATCACCAATGTCAATGTCTAATGAGTATCGACCACTTTTCAATCGCTACAAGGCTAGGTCTGCACAGATTGCTTCACTGTCTAATTATGACGATCTTCTTTGACAGAGCAAGGAATAGTTGCATCAACACTTCTGGCAATGTCTATGCCATGTTTGGGTGGCTTCTGTACTTACAGAGCCCTATTGGTGAGTAGTGCGCAAAATCGTGATGATAGAACTTTCTTTCAAATGACTCACTATATCATATCAAGCCGGTGCAACAGACGACGAAAAAAGGTGTACAGTACAACTGCAAAAGGGGTTGATCAGGAACTCCTTCAATTCACCCACAGATTGCACTGGACATTGGCTAGTTTGCTGCAGAGACTTCAAGTCAGATTGGTGAAAGATGACGATGTGTGTGTACAACTGAGGGCAATGGCTTGGCCAATTTGGAAGACAGATTTGGGAGATTGTCTCTGGATAGATTCGAAACGTAATCATGCAGTCCTCGGAAGGATATGGGGATGGTGCATCAATAGTTATACGAAGCTCAATGCCGAATGCAAAAAGCGAATGGTGGTACAGATTTTAATTGCACTGCATGTCAATGTGCAGGACAAGGAGGACTATGCTAGAGTCGCCAAATTGCCCCGTATGGTTCTTCTTACGATAGACATCCAGGATAAGGTAACTACCAATAAATACCCCTGAAGTCGTTCTATACATTGAGCCCTCTACTGCAACACCACCAAAACGAAGCAAGGTGTGCTTCTTGATGATAAGTTTGGCCCAGCCAACTTTGTGTCTCGCCGGAACAAACGATAATGTACAGACCTCTTTTCCCCCCTAGGCTAGGCCTCGCATAGCGCATCGATGCCAATCTGTCTTGATCACCGAATTCAGATGCTTGAGATGTTCAGGACGAAGCTTCTTGCATCTGCTGACCAATGTGCTCGAGCGGACACGGTTTGCCGAGGTTGGACGTAGCGACCGGCTGACCCTATAAGACCTGAATCCACAGACTCGTAGGCCGTGAAGTTCTCAGTGAACAAAAGACATTAACTTCGGAAGTTTGATGCTTGGAGTTTGATACGGCCCTGAGAAAGTGAGGATGAACAGGGGATGCAGCACTGGTGCAGCAACAGTAGAACAAAATTTGACAACGTTGGGACACTTAAAAGTGTCAAAAGTTACAAAAAATACATATAAATGTCACTTAGTATAACTCACCTACTTGGCTCATTGGGGAGTCAAAACGATGTCATCTTATTTTGGATTTGAATTTTAATATAAATATTAATTAAATTAAATTTAAAAACTAAATTATTTATTTAAAAAAAAAAAAAAAAAGAAGGAGGAGATTGCATAATGACAAGGGTTGTGCAAGCCCTTGCCACCACTTCCTCACCGTCACTGGCCCTTCCCTGCAACGGTGGGGGAGGGTCGATTGGGTTGTTGGGCCCTACCCCAACTAACTGGCAATGATGAGAGCCTACAAGCCCTCGCCCAGATTTAGGGCGAATGTTATGACCCTACTCAACGATGGTGGGGTTGACAGCAAGGGCTTGCACAGCCTTCGCCATTCCTTAGTCTCCTCCTTTTTATAAATAAATTAGTTTTAAATTTAATTTAATTAATATTTAAATCCGAGGAAAAACAACGTCGTTTTTTGCTTACTAGCCACGTCAACTTGCAAAACGATATCGCTTTCGACTTATCAAGCTATGTTAGCATACAAAACGACTTATTTTGCACTTGTCTCGGCTGAAAAACACCACGTCGGCATTTTGGCTGAATATCTCGCCACTTACGTTTGACTAATCAATTTTGCTCCGATTTTGACATTTAAGTGTATCTTTCCAAATTTTTTATACTTAAATGTCCCTTGTGCTAAGTTTTGGCACTCCAAATATTCACACCTTAGCAATAGTAACACAATAGAGCTGCAATAGACATCATCTTGTTTATTTGATAGTGCAAATGGTATGCTTATACAATTCTCACAACACTTTGATAAGACAGTAATTGTAGTAACATATTGGTAGTGCTAATTCACAAACACAAAGAGGTTTTTCTAATATAACATCGGATCGGCAAATTAATCATTGTGTGTTAATTTTTGTATTGTGAACTAGATAGTAAAGGCTTTCGACCCAAAAAAAAAAAAAAAAAGTGGTAAAAGTAACATAATTATAAAAAAAAAAAAAATATAAGGCATTGAAAATTCTAAAATTTATCGCAAAAGTGTAATTGAATTTTAAAATTTTAAAAAAATACAATTAAGTTATAAAACTTTTCACGAAAGTGCAGTTAAGTTCTAAAATTTTTAAAAATTGTAATTAAGTCATAAAACTAGTCAAATTGGTTCAATTAAGTCCTTAGGTTGATTGTACTTTTTGAAAGTTTTATCACTCAATTGCACTTTCGTGACAAATTTTAAGGTTCGATTACACTTTTTAAAAATTTTAAAACTTAATTGCAATTTTTGTAAAATGTTTTAAGATTTAATTGCAATTTTTAAAAGTTTAGGATTCAATGGTATTTTTTATAACAAATCTTAGGACTTTGACTGTACTCATGTAAAAAAAAAAAAAAAAAGCATTTATTATTGATTAGTTTTTTCTGTAGAAAAAAATTTGTATTTATTACTCAAAAGGATGTAGAAGTATATAGTCTTTATGAAAAATAAATAAAAAAAATAAAATAGAGCATGAATACTAAAAAACAAAACCAAATCTAGAACACAAGAATGATGAATGGAGCAATTGCCAAATTAAGCATAAACTCATTCCATATGAATAGATCTATCAAACGAAATAGATAGTTGATCACTAGATCTCGTGTCTTTGTCGATGAAGTGTGCGTTTGGTAATATTTACGTTTAAAAATTGTTACTGGAACAAAATAAAAAAAGTGTTTACTTCGGAAAATAATTTTTTAACAAAAACGCGTTTGGTAAACTTGTTCCGGAAATAAAAAATGAACAAAACACGTTTGGTAAATTTGTATTCTTTTTTTATTTATTTTAATTTTTTAATTTTTTTTTTTTTTTTCTTTCTTTTTCTTTTTTTTTTTTTTCTTCTTTTGGTCGCCGCCTCGGCCATGGCCGGCGATCGGCCGACGAGGGCGGGCGGCCTCGCCCGGATCCGGCGAGCCCGAGCTCGTCCGGCCTTGCCTCGAGCTCGCCCGGCCACCGGCGAGGCCAAGCCTCGCCGAGTCGGCGACGCCGACCTCGCCCTGGGCGGGCGATGCCCTAAGCAAGGTCGCCGCCCTCGACGGCGTCGCCGGCCCTCTTTGGCGGTCGCCGCCATGGCCGAGGCCGGTGACCGGCCAAAGAAAAAGAGAAAGAAAAGAGAGGAGAGAGAAAATGTGTTTTTAATTTTTGTTCCGTAAACAGAAAACAAGTTTTTGTTTCTTGTTTGTTCCAAAAGTGTTCTTAACAAAAATAGATTTAAAAAAACGCAAACAAATGCGTTTACATTCTTTTTTGTTCCCTAACAAAAAACACAAAATCTGTTTATAAACAAAAAAAAGAACATTACCAAACAGCCCCTAATTAGCACATATCTAAAATTACTTCTTCAACAATTATGACATTGCCAATTGACGGTGCATTCTCTACAACGCTATCGTATGAAAACAATCACAATAAGTTAATCTATCATGTGGAGGAGCATATCTTCATAATTCAAAGAGACGCCAAAACTTCTGCGATCATCGTTGAGATTGGAGGCAAAGAACTAGTACAATACAAGAATAGAGCAAAGGGGCATCGAATCCCTAAAAACATATTTACTATAACTCCAAAATTTAGAGCGAGAGAGGATAACATCTAAATCAATAGAGAAAAAATTAAAAAGAATATTAAACAAAAAACAAAATCAACAAAAGAGAGAGGGGAGAGAAGAAAAGGACTTTTGGGCTATTTGATCAGTACTTTACAAGTTTCGTTTTTTATCATCAGTTAGAACCAGCTTAGAAATGCGAGAGACCAGGGGTTCAGTCCACCTTTCCTAAAACCTCCATTGCAAAATCCTGCAACTTGCGAGGGAAAACACACACAAATAAAACAAAGGAGACGCCCGTTCGTAGCGGAGCGAAGCGGTCGGAGCCGCCGCCGCCGCTTCCCGCCGTCACGAGCTTCCCCCACTCCAAGCTCTTTCCATCTCTCCGGCGAATTCCCTCCCGTCCTCCTCCGGGAACGCGAACCCGTTCGATTCTTTCTCATGCAATCCCCTCTCCACACCGCGCCCCATCCACGCCACCTCAGTCTTCTTCCTCGCCGGCGCCATGAACCCCGAACGCCCGTTTCGAGAAAACCCAGAACCGCCGTCGCCGGCTCCCTGAGGACCCCGCTCCACTCCGGCCCGGAGGAGAATGAACTCCGCGGAGGCGGCGGCGGCTTCGGACCCACTTCTTCGCTGCTTCCCGTGGTGGTTAGGGAGTCCGGGAAGGTGTCGAGGTACGTCTGGGATGGGGATTGCCTGCGGCTGGTGAGCGTCGACGGCGGGGCGGCGTCACTCGGCCTCGGTTTCGACGGTGGGGCTCGGAAGCTGGGGAGGGCCTGCGGGGTGCTCGTGAGGGATTTCTTCATCCCGAAGCGAGTGGGCCCGGGGTACATGGACTATGTGAAGTGGAAGCTCTTGCACCGCGTCTTCAGCTCGGCTCTTCAGGTTCTTGCCACTCAGGTAATCGGGAAGCTTTTTCGGTTTTCGTTTTTGAACATGTGTGAAAAAAACACTAGCTTGGTGGGTTTCTTTGGCTCTGCTTATTTGTATTCTTGGATTATGATGCCTGGTGGGTTGGACCTTAAAAATCATCGCTTGCAATGCTTTTACGTGCTTGGAATGTATGGTGCGTATTTAGTGGAAGGTCGATGTTTCATTTGCAAGGTGTTGCTTTCTGAGAAGTTAGCTTGATGATTGATTGTTTCGAATTTCAGGCGATGTTCCGAGCTATAGGGATTGGATACTCTCGATCACTGCCGTCGGCTGCTGCATTCAATTGGGTCTTGAAAGACGGACTCGGACGGCTGAGTAGGTGCATTTACACTGCTAGCCTGGCATCTGCTTTTGATACCAACTTGAAGGTTTCACTTTTAGTTTTAGCGTCCTTCCGCTCTGCATTGTAGTGAAAACCTTTTTCCTTCTTCTTGTTGATAGTCATTCCTATTCATAGTTCTAATATTAACTTGGTATCTCACTGCTATATGGTGGTTAGATATAATAGTGACAAGTAGAGCAGAAACCTTGCATTTTATGATTGCAGTATTGTGTTAATGCTCATGTCTTGATATATCTTTGATGATGAGTTATTTTATTTGAAGAGGGTTCGGTTCTCAACATCCGTTATCTTCAGTTTGAGTATTGGTGTGGAGCTGCTGACTCCTGTATTCCCGCAATACTTCCTGCTTCTTGCGTCCATAGCCAACATCGCAAACAAATCAGCCTCGCATGCTATTTGGCCACTGGTGTAAGAATCTGCCCCTGTTCATGTATGATGTTCCAGATATTGAAAAGGATCCTCTATAATGTATCTTGTCGATATGATGCCTCGATGAACCAGCTGCATGTTTTTTATTTTAATTTTAAAATATAGTAAAAGTATTTGTATATGTGTGTTAGACAATATTTTTCATGCTAAGCCAAATGTATGTGTGTGAAAAGTGCTTTCCCTACTGCATGGTGTTTAGGGCCTTGTGGAAAATTAATTATAAGTTGGGTCAAGTCAAGAAGGTGAGAGATTGGAACTTGGGGTTTAGGGGCCAAAGCTTGCATGTACTTTCTAGAATAGAAATGAGAAGATCTGGTAACACAGAAGTAGAGATAGCTCAAAAAGTTGTTGAATGAAATTCATGAGTTCTAGCATTTTTAGTTCTCCGTTTTTTTGCACTTCCTGCTTTTCCTTGCATAAAGTGGTCACTTGAATATCTGTATCACAAGCATCACAGTTGGCTTAATGGAATGTGAATGAACCTAATCTAGCTCCTTTGCAATGGTGTCTGGTTTGACACCGTGTGGACATCATATAACTTGTTGAGTTCCTTTCTTATGCCCTATCAATCAAAAGTGTTTCTTTGGACTCTTGTTTGTTAGATATGTCATGGCCTAATTATCTGCAACCATGAGATCCATCTTTGGTCTTAATTTATTTTTTCCTTATTTTTTCCACCAATTTTATCCACTTCATGAACCTTTCTCTTGACGTCTTGGCATATATACGCCAATCTTCACTTTTGCCTTGAATGTTTTTTGCTTTGTGGCTGTCATTTTCTTTGGAAAGTCTGCTGTTCATCGGAGCTTTGCTGTAGCTGATAACCTTGGTGAAGTTTCTGCGAAAGCACAGGTCAGGCTCCAGTATATTCCTTTTTTCCATTGTTTGCGTTTCTGTGAAAAGAAGTTTTCATGATTTCCTCTTGGTTTGCTTTCAGATTCAAACAGTGTGCTTTGATAATCTTGGCCTTATGCTTGCTGCACTTCTTAACATGTCATTCAAGAACAATCAAAGGTTCATATTTCCTGCCTTTCCTTCTATTTTGGTCAGTATTTTGTACATAAGTCCCTCAAGTTCTGTGAGCCGTAATTCATTTCATTGCAAGTTAGTGCTGCTGCAAAAACTTCTCGCACATTTCTTACGCCAGAAATGCAAATCTTTGGTGAAGTTATTTGTGTGCTTCACAGCGCTCTTAATATCACACATGGAACTTGTATAGGATAGGGACAGTCATGGCTATTGCAACATGCACTATATGGTTTTAACCACATACTTGGGCTGCCAGCAGTTGAAGCCTAATTTGAATCTTAGCATCCTTATATTGCTTCTACTAGTTGTGTTCGGTTAACTTTTGTACCAATATGATGATCTTATTTGATTTAATTTGGGAATGTTTTAACCAAACTAGTAGGGTTTTTTTCTTGGCCAGATTCAAACCAGGAGTTTATGGTAATTGCATTTTGACAGTTCTAACCTTCATGTGTTAGATTACTTGCAGCTTTACCTTTTGTGGTATACCCTATCTTCGCAGCACTAGACCTTTTGGGAATATATCAGGGACTCAAGCATGTCCACCTGCAAACACTAACTAAGGTGGGTTACTATCATCCTATAGCTTTTAGGATTTTTATTTCATTCATTGGCAATGGAAAAGAAAATTCCTTAGTACACGCACAACATTTTGTGAGCACCACTTTTGAACTGTGGTCCTAATTCCTAGACTTTTAGTGATATTAAGGAGCTGCTTTTTGTTTGTCAACCTCCTCTATATTGCGATAGTGAGATTCACTGGTCTTCATTTTCTCATGGTGCATAATGAATGACCATTTTTTAATTCACAATATGTTTTGAAGTTAGTTGTCTAGCGAAAAAGTAAAAGCTCATCAGGGACCCCGTTTATATGTTTTGGGAAAGTACTACATGTCTCTGTCCTTGTATACATACATTCTTCATTAAAAAAGAACATATAGCCTTCAGACTTGTACATAATTGGTGACAAAGAATGGTACCAAGTCTAGTCCTACTTCTCTCTGTCTGTATTTCCAAAAAAACGCAATGATTATATCCAAACCTCATGACATCTAGGTTCCATCGCTTTTCTTTTGTATTATGAGCAGGAGGGAAACCTCATTAGAATCTACAACTAACTGACTAAGGGTTCCTTGTTTCTCTTCCTCCTTTCTCCTCTTTCACACAAATTCCTGGGGAAAATATTCAGGACAGGCTTGAGATCATCTTAAATACATGGATCGAGTCTGGGTGCGTGCCTTTGCCTGCTGAAGTAAGCAAAAAGGAGGGGATCGACATATTTAATACAAAAAGTGAGTATTATGATTGCATTTTGACTGCCTTTTGACCAAATGAACTGTTTCAAGAGATGGGCATTTGAACAGTAAATGTTGTTTTTTATCAGCCAAAGACTTTTGGCCCATAAGAATAGGGATCTTGAGCACCAAGATTCAGATTCCCAAGTTGTCATTGATGGCCATGAAATCTGTGAATAGCAAAGATTATTACTTCATCTGCTTGGAGACCTTTGGTGGTTTGGCAAGAAACGCAGAAGTGAGTACTTGAATGGAGAGTTGGTCAAATTACTTCCTCTGTTAACTCTCTATAGAATCTTTGGTGACTTATTTTGTCGAAATTCAGCGAAATATCCTGCTTTGTCTAAGAGAAGGAGCTGGCACTTCAGATGTTATCATGGGTCTTTTGCAGGTATTGTGATAAACTCCATCATTCTATGTTTTACAACGGCATCTTTTTTACCATTCTTGGTTAACGTTCACTGGAGCTTTGTGGAAGTCTGTATAATTTCTTTACCTATGAGGTTATGATTATCTTGTGTCTTTCATGATGATTGAAGGCATTATACATTCGCAAGGCCCTAATTCCAAATAAGAATCGATGGGAGCAGATTTTAAGGGCCAGTGATGTATCTGATACGGGTTCCAAGGAGTGGTTTAGATTGGCCGAGGATAGCAAGCAGCGTGCTGAAAGAAGTGTTCGCACAGTGACTGACCAAATCGCAGCAATGGGTTGGGCTGCTAAGAATATTTTGTTGAGCACAAGGGAGCAGGCCCGGTACAGCTTTATAGATGATTAAAGACGTCGGGCGGCACCTTGCAACCGGTGTCTCCCTCTAATAGAGATATTTTGGAAATGGGAAGCATAGGCTGTTTATGAATGAAGAAATGTAAGATAAGACCTCTCTCTCTCTCTCTCTCTCTCTCTCTCTCTCTCTCTCTGTTGTAGTGTTTCTTCATTGAGGCAAAGTGGTCATTGGGATGTTCTCAATCAAATGTGCATATGTTACAATAGTGAATTCTGGATGCGATGTTGCTATTTTTGAGTATTTTCCTGTCCTCCTGTCACCCGGAAGAGAACAAGACAAAAGGAGAGACAATAAGTGAGAATCATCGTATCAAGGACTTTGGTTATACTGCCAGCCTACCTTGGACATGTCTTTTGGTTATACTAATGAATGATGCTAATTATATTAAGAACAGTCTACAAACTTGGATGAGAAAGCGGGTTGCCAAACCACTGACGAGTGTTTAGACCAAAAAAAAAAACTATTGACGAGTGTGGAGTGTAATCTATACTTCCTTACCTGCCTACTTGTACTTTGATATGTTACTTTATAAATCAACTTGAGTATACTATTAAGCGAATCATCAGGTTAGTACTTAGTAGGTATTCGATGAGACTTTCGTGCACGATTAACTCGAACCATTGTCCGGTGGTCGATGCCTATCAAGCTCCTACTGTTGTTGCTCAATGAAAATTAAAAAGTCGAGCAAAGTTTATGATAAAACAAAATAGTTTACAGAATTCATATTTTATGGAAATGATTGGTTTTCTTTTATTTGGTGATATGTAATCAAAAATGTTTTTTGGTATTTGGAACTTATTTGAAAATGATTTAACTCTTATGACTTTATCCAAGGCAACAAAAAATCAATTTTTAAAATTTTATTTTCTCTTTCTTTTTCTTATTCCTTCTGCCTCCACTTTGCCTTGGTGACAGCCACAGGTGAGCTCAAGCTCATTGGGATCGGGCGAGCCCAAGCTCACTAGTCTTGGCTGTCGCGACCCAATTTTTCGGGTTTGCCACCTAAAACTAGGTTAATGGATTTGCTCAAGCCTTGACTTAGCTCTCTCTCAAGCTCATACCAACTCGCGATTTAGGTTCAAATATCTAAGCATGCAAAGGGAGTCGCCACTAATCGCTTTTACTAGTCGATCGACACCTAAATAAAATAACGGGAGAATCATTTTACTTCTACGAACCGGAGATTTTGGATACGGGACTGATTACGTTAGATTTCTCTAACGCCCTTTCGGTACCTTTCTCTTTTTTTTTTTTTTTTAAAAATGTTTGGCAAGTGGCTTGAATTGATTTCAATTTATTTTCCTAACATGTGAGGTGTTCATGCGGGTGCGCAAACCGTCAATTTAACACCCAAGTAAAGCAATTAAATAATGCAGAACTTACCTCAAAGCAACGAAAGCATCTGCGTTGTTAGATCAAAATTCACATCAAGAATCCTAGTTATGATTTCTAATTAACAAGCAATCACTCAATTTTTTTGTTTTCATTTATTCAATGAGAATCATGCGATGCAATGTTACTAATCTAACATAAGTTGATATGACATGGTAACATGACCTAAACTAAATGACATGAGTAAAGGTAATTTCTAAAGAAATGCAATAATTAAATATGCAATGACGTGCAAATAATGCTCTAATTCTAATTTTTTTTTTTTTTTTTTTGAAATTCGAAATTAAAATTGACACATAATTAAACGTGCGAACTAACATTCTAAATGAACACATTTTTTTGGATTTTTTATTTAAAAAAATTCGAAATAAGATTGCAATTCTAGATAACCCTAAAACGAAATATTCTAAAACAAATCTAATCCTAACTCAAATATTTTTTTTTTTTGGAATTTTCTTTTACGAAAATAAAATTGAACCAAACACCACGATAGTAATTCAAACGAGATAAGATTGATATCCAAAGATTGACGAACCATATCTCGCGCATGAGATCGGGTTGGCCAATTTTAAATTAAATCGCGAATCGAATCTCGGGCGTGAGATCGGATTGACGATTTTTGCAAGGAATTGCGAATCGGATTTCGGGCGCGAAAATCGGACTGTCAATCCCTAATTTGAGGCACTTTCATGTCGGAATATCAATCATATATCAATGAATAAATTCACTAGAAAAACAAGATGTAAAGGAAAATAATAAAAAAACTGAATAAATAATAATAAAGAAAATCTACCTAATAGATTAAAATAAATCTCTACCTAGATTTGAATTTTTTCCAAAAATCCGAATGGTAGAACGGACCAAGATGAAGGCTCGACGCGGCGCGGCTCAAGGACGGTGGCGGCGGCAAAGCGATTCACGAACTAAGACATTGACGGCAGCGGGCTTAGCACCTCATAGGAGGTGCTTACGTCAGGGCTCCACGGGATCGGTCTCCATTGTATGAAACCAAACATGTTGCCGCAAATTGATATGACCCGACCAAAGTCGCTCGTTACGGAAACTCGCTGGATCTTCTAGTATGAGGGTCAGGAACGCTTAACTTCACTTGCAGCTCGGTCTTCTCTCCGGCTTCTTCAGCGACCCACATTGAACGCAGCGGGAAGACACGCCAACATAGGGTAGAAACAAGACAAAAAGATATGGGCAGATTAAATCTCGGCAACAACGAAATTTGACTGAAATCGTGGTCAGCAATCAATGTGCACTCAAAATAATCCAACAATCAGAAACAAATCTATGCCAATTCAGTTTTAAGAATTTCTTGCAGAACATATGCTGGCAAATTTGATTGAGGAGCAGAATTTTGACTTCAGATACCAACGTTCAAGCTAAACCATAAGAGAAACAATAAACCATCAGAGAAACAATCTCAAATAGATCGAGTCAATGGAGGATTCAATATCTGAGCTGCGGTGAGGCTAGAGGATCGAGATCAGCACAGCAGTAGCTTCGTCCATGGGGAATCCGTGGTGGTGGTGTCACATATGGACCGACGGTGGGACTCTCAGTACGGGCTGCTTGGTGAAGCCTGCCGGTTCAATAATTCTCGGCCAGGGAAGGAGCAACTCAGTGGGTGGACCTCTCGACTCGAGCTCGTTGGTGGCCGTGTGGTGGCTCACCGCGACTATTCATCGGTTCCCTACAAGATAGAAACTTTGCAAATCAGGGAAGGGCGGCCTACGGTGCTTGACTCGATGAGGACCTGTCAGGAACGTCGCCGGTCTTGTGGCGTCAGAAAATCATGGAAACTTGTTGGATCTTTTAGGAATTGGCTCCGGGTCCGTGTACGCCACTGTGGGAGTTGCTGGGCGATAGTTGGAACTTCCTTGCTAGACGCGTGCTGGGGAATTACTGGAGTTGTAAGGAGCTCGCAATGGCCGAGAAAAATGCAAGCGCGACAAGGCTGGCCGCGCCAATGTGGACTGGAGAGTTGCTTTGGACACGTTGGAGCGCCTGGATTCGCTGGCAGCCGTTGAGAAAATTTTGCAGGGACAGCTGGTGCTTGAAGTGCAAGCGGCGGGCGTGTGCAGAGGGCAAGGAGAGAAAAACTCCTCTTTTTCTATTCTCTCTTTTAGAAATACTTTTTGTCTTCTCTGCCGATCAATGGAACCTGCAAGAAGACAAACAAACCTTTTTGCTCTCTATTATGAACGTGTATTTTGGCTGCCCATTCTCAAATTGTGAAGCCCTCTCTCGCACGAAGTGATGAAAAAGGGGTTCCTCGAAGAAAATAAAACCCATGATGAAAAGAAAGAGTCCCCTTTGTGCGGCCGTATATTCAATGAAATGTGGCGCCCTTCAAAACCCTATGCGTTTCACTTTATATGTGCCATCGACAGGGTTTTAATTTTTCAAAATCAATATCCACGAAGATCTTTTTTCAAACGCAATATTCACTTTTCCGAACGCAATATTTGTTTCATATTTGCCCTATCCAAAAGGTTCATATCTCTAAAAATTTTGAAATCAATTTTCCCACGAGATAATTTTCTATCATTAAAAATCGAGCTTGGGCCAATTTGTTGCGCTTTAGTCCAGCTTTCAATTTGCAGCTCAAAATCACCAATTTGAACCTATCCACGGCCAGTCAATAAATAAATGCGAGACATGCAAACTAAAAATAAATGCACCTAAATCTATATGTTATGCAATTAATATTTTTTTAGGGATAAAATTAACCCCTAATTTTCTACGCAATAAATAAATAAACTAAATCGTCAAAATTAAAGGTCAACATTAGGCCAAGCCCGAGCTCGCTTAGATTGGCCTAGCCTCAAACTTGCTAAGCCGCATCATGGCTGATCACAAAACTGCCGACCAACACCGAGGCACACAGTTGGCGAATGAAAAAGGAGAAAAAGGAGAAAGGAAAAGACAAAAAGATAAAGGAAGAAACGAAAAAGAAAGAACAAAAGAGAAAAGTAAAAGAAAGAAACAATAAAAAAAAAAAAAATTCTATAAGAACAAACGTTTCATTAATCAATGACCCGAGCCCAAGTGTTGAGGACCCACGCACAGTCTTTATTAACCCCGGCCTACGGGTTGGGAATAGAGTTCGAGCGTTGCAGACTTGAGCACGGCTTTTATAGACCAGAGTTCAAGTGAAGGAGCATCAATTAAAAACACCAGTAGTTCGAGCGTGGCCTTAATGGACTAGGGTGTGGGTGCCAAGCGCCCAGGCCCGAGCACCAAGGTCCCGAGCCTAACCATCAAAACCTAGTCCTAAACTCTAGAAAGTAGGAATTAATGTTGGGATTTTTGTCCCTAAGTATAGAGTTTCAGGTCCACACGTCAATACTTAATCATATTTTTAAAAATGTTTTCCAATTCTTTCAAAGAAAAAATCATTATCCTATATGAAAGTTTTATAGGAAAACATTTTTCCTAAGCCAACCAAATGCCGGAAAACGAGAAAAATATTTTTGTAAATTTTTTTTTGCGAAATAAACGGAACTTAACTTGAAACCCGTACAATCAAATCCCAAATGAAAAAGGTCAACATCATTCCGCCTAAAAAACTCAAGATGATTCCGCAATTTCGACCGACAAGCAGCATATCTTGATTCCATTCCCAGATCTTCTTGTTTAAAGCAATGAAGTCCCCGGGTCTGTCCAGTGACCTTTTTCCTTCTTTATAATAAAATGAAGCAACGAGCGTTCATGGCTTCTTCCTGTCCTAATAAAGTTATCCATAAGATAGATTTTTCTGTCGTCGTATTCAGCCTCCGGAAAGGCGTTGGATTATGCTCTCTAATCACTCCCATTTGTCAACCTTAATGTACCAGAATGTCTCTAACATCGCTTCTTCCAGTTGCCAACCCCTTTGACCCTCTGTAGCTGAGTAGCTCCGGATCGTTCACGAGATCGATCGGCCCAAGCCATTAAGATAATTCGACGCCTACAGAGGAATGGTTTGCGATGAAAGTCAAACCATAACCCTCTCCCGTCCCTTCAAAATGTTCTGCGCAATGATGATTCTGGCAATTTAGAAATCAAACCGAGCAGCACGCAAGGTACTGCAATTCAGCGCGTTTGGTTAAACGAAGCAAGCACGCACGAGGTTTCTTTCGGCTTCCTATTTTCTTCGGTGCATGCACAATTGCCAGATTCAGGTAATGAGTCAAATGGGGATGGCTGACCATCGAGAGAGACTCCATTGGAGGGTGAGCATGGTCCCAAGTAGAATCGGGAATCTAAGAAAGTTCCGATTCTAGATTTTAGAAAAATGAAAAACCTATTCCTATGGGTAGCTTCTCAATACTTGAAACCTGGAACGAGTATTTGTGTTTTCCTTATTCTATATTTTTGCATAATCCCGTGACGTTTCATGACATCCAATGATGAATATATAATATGAAACCATTAATTTGAGTTTTTATTTCTTACGATATGCATGACTGAGATTTTTACTCTATTAATATTTCAAAATCTTTACATTTCCAAATATGAATTGTGATCAGTTGATTGTAGTAAAACGTAGTCATTAGAAGTGATGATTCATCCATAATCGTTCAATTAACTATCCAAGTGGAATCTATGTAGGTTCTGAAACCTATAATAGGGTAGGTTCTAAGTTTTTGACATGCAAAGTAGGTTTCAAATGAAATTTGAATGAAACTTGAAATCGCTTATCCCCACTCTGATCAAATTTTGTGGTCAAATGCTCATCCGAACAATCCAACCATGCAAACAACATTACAATGGAAATGTCACAAATTACATCAACTACGATAATCTCCTTTCTGAGAGGCATCAATCAATCAAATATACAAACGAACAAGCTGGTTTTAAATTGCTGTCTTCTTTCTTTCTATGATTTTTTTCTGGCTTATCCTACCCTGTGTGGAGAAACTCGGAGCGTACGGTAAGGTGGCCGGCGTGGCGGTTCCGTCGGACGTGTATTGTTGCTGCACTCTCCGCATTGGCGGGGCGGCCTCCGACACCCTCCACATTTTCACCGACTTGTCCAAACTGCCGCTGTACACGATCCACCGCCTCTCGCCCGAAGGCTGAGCGTCGTGGTCCTTCTCCACGGCCAAGCACTTGACCGGCCCGCTATGCCCCGTCAGCACGGACAAGCACGTGTGGTTGCCGCCGTCGTCTCTCCTCCACACGCATATCCCCTTGTCGGCCGATCCACTCAGCACCAGCCTCCCGGCTGTGATCAAGCAGAGGACCGCCAGCTTGTGGCCTCTCAAGACGCCGCTGTGCGAGAGATGCTTTTCGCGGTCCCAGTAATTGACGAGGCCGTCCGAGGAGCCGCTGTACACGACGGTCGCGTCCGAGTTTATGGACAATGCCGTGACGGCGTATTCCTGCTTGAGCAACGTTTGCGAGAAGAAGTGCTTCGTCCCCTTCCCTTGGTACTCCCTCCGCCACACTTTGACGGTCCCGTCCGCAGAGCCGGTGAAGACCAAGCTGTCGAAGCCCGCGGCGATCGCGTTCACCGCATCGTCGTGGGCTATGACCGACTCGAGACATTTGAAATCCGTGATTCTCCATACCTTAAAGGTCTTGTCCCAAGAAGAAGAGTACAACAACAGCTTGTCCTCGCTCAAGCTGAGGGATGAGATCGCGTCGAAGTGCTTGATCCAAAGCGCATTGCGGTGCCGCCTCACCTCGACGTAGTTGCCCGGTTTCAGCGAGCATTTGATGTAGTCCTTCAAGGTCGGCAAATTGCCGACGCGCCTGTGGACGCTCGCGTTCTTGGAGGAGGCCCTCCACACGCGGATCTTGCCGTCCTGGTGGCCGGTGAAGATCTTCTCCGCGGAGATGATGATCGCCTTCACCAGCCCGCTGTTCGACTTGAAACCCGAGAACTCTCTCTGGTTCTTCCAAACCCTGATGTTCTTGCTATCGGATCCGGTGTACAACAACTCCCCAGCCGCGGCCAGCGAGTATATGTGGCCCTCCTCGCGAACCAGGGACCCCATGAGGACGTTCGGCGAGTAGTCGAAGCTCTCGTCCCTCGCCGGGGCCGCGTGGCACGACCAAGGGGACTTGGCGAATGGCGACGTGGCCGCCTCCATGGAGGAAGAGTCCGCGACGGTCGGAGACTCGACATCGCACGGGCTCATTGTGGACGAGATACTGGCTCGAGCGCTGTAATCCTCGGGCTCGTCCGGGGCCTTCAGCCGGTCGAACCCTTTCCCATGCACGCTCCTCTCGTCGGAGAATATGCGGCCGCCTCGCAAGCTCTTCATCTACAACCCTCAACCTGACGGAGCACGCCTTCTATCCTCTCATCGAAAACCCCACATGCGCAGCATGCAAAACACCAACGGCTCTACCACGGAAGAAGCGATCTTGCATGAAATGAAGAAGGCGTTGGAAGGAAAGAGAAGGGTCGAAGCCTCAAAAACAGGACGTGAAGAAGAAGATCGATTTTTCTTCTCTTTAAAATCGGTTTTAGTGACGAATTCTCTGATTTCTTCTTCTTCTTTGTGTATAAATGTGAAGGTGATCCGGTGTGAAAGGAATCAGGGGGAGGTTTTTCTTTAATTAGGGCTCGAGTTTTTTCTGAACTCAAGTGTTTTTCGCTTGTCCGGATAAGCTTCGATCAGGCCCTTAATCCCCGGATCAAACGATGTTTTATTTATTAGGATTTTTTTAATGATGATTGTCTTGTCTTTTGTCCAAGTGGGGGAGCTGTTTCGAGAACGGCTGGAGGGGAGAAACGCGCGGCGGATCGAACCATTTTGCCAACCTTTCCGACGATTGATCATTGGAAAATTTCTGGCAAAAACGGAAGAGTTTGGACGTTTTTGACTCGGTCAATCTGCGTGCCTGAACGTTTATAAACTAGTATTACGGGAAGTGCTGTTGGTATATAATTTGTAGTTTTCGCTAAAGGGTTGGTGAAATCAAGACATGGGTCTTCTAGAATGTAACTATCGTGATCAGTAAGGGTGTCTTGTGTTAAAAAAGAGAACGAGTTACATGTGCTTTTTACATTTGAAAAACCGGAAAAAAGAAGGAAACAATTAATTATTTAGAGTTGGACGATGAAGTGTCGTGAGAGTACTTCCTTTAACGGATGACGTTTCTAATAGAATATTTCGAATTAAACATGCCCGGGACGACGAAAGTTAAAAGAGAAAGTCCTCTCTTAATATTGAGTAAGTCTTGCATGGATATCAATATATGAACTCATATAAATCGTGAATATTGTTCATGTGGGATTCATGTATGGGATTCACATGATCAATAGCTACGATAAATTCAATCCATGTGACTCCAAATTCAGGATAGGTGCAGCAAACACTTTGAAATTATTGTAAAAATGTAATTAAGTTATGAAACTTTTAAATAATCCAATTAATTCTTCAAAATCGTCCAAAAAGTTCAATAAGGTAGTTCTATTCTCCGTCAATTTTAATTAATCAAAAACATTGACGTATGGTTAATTTTTTTATATTTTTTAAAGATAGGTGGCACTAATGTGTCGCCAAATTGGCACCGCATGGTGAAATGCTTAATCAATATTAACGGAGGACTTTCTCTTTTAACTTTGTCAAGTGGTATGTTAAAGTCAAGGGATGAACTCCGTTTGAATATCGCAGCAATATCCTTTTGGGCGGTCATAATCCCATTCTCATCCCAAATTTTCAAGGTAATATCCAATGGTACTTGAGCTTATGAGGGTTCATGAACACGACCCAGTTCTGATCAAATCCAGAACGTGAACAAGGTCAAAACCTCAATCAAAGAAATCAAATTAGTCTCCCCTCTTCTCTCCTTGGAACTTGCGGGTCCTTTTCGTGCTCGTTCACCACCGCCGCCACCACCACCCGAGGGTCGCCGGCCCTCACCAAGGCCTCGACAATGTTGACGGCCCTCACCGGCAAAGAAAAAACCAAAAAGAAAAAGTCATTCGATTGTACTAATTGAACAAATTTTAATATCGAATTGCACTTAAACCATTTATTTTTTTTTAATGTATTTATCCCATAGTTATTTTTGATGAGGTGATAGAATTTAAGTTAGGAAAATTCAGTACACATCCGTCAAAATCTGTACCTTCTTGCTTCCATCTATGCAATAAGCATTTACAAGTTGTTCATGTAATGACTTGATTTGATGAGGGCCAAGAGTGATTGATGTGGCGAGAGACCTAAACAAGGAGTGTCTCTTGACTTTTTAAGATGGTGAATAATATAAGAATGAATCGAACTACGTATCGAAGGGTGTCACCAAATGGGCTTTGCGCCATGGAAGGCTTACTCAACTTTAAGGGAGGACTTTCACTTGAATTCTGTCACGGGGTAGGCTTGAGTCAAAAGATGAACTACATCTGAACGTTGCATCTCTATCCTTTTTGTGCGGTCATAGTCTCATTCACATCCCAAATTTTCAAGGCAATATCCAAATGGTACTTGAGATTTTGAGGGTTCATGAAGACTACCCAATTCTGATCAGATTTAGAACGTGAAAAAGGTCAAAACCTCAATCGAAGAAATCAAATTAGACTTTCTCTTCTCTTCTTCGAATTATTAGGAGACTAGTGGGGAAATTGCAAACATTGTAAATGAGATCTCTCCTGGTGGGGATTGTACTTGGGTATCGAGCATAGCGTGAGGAGCATGAATGAGTGAAAGTATTATAGAATTCGAAGAACTTGCAGATCCTTCTCGTGCTTGCTCACCACCACCACATTAGAGGATTGCTGGCCCTCACCGAGGCCTTGACAATGTGAAACATCTATCAAAATCCATATTATCTCACTTCCATCTATCCTGTAAATGTTTACTAGTTGATTAGGTAATGACTCGGTCCGACAAAGGGCGGTTTGAGAAAATAAACAGTGATTGTCACGTCAAATTATATTATTTTTTATATTTCAAATTTTTTTCTTTTTTTCTTTTTTCTTTTTTTTTTCTTCCTCCCTTAGATTTGGCCGAGGATCACTTTTTGGCTTTCTAAGATGCCAAAGGGGATAGGAATTAACCAAATTACACATCGAATAAAAGGAGTATTGAGGTATATATAATCTATTGAATTAATTCATGAAGACTTAAATTAGAGCATTAATAGGATGACTGACATGTGAATCAAAGGACAAAACCATGAGGCTTAGTATTGATGAGCCAAAACGGACAATATTTCAAGTGAATTAATTTATGGGTGTCACAAATTGAATAAGAATTGATAACGTAAACTTAATTCATAATTTCATCTAAAAAAGATTAGTATTTTCTCAAATAATGTTTAGTAATTTCGGATGAAGATTTATAACCTGAAAACATTATTAAATTAAGAGCCGGCAAGTTATTATTATGAGAGTTGATAATTGCGAATAATTAAATGAATGCTGACGATTGTTATGAAAGCTATCAACTTACCATCAGTTCCTATCAAAAAGCTTTTTTTCATTAGGATTTCGTTCTTTTCAAGCTCTCCCGGTTGCTATGATTTCATTGTCTTTTCTCTTCTCTCCCAATCTATTTAGAAGTTTTTGTATGTAAATGAATTTCTGCAATTGATCTTGGGTGGACGTGGAGACCAATTCAACTGTTTGTCTAGTCGGCAGTTATCAAAAAAGATGTTTATGACTTGGCTCCACAAACTATTCGAGATTAGGCCGCTCTCCTCTCCCAGTTTAGATTTTGGTCTAGGTTTGGGGTTTTACTCTCCCGCTTTATATTTAGGTTTAGATTTGGATGTTCCTTACAGTATTTAATTTGTGTTCTTTCAATATATTGATGTCATTGTCTCTACACAGCAATGGTGATGAGAACGTTGAACCTAGATGCGCACTACAAACCGTTACAAATAGAGTGGAGATCTAGTTATTTGCTCATCCCTTAATCTAGACATTTACGGCACAAATCTACTCTTAAAGGATGAGAGTATGCTCCCAACTGCAAACTACGCTTTATTATTGGCATTCTCGCATTTGCTTTGTTTGGCGGTTATATTGGAATTTGCTAAACTTGAAAGCTTTTTACGTAGCTGTTGAGTGTCGATGAGAGTATGCTCCCAACTGCAAACTACGCTTTATTATTGGCATTCTCGCATTTGCTTTGTTTGGCGGTTATATTGGAATTTGCTAAACTTGAAAGCTTTTTACGTAGCTGTTGAGTGTCGTTTTGAGAAATAAATGAAATCTTTCATTGGTTAAAAAAAATAAAATTGCAAGTTTTCAAATATAGGTTTTTAGCCAATAAGATTTATAAAAGTTCACCAATGTAGGCAATTTTACCCATAATTTATCCACCAAACTATAAAATCTCCCTCATTTGAAATCCATCCCCCATTTGAGCAAAAGAAAATTGTTGCATAAATATAATATATGTACTGAACCAAATCTGAATCGTTGAAATCAACGGATCCCAAAATAGGAGTGAGTATATAAAACTGAATTATTTGGACTAGACTGAACCAACCGATTTGGGTGGTTCCTAGGGGCAATGGTTCAATTTGGTTTCTAGTTCCATTTTCATGGAATTAATGATTTTTAGTTTGGTTTTCGATTTCAAAGGGAATTGGACTAAAAGATGGATGGTATATATTTTTTAATTTCTTTAAAATAGCGACAAACCTTAAAATAGTAACAAGTCGAGTTCTTTTTGAGGAAAAGATTTACCTTCAAAACTTTAAAATTTGAAGATGAAATTGCCAAGTGACGGTTTCATTAGATCAGACTGATCACTGATTTAGTTTCTCATTCCAAAGATTATCCAGTTCAATCCTCGGTCAGAAATTGAGAGCCGGTCGTCTTGATTCTCGATTCTTAAGTTAGGACCGGACGAGATTGGGAACAGATGACCTGCTCGAAAGATCCGCAGCACGTCGTCGTCACGGATGGAAGCCCGTAGAAGATAACGCTCGGTTCTGACGTTGGGCCCCACCACCACTTGTCGATCGGGGAGGAAGCCACACGCGATCCGGTAAATTTTCCCGCTCAAGAATCTTAGGGCGGCTCCTTTTCTCTCCCCCTTCCTTTTCTCGAGAAAATCCTCACTCCTCCTCCTCCGCTCGCTTTTCCCGGGCCATAGTCACGTGACCCCAACCGCCGTCGTCCGCCTCCCGAGCGACCTTCCGCTCCGACCATGGCGTTCCTCGGCGGCGCGATTCGCCGGCGGCTGCTGTCCCTCCTCGAGCCGTGGCTGCGGGAGCCGCCGGAGCTCGAGGTGAGCGTCGGGATCGCGCGGTCCCGGGCCGTCGCCAGGGGCCTCCGCCTCGACGCCTCCGCCCTGAACGAGCTCCTCGGCGGCTCCTCCTACAGCTTCGCCTTCAAGGAAGTCGCGGTCGAGGAGCTGAGTTTTCATTTCGCGGCTTGGTCGGGCAGGGCGTTCGCGATCGACGTGCGCGGCGTCCGCGTGGCGTTGTCGGCCGGGTCAGTCTCTTACTCTCGGGATCAGTGTAGATGATAATGCGGTTCGGTTCGTGTCCGCGGGACGATGGACTGCCGGTGCGGCTTGTTGCTGATCGGTGCGTCACTTGATTTCTGCTGTTCGTTGACTTGTTTTTGTGTTGTTTGGCCGAAAGCGAGTTGGAAGAGAGACGTAGAAGTGGCGCGGATGGGTCGAGCGACTCGGCTTTGGATGACTTGGAGAAGACGCTTTTTGAAATTGATCCTGAGGTAATGTTCTTTGTTCATTTGGATGGACTGAATTCCCAAAAAAAATCTAGAAATTTTCTGTCTGTAGCACATGCAAATGTCATTGACATGATAATTACGCCAATCTAGCATCTACTGCCGCCATAGCAGTTGCACTGGCAGACCTTTGTTCGAGCCAACTACAGCAGGAATGTGTATGCCTTAACGTAATGTTCAGAAGCTTCCTCTAATAGCATGATGAAGAATGTTATCATTCAAAATATGGATGACATTTTATAATATGGTCAATCTATTTAGGTAGTCCCATAATATGATGAATATTATTCAATTTGTAATAATTTTCGGTCTGCATTTCAATCAGGTTGGACAATAATGAACATAATTAATTATAGTCATTTGTTCGAACCACGGATGTGCAACAGTGAGATCTTCCTACTGGAAGTCAGATATACCTTTTTTTATTTTATTTTATAGGCTTACCTGATTATGGTCTTGATATTCACGATAATTTCAGGGTGCTGCTTTGCATGATGCTCTGAAAAAGATATTCAGCGCCATCACTACGACAAGTAGGATCAAAATGTCGATGTTGAACCTCATATTGGCGCACTGTCAGCTTGGCATACATGATGTATGTCTTCAAGTGCAGTTTCCCATCATTAGTGACACCGTATCGTGTTCGTTGGGAATGAAAGAATTCAGTGCAGTCTCTCATACTCCTGAGCAAGGAAGTTTTGTTCGGAGCCTTGTTGGTTCTATCTTCACACCTTTGAAAGAGGGCTCTTTAACCATCAATTGCAGTAACTTTGAGATTGGGTTGAAGAGGAATGATCTTTCTAATAATGTTTTCACCTGTGGAGCTCTGTCTATATGTGCTAATCTGAATAAACTTCATGTGGTTCACCTCCGTCTTTGCATTCCAAAGTTAACTCTCTCTTTTTCTCCAGTTGATATTTCCTTTTTATTAGCATTTAGTAAAGCATTTGCTACAAAGTTGATGCATCGTAGAGATGGTAAGCAACTCTGGAAACTGGCTGCTAGCAGAATCAGGAAAGGAAATTTTGCTCCAACTTTGTCTTTGCATAGGTTAATTAGTGTTCTCACTCTGTGGCTGCGTTGTATAGGGGTCTATGAGCATCTATTGTTGTTACTAGGATATCCTGATACTGATTTATTAAAGGAATCATTGCAAAAGATGTCTATGGATGTAAAGTATAGGAGTAATGTACAGCAGCTCTGGCTAGAGATCTCAGACATTGAGAAAGAGCTTCCACCTTATGCTATAGCTCAAGCCAGGAGAGTGGTCCGATGTAGAATTTCAAAAGAGAAAACAGGGCAGAATGCTTTTGCAGAATCCTTTTTCCCCTGCCGCTTTCAGAAGATACATATAGTTCTTGCTTTTGTTTGGAAAGCGGTCTGTAGAGTGCTTCAAAGGGCCATGCTCTTTGTTTTACCAAGGAAAATACCACCACGAGAACCAAAGAGCACTACTTGTTCTGATACTTGTACAAGGAAGTGCTTTATATTCGACATCGACAAAGTTGTAATTACTGTTTGGCAAATAAATCAAGTTCATGGTTCTCTTTCTGAAATGATGGTATCACGTACTGCGATTCCCGACTCAAGTTTTCTCTCATTCAATTTATTGGTTGCTGCGCTCTCATGGAAGTATGTTGAAGATATCTTTCAGCAGTCTTCATTCATATACTGCGGAAAAGTGAGCATATCAGCCATACCTGGGGCGGATGTTCCTGCAAGGGGAGAGACTTCAAATTATGATAAGCGCCGCCGAGATAGGCATCATGATGCGAGCCCTACTAGTGAGAAAATCATTCTTTGGAGTGAGCCAGCACAAATTAGTGCCTCTTCAGAAGCTAGTGAAGCCAAGATCACTGGTCTAGCATCTGGTGACAGCACTAAGTTTCTGCAGAAATGTCTGCAAGAGATGTGGTTGAGTTGGCAGACCAATTGTGGAAAGTCTGAAGAAAGTGCCATGGATCCTCATGAAAATCCTTTCCTTTTAAGCGAGGTCAGCAGCTTTTTGGCTTATCCAGGACATGAAAATAGAATTTCTGGATTTTGGAAATACAATTTGGCAGTTGGAAAGTTGAATTTATATTTGGATCACTCATCAGTAGTCTCGGTGGCTTTGCTTCTGAGGCATACACAGCTTGCTCTTTTCTGCGGAGAGGATGGTAGGGAAACTGAACTTCCTTATCATCCAAGTAACTCTTTGAATCAACCAAATGGCAATTGGGATGGTGCATATAGAAAATTTTCTGGTCACATGAAGAAGTTGTTGCTAAAAATGCTTCCTGAGCAGCATGTTCAGGTTGGAGCATTCATTACTGGCCCCAATGTTCATGTTTCATTCAGAAAGGGCAACTCAAGGCTGGGTGATGATACATTGAGGCACGCATTGAGTCAGAATCAGTATCACCTAGACATTGAAATTTGTGATATTGAGTTCGCTCTTTGTCCTAGTTCAGAATCTGATAAATCACTCAGATGCCAAGAACATGGTGCTGTTGAATCAGAGTGTGCTTTGATGATGGAGTCCCAAAATATTCATCTTCCAACAGTGGAACATGAGAGACTTGTGTCCCGCATGTATCTTTCGCAGCATCTGTTTTTCAGGGTTAATGGTTTAAATGCCTATGTAGAAAAATCGACAGAGAAGAAACGAAGCCATGCTTTTGTACTGAATCCACTAAATTTTCAGCTATCATCTTCTGGGTATGGATATGGTTTCTGCACTTTTTGTTCATATTTTGTCTCTGCTATATTTGTATTGGGAGATCTTGTGAGAGATGCCTTGCTGAGTGAATCTAACTTTCCCTTAAAAGAAAGGAAAAAAATTGAGGGAACAACTTGCTACTTTATCTACTGATGTATTTAGGCACTCAGTTTGATAAATTTTGATCAGTGAGTGATTTTACTTTTAAAACAGAGCATCCAGATTGCGTGTTCAGACTATCAAATGCCACCGGTTCTTTATGTGGTCTTTCTTTTCCGGAAAGTTGTTACGTTTTCATTGCGGTTTATTTTGGTGTTGATGACTTATGATCTTACTCGTTTTAAGTTTGGCTTGTTTGATGTTGCATTTGCTGATTGCTTTTCTAGCCATTGCTATGCCAGATGACCTTCCAAACCTCCAAACCCAAGTCACATCGAGCTATTTTTTCAAAAGAATTTTTTCTCTTGATGTAGCTCAAATATTGAACGTTTAGCAATGGTATCTGGTTTATAGTGGATGCTGTATCTATTTAAATCTATTTGATATTTAAAGTTTGGTCCAATGACCGAACATCAGCACTCTCTACACCACTCAGTTAAATATAGAGTTGCCATACCACATTCAGAATCTCCTCCGTGAGTGCAGTTCCTTCACTTCCCAAAACTTGAGTGTGGCAGTGAGATCTGAAAAGAATAGAGACCCAACATTAGTGTTAACAACCACCAGCAATATCCTGATTCAAGCAGAATGAATTCTACCAGCGGTCTGCACTTCACAAAAACCACAGCCACACCCACTTGCATAGGTCTGTACATGTGCCTTTCCAACCTCAGCAGTTCTAACAGCAATATTCCCTGCCTTCCATTGATCACAACATCGTTGGTGAATCAGACTACTTGTGGAGAAGCAAAACAGAGAACAGGTTTCATTGATTTTGGCACATGTCAGCCTTGACGTTCTCTCCAGTGTCACCATCATGATTCATAGAAGAGCGCCACTTGAGAGTAGATATGAAGGGAGGAATCACATGGTTGATTGATTTAGACTTTCTTTTCTGGTGCTTTAAGACCTTGGTTAGTTTTCTGGAGGACAAAATGATAAAATTTAGTGGAAGCAGATTTTGTCACGTGGTTACTCTGTGATGGCAAAGAAAAATTAAATTTTAAGGGGTAGGGGTGGGGTTTTTTTTTTTTTTAGGGGGGTGGTGTGTTGGAAGAACATTTCATTGAATACTGGCAAGTATCTCTGGTTAAGTGCTCAATATATTGCCACAGATGGAATCGCATCTGCTGTGACATTCTGATCCTAGTCTTCTTGTCACTTGCATCTTCAGCCACTGGGTTTGAATGATATCTTGGAAGAATTTCTATGAACTTCTGACCTCCATCCTCTTTTTTGGGCGAGATTTTGGTTGGACCTTTATCCACAGTTCCTTTAGAAGAAGTCTTTCCCTTGTATTAAACAGAGGAGGACTAGTTCCTAAAGATTAATTTCGAAATTCATCCATGAATGTCTAGAACCCCAATCTGTAATGGGTTGATCTGACAGAAGTAAAACATAGTTAGCTAGCTCAGCATTGCAAATATTCCTTAGGCCTTGGACAAATACATTTTACCATCTTCACGGGGTAATGCACGATAGATATTTCAGCATGAAGTAGCAGAGTGACCGTTCTGTTCAATTTTGTCATTATCATATTTTTCTTCTTCTTCTTCTGCAGTTTTGGAGTTTAGTAATGTGTTTCAAAGATGTACATAAATACTCTCATTTTTTTCCTCATTCGTGACAAGGTTACAACTACAACAAAACACTGCAGTGAACATTGAAAGGCGATACTCTTTTCCAAATCAATAGCAAGTCAACAGAACTGGAAAAAGGTTCTGATAAGTGGCTATTTTCTTCTGGAAATGTTTGTTTTGCAGGGAATACTTTCATTTATTTAGCAGAACTGTCATTACTCTCTCTGCGGCTTTGTGTGGGATGGCTTCTGGTTTTCTGGCAATAGCATACATGGACGAGTTGTATGTTCTCTCTCAGGTGATTCTGATCCTCGGAGATATATCTCTTATTCACAGCATATGCATGCACACATTGTCTGCCAATGTTTCCCTATGATTCTGTGAATCCTTGACTTCCTTTCAGGCGACATAGTAAAAATTGAGACCATTCGAGTTGAGATGCGCGTAAAACAAATTTGAAGCAAGAAAAATTGTGTTTGGTTGATTGGAGCCTGTTTTGTTTGGACCGACTGATTTGCTTCTTTGGAAGCTGATGTGTCTCGATAAATCTGTCTTTGTGATATTTTAGATGGAGAGAAATTGTTATTCTCATTCATATCTTCTGGTGCTTTACAATGTTGTATTTATAGGCTAATACACAGATAAATCCTAGCAAACAAAAATAAAGGAAAAAAAGCCTAAAAAAGGAGAAAAGCTAAAATCCCACGATTTGTGGGTTTTAATCAGAATCAAATCAGAATCAAAAACCTCCTAAAAAACTATGTATTTACAGCCATATAATCTGTCTATTTCAGCTCAACAGTCTTTGAATATGTCCTTTGTATATAATTAGGCTTTTCATGTCTGTTTATGTCAAGAGCAGCCTAATTGCAAATTACAAGTGATCTTTGTTATTCATGGACTTTAGAGACAAGCCCCTCTCACTGAGGCCTCAATAGTAGTCATTGATTACGCTAAATGACTGGATTATGGATGCTTAAGAACATAGTACTCATGACTGAGTTTGGCCAGTTAACTTCTTACCTAGGGCTGGAGATTGGGAGCTTGAAGCTTTGTTGAAATCTTTTGAGTTGTATGTTAGCTGTGAGTGATGATGATAGGCTATGTGAATTTGCTGCTCCACTGAACTTTTTCTGTCCAATCCTGTTATTTTGATTGCTGTATAACTCAGTTGCAATTACAATAGAGCACATCTTCCTGTGGAAATCTTCACTTGGAAAGCTGCTTGGAGACATAATCTTAACTTTGGGATAATCTTCAGAAGAGAGGAAAAATACTGGCTAATAGGTTTTTTTTGTGCTAGACTGAAGAAGAGAGTGGGAATCACTTACTTTTACATTGTAGCTGGACCAGAAACATTTGGACTATAGGGCTAAATTTGGTGAGCTCAGGCACAGTGCAACATGAACTTTGAGCTTGGAGAGGGACTATCAGCTCATGCAGCAGATTAGTGAGATGATTCCTCTCCCTGTTTTTGGCTTATTCAAAGAGACAGGAACAAAACGACATTTCGAGAAGTCAAATCCTCTTGATATTCTTTTAGGGATAATGGGTGATACACTTTTCACTTTTGGTATAGCAGGAAACTTCAATTTCATTCATCTAGTTTGTTGGAAATGTTAGAAAGAGTCCTTGGTCCCTAATTTTGTGTATAGGTGGCTTCTTCCTGAAGCTGTATTGTGTAGGGGTGGTACTAAAACAGAAAAATTTGTCGAAAGGAATTGATTATTAGCTAAAATTAGTCTTCACAATACTTGAACTAACAGCTCCATATCCGTGCAATATTTTTTGAAAGTCAGGCCAAAGCTTAGCACTTTTATCAAGGAAGAATTCGTTTCTCAGACCTTGCAAATTTAATGACTTGCCTATGTGTTGCATGCATCTGTTTACAAATCAGTAAATTTCTGAGTAAAAAGCTTTAAAACCTTTTTAAAAAAATTATTTAATGGAAGAGGCCCATCTTTTTAATCCATTTTGGTGGAATTATGGGAAATACTGGACATTACATTTATAGATAACTCGTAACGGGCAATTATCGATTTTTTGTAAGTCTCTCTAATTGACAAACTACCTCATTAAATGGGTAAAATTTATATAAGAAGGTTTTAACTTTTTCTTTTGAAAATTTCATGACTATCTCATCATTAAACTTCCTTAATTGAGTGGACACTGTTATAGTGGGGAGGAACAAGCTTCTCTCTCTCACATCCACATATAAAACTTTTTTCTTATATGTTAATTTAGCTTGGTGTCTAGGAATTTTGTGATAATATTGTTAATGAGTACTCCTAGGACACTTGTGAAGCATATTCATGCTTTGATTTTCAAACTAAAAAGCACCACATCAGAAACTATAAACTTTCTTGATTTGGTTATTTAACAAGTGCCCTAAGGGGACTCGTTCACCAAATCCTTTATATTTGAAAACTTTGTTCAGTTGCGAAATGTTGGTTTCTCATTGGAAGAGATCTTAGGAAGCTGGTTGGTTTGGCATCACGTCATTACAACCCTAAGCTTCAGATCTTTGTTGATACAGATGGGATCTTCCTTGATGCCCTTTTACTGCAGTCTTTTGTTTTTTTCCTGCAATACTTAAAGAAGCTTTGATGCCTGTAACCTTCGTAATCAAACATCTTTTAGCCCTCAGATTGGCGTTCCTTCTTAAGAGTGTTTTTTGGTCCTTTGCGAATATGAGATGCAGTGGGTAAAAAGGGGTGGAGGAAGACAGAAAAAGGACTTGGAAGGAGATGGTAATGAAAAGATGTGGAGTTTTTAAATCTTTTAGAATACTTGATACAGAATCTAGCGGAATAGTTTACAATGATCCCCATTTCTAGCATTTCATATTTGTATTTAGTGAAAGTCCTGTTAGAAGTTTCCAGTGTAGGATCCCCTTTGATGCTTTAACTTAAGCTTGCCTCCCAGTAGAAGGCTTTCTGTGTTCAGTCAATCCACTCAGATTGAATCGGTCCCTTCATGTAGCTGGCCCAATTTAGTGGGATAAGGCTTAGTTTGTTGTCCTTGTTGTTTCCTTTCGGTCTGTTCTCATGAGTTGAGTTCTGATAGTTGATTCATTTTTAACTTCAGCATTCCATCCCCTGGTGCTTCATGTTGGACGTCTTGAGACTGTCTTACTCAAAATTTGCCATCAACCATTCTTCTAGGCCATTTAGGTAGAGATATTCATATGTCTACGAATGCACGAGTTCTTTCTTGTTTGATAGGTTATCATGTTTGGCTTTTCATGGTCCTCTATTTTTTCTTTTTCAAGTATTCTAATGGGCGTTTACTGTTGATTTGTCTTATAACTCTTTTCTGGATGTTCATTTCTTATCATTTATTAACTGATGTTCTTTCTCTTTATGTTCTAACTTTATGATAGTTGAAGATAAATGTTATGTACCTTGATTTGTAACTCTATTAGATAACTAGAATAGCTGTGGCATTCAACACAACGAATGTTTCTTGCAATTGAAATATCATAACAGGCAAGGTGACAGGGTGATGGGCATAGGATTGATTGTGTATTTGAGTGTTTCATGCAATGAAGGTTGAGTATTTTGGACCTCCATATGGATTTTGTTAGCTTCCAACGAGAGTGCATTTCCCTCTTCAATCGTTTGGCATATACTTGAATTCTTGAGAATAAATGCAGTATGTATTTGTCCTTTTGGGTCTCTAGATAGGTAAAAGATATACATATATATTTCCACTAAAGAAAGTCATAATTTCCTAGGCAATTGTTTTACATTGACATGATACTACTATTTCAAGTTGTTCTTATACCTGTGTTGTTCCTCCCCCTTGTCCCCTTCAAAGTTGATCGTCACCATTAGTACTTCTAAAAAGCAAAAATTTCACTTCTTCACCTCTCTTTTCATTTGTAGGTTAAATTGGGTTTCGATATAATGAATTCTCTAGGCATTTGTTCATCTAATCGTTTTTTTTTTTTTTTTTTTGGTCAGGTGGTTGTAGATTTATTATCTGGAATTTCTTATACTTTATCCACTGCTTCCGCTCTGCCTCTTCAAGAGCTTCAAGAGTTTATGAGGCAAGATCTGGGGGCTGATGGACGTAATTTTTATGAGAATAGTATAAAAGAATCAGCTTCAGTAAATAAATGTGTGTTATACGTGCTTAGAAGCAACTTCCAGTTCAACTCTATGGATTTATTTATTCAGAAATCAAGAATATGCTATAGTATGGATAATCTTACAACAACTTTTGATGCTATGAAGCTGGATGAACATACTACCTCTGATTCTGGCATCCGGATTCTTACCAAGCAAATATTTTTGGAGTTATTGTGTGAAGAAGGGAAAATGGAAGTTCTTCTCAATCTATCAGGGGTGCATTTGGTCATTTTCAGGCATAACAGCCAAACAGAAACCACCATTGATGTCTCTCAGTTAAGGAATATGGTCCTACAGTCTGTTGATTGCTTATATGAAGCAGGTCTTTCGAACTTGCTGTTTTCTTCATTGTTGAGTTCTCCCTGTGAAGACATAGTGAGCAATGAAGTTCTTTCCATCTATGGAGACAGCTGGTCGACGATATCGAGGAATTTATCATTGATGGCTGAGTCGAGAAGATTAAGTCTGCGGTCATTTAGTCTTATTGAGAATTTGAAATCTCCTTTGCATTCCATTGCTCCTGAACCAGGTCACTCGTTAGTCATAAATATTCAAGTTAGTCAAATTTGGATGGGAAAATCCTCAATGAAGTGTTTCCTTCTTGGGGAACACAAGATGAGCGAGCTACTTTTTTCATTATCTATTGGGGGAACTTTTCAGAGAGTTTCATGTAAAATGCAGGTGCTAATTCACTTATTAGATAAATTCTGCCTCCTTTTGATGCCTCTAGTATCTGCTCTCTTTCTGGTAACTTAATGTGCCAAAAAAAAAAAAAAAAAAAAATCAATTTTTTTTATTCATCATCTTGAAAAACAAATTTTCTTTAATGCTTGGAAATGTTCTTTCTCATCCCCCTTTCATTCATGTTCATATGTAAGCTTCAGCCATACTCTTGTCCAGAATGTAATTTATGATGGTAATGAGCAGGGTGGTCTTCTGGTGATTGAAACAACAGCTTTGGTTGTGTTCCTTGGTTATTATACTTCCTTTGTACATCATGTGGAAGATGTATTGCTTGGTGTCCAATCACATTATAAGAATATCGGAAAAAGTGAGCTGGGTGGAGACATTGTAACTTCTAATGAAAACAACATCACGGATAGTGATGAAGTTGTGTTCCATTCATCAGAACGAACAAGATTGGCACTTCTGGAGCTGGAAGCCTTTTGCTTTGACATATCTCAGTTATCCTTTGTTCTTGCGGCTGAAGACAAATCTGGTATTTTCATCCTTTTGTTGCTCACTATCCCTTAGTCATGACACAGGTACATAATACTATAGTCATGTGATGCAGGTGTTATTCGGGAACTTGTGATTGAGGTTGATATAGGTTCGAACCTGGTAACAGAAAATATGAGAAAAGAACTTGTATTTGACTTCTCTCGTTTGTCAGTCCTTTCCCTAGTTCATGATCAAAATGTCGATGGTGAGAATTATGTCCCTCATTTTCCTTCTCTTTCAAGACAAATGTCATCTGGAAATCCTACCATAAAATATGGAGGTGAAGATGGTATTGCTTCAGTTGAAAATGCCACCTTGTCAGAAGACGTTCCATCTTCAAGTCATTCTGTTGCACATAACTCCTCAATGAGGGTCTTCCATTCAAGAGATAAGAAGTTCATTTTGAAGCATTTTAATGCTTTGATACGTGTGGAGAAGGCCTACTGTGGTCCTGGGGACTTAAATTACGCTTTGGTTGGTCGTGGTTCAATTTCAGGATTTGACATGAACATTTCGTTGTCTGAAATACAGGTAAGTAATTAATTTTCATCAGATCTGTTTGTGCTCCAACAGTTGCATTTCGAGCTTTTTAATTTTTAGAAGGAAAAAGATCTCAATATACTTAAGCTCTCTTGTCTGTATGTCAATCCTACTTATCAGTGACTGGCTGTCTGATCTAATGGGAATTCTCTAATGCTCTAATGCAAGGTATGAACTCCAAATTCCAGATTCCCCTCCTCCCAAAAAGAATGTATTAGGCTAAATCTAGTAGTCATTGGAAAGATGTGGAACATAACTAGTCCAATTTGAAGGCATTGGTTTTTTCAGTTTTAGAATTAGATTGTAAGTGGCAAGGAATCAAGTTCTATAGAAATCTTTCTTAGACAGTTTTAGAAGGAAAGTATAGATCTGCTTTTTCAATGTGTTACGTCAAACAATGAAGGTGCATTTGGTTCAACATTTTGAAAGCTCATTAGGCAAATGCAAAGCAGTTTAGCCTAAAGGGCTTTGGATAAATACAAAGGCCGTTTGGTAAACTATGCTTTGAAAAGCAACTTTAAGAGAAATGCCAATTGGTAGAAAACACATTCGAAAAGCCCTTTGGTGATTAATATTAGTTTTCTAAATTTTATTTGTTTGAAATTGAAAAAATAAAATATATAATTTACATAATTTAAAAAAAAAATGACCAAACCCTTCGTTGGTCCGGCGAAGGGCTACAGCCACTAGCGAGTGAGATTTGGCATCAACAGCCGTCAGTCGAGGTCGCCCAACGGCGAGGGCCGCTGGTTGTCGCATGACCCAAGCAAGGTGACCTCTAGCGGCCCTTGTTGAGTTTGTGCGACCCTCGTTAGAGATTGCCCGACCTCAAGCGACCTCGATCAATAGCCGCCAGCACCAGATCTGGCTCACTGGCGGCTGTAGCCCTTTGCCGGACCGACAAAGGGTTTGGTCCTTTTTTAACAAAAAAAATAATGATGGACAAAATTGGAAATTTGAAGAATTGGTGAGGGTAGTTTTGGAAGAAAAATGAGTTTAGCATTTGACCAAATACTGAAAGCCCAAAGCTAGTCTCTACTAGCATTGGGCTTTCAACCTTCCCAACCTTGCCAATGCTGGCTTTCAAGTGAAAGCTCCAAAAAAATTACCAAACGGTCCAGCATTCCCGACAGGGCTTTGGAGGCTGAAAGCCCTTTGGGAATGCTGAACCAAACACAGCCTGAAAGGCAGACTGCTATCAGAAAATGGACTGAGGAAATTCTTGTCTGATCCAGTGTGTGTTGACTGTCATCCACTGGAATGTGTGCCACATGTCCTAAATCTGTTCCATCACATAAATTCCGCTGAAGTTTTGGTTAATTTTTGCAGTGACATGACAATTTCGTAAAGCTAGCGATTTGTATTATAATGCATCAGCTTTCTTTTATTTGGAACTATCACTCTGTTGCTGCCTTTGATTAGTTTTCATCCCCATCAGATTTTCTTATCAGTTGTTGGGGCCTTGCCTGGAGCAGCAACCAAGGGGACCACTGCTGGGTTACAACTGAGGCATTGGTCCAACAACCAGGGAGTGGATGAAACTTTTGAGAAAATCGTACCAGATGGTAATTTGATTAGATGGTTCGGACTTCATATTGCAATGTTTTGATGATTAACTAGAAAGATCTACTATTATACAGGAGCAATTGTTGCTATTCAAGACATCGATGAACACATGTATTTCACCATTGAAGGTGAAACAACTAAGTGCAAGTTAGTTGGTTCTATTCATTATTCTCTTGTCAGAGAACGGGCTCTTTTCAAAGTACGTGATATTTATCTTTTGAAGCTTTCATTGCAATTTTTGGTCTTGAGCTAGAGTTGTTTCACTGAAACAGAAAAAAAGTATTCCCTTAAGTCATCACGTACATTGGTATACAAAAAATGCTTTGGAAAATTTTTATGCATGGCAAATAGCAGTAATCATTTGGATCTAAAAGTATCTCCTCTTACTCTTCGAAGGACATGATTTATCCAATTGATGTATCTGCTTCTTTTGGTGCATTAGCTTTTCCCCGTTATCGATGCTAAGGTAACTGAAGTACCTATTCTTAACTCACATAGGTCAAGTACCACAGTCAAAGGAGGTGGAGGTCCTCTATACTGTGGTTCTCTTTAACATCACTGTACGTGAAGGATGAGACTGGGAACCCAGTCCAATTAGCTTATCGTCAAGGTTCCGGTTTTGTTGAAGTCTCCAGTAGTAATAATGGTAGCTGGGCACTTTGGAGAGCAGATCCCTGTAAGTCTGACAATTTTGAGGTTGATATTGAGAGGGAGCCTTACAATCAGTTGGTCAAACATACCTTCTACCTGGTAAACAAAAAAAATGACAGTCCCATTGCCTTTGTCAATGGGGTTCCTGAGTTTGTGGGAAAACCAGGAAATCCATTCAAGTTTAAAGTGCTTCAAGATACTGCTCCAACTGATGTCTCGGGGAGGGATCTGCATGACAATAAAGACGTGCCTGAAGAGAGGAAATCTAGGCAGGGAGTACTTGTTCCTAGTATTGATGTTAAAGTTGACAAGGTTTCTGTGACAATTGTCCATGAACTTTTGGGCACAGTGGATAGTATTCCTCTCCTTCGAGGTCACATTGTTGATACCAAGGTCACTGTGCAAAGTCTGCCCATTAAAGTCAGAATTATGTGCGCATTTACGGCTTTGCTAGACTATTTTGATGCGCAGAAGAATGCATGGTAATTGTTTATGATGAAAATTTCTCTCTCTGTGCATGCACACATGCAAGTTTGTCTATGCATGTCTGTAGTCTGTGCTTTTCCCTAAGTTTGTTTTATATGGTGTAGGAGAGAGTTTATGCACCCTGTTGAAGTATGTGTATACTACCGTTCTAGATTACAGATTCATGGATTGGATATTCTGAAGCATGGACTTCCCATCTCATTATTCTGCAAGATAAAAGAGGTTGTCAAGCATGAGATCTTAATGGAAATTCTTTTTTGCAACGTACCACGACATGCATCTGAAAGTCTGTATTTTCCTTGTTCACAGTTGGATTTGTCTTTAACTGAGCTTTCGTTGGATGTACTTCTCTTTGTGGTTGGAGAATTGAATATAGGCGGCCCATACACCGTTAGAACTGCCTTGGTTCTATCCAACCTCTGCAAGGTTTTTTTTCTGTTTAAGCTAATATAAGTGACTAGGTGTTTCTTTGAAACAATTCACTCTGCTTCTTTACATTTGCAGATAATAATATGCATGCTTATTTGCCACGATTTGTGTATCTCAATCTCAAGATATGGTATCATCTCATGCACCAACTGGAACACCTAAAATGTGGGTGAAGTGCATTGTTATTGTAGCATAAAACTGCTGCTACTGCTGTCAGTTAACGAAAACTTTTTCCAGAGGTGGAAGGAATAGTTCATTTTATGTGCATGATGGACCAGTATAAAACTTATTAACTTTCTGGTATAGAGTACAGTGGCATACAACATGAAGTTAGTATACTTGTCCAAGTATGTCCTCTCATGGAAGTGGAATGCATGATATACTACATCGTATCCGATCATTTAGCCTCTCTCTCTCTCTCTCCCTCTCTTTCTATCTAATTAAACTTTTTCACTTGCAACAGACTCACTTATCGTTAGTAATTAGGGGTAAAAATTTAGCATGGTGTAATTTATTTTAGTCCATCACAATAGTGATGCATGTTTTATTTGATACAAGAAAGGAACTGTAGATAAAATAAATTAAATTGCACTAAGTAATTATTTTGGATTGTCAATAATTTATTGGGAATATGTAATGCGATGTTAGCCAACTCGTGCAACTTTTAATCCCTGGATTTGCTGATACACAAGTGAATTGTAGAGGAACTTGATTTCTGCATCCTTTTCTTTAAAATAAACATCCTGCAAGAATTCTATTGTAAATAAATTGAATTACAATAGTTGAAGTGATCTGAAAGCTGAAGCCAGTGGATTCTGAATCTTCGGAGTCATGCCTCACAGATGAGATGCTTGAATCAAGTACCTAATCTAGGCATGAAATCTAAAAGTTAGTATCCTGCTGTCTAAATAGATGATCACTATAGTACTTGCATGTTTTGCCATGCACCAGGTGACAAAACCATCTAGGCTGAATTTCTATGTCCTGATATTCACATGAGAACTTGTCCATACATGCATATGCTGATCAAATCTCCCTAATGTGCCTGATTTTATTGATTTGCTAAGACTGTTTAGATATAGTTGATCTGCATATGATGTTTATCATTCCTTCATATTACAACCAACACCCCCCCCCAAAAAAAAAAAAAAAAGTTCTTGTAGAGTATCACATGCACTATACGAATGAACCCATAAAAGTTGATCTCTTAATGTCTATAATTCCAGGTGGAAAACCAGACAGGTGCTAATGTTCTTTGTCAGTTCTATGGCAACCAGTCTTTAAAGATAGCTGGGAAGCAGTGTGCTTCTGTATACTTGAGGTGAGGTACATACTCTCTTATCCAGAGTCTGGGAATTTACTGTAGGATCTTCCTATGATCTTCTCTAAATGGTTTCTCGGTTTGACAATCTTAGCTTATAGTTTTTATAAATTTTGACGAATGCATGGAGGATAACCATGAAGCAATGCTGTCACTTCTTACCAACATATTAATGTTTTTCTCCTGGTAGTCTTGATGAACTATCATTCATCTACTGCAGCATTAATTCCCAGCTAGTACATGAGTACTCGAAGATCAATTATGCTGGGAAAACGGCTTATTAATCCCAATCTTAAGAACCAGATGTGGATGCTGGCTAGGGTACAATACCATCACAAATCCATACTTAAAGCGACAATTGATGGAAGCTGTAACTGAGTTGCATTGTCAGTTATATACGTGAGAAGATCGCATATTCATGACCCCCAAAGAATGTACGAGTTGGAATGGAATAACTCTAGAATGAAAATCAGATTCCATGCGAAATAAACTGGGGTAGAACCTGACTTTGATGCTGTCTTAGGATGTCCAATGGGAGACAATGTCAATATAAGGTCCGTATAAGTCCCCTAAACAAGCAAAGTGGGATTTACTTTAGCATTAAGAGGAAATAACCATTTTAAGAGGAAGTTCGGAATTCCAATGCTAATGTAGAAGCCTATTCTCACTTGAACAATTGCGTGAAAATGGAGTAAGAAATATCAGTTTTGTACCGTGTGAACCATAAAAAAATTTCATTTTAAATGAATGAGTGGCAGCATAAGCAAGAATTAACTTGTGACTAATTCAAAGGCCTTCAGAAGGAAGCATCTGTGATAGGGGGAGGGCTGAGGCAAAGATTTTGGCCTTGTATGCTTAATGCCAGTGTATGTCTTTGATAAGTCTTGATCCCATGCGATTGATTTTGATTCCTTTAGGAATACTGACTACTTAACCAACCTCATCACATAATTATAAGTAAATTAGATGATTTAAAAGCTCCAAAAAGCACACGATCAAGCATTTGACTCAAAAAGTGCCAAAATTTCTTAGAATGGGAAGTTCTTCCTTTAGAATGAAGTTATTTTACTTTTTTTTTTTTTGGTAAAAGGTAATAATATAAAGAGGAAAGGTCAAAAGAACAAAAGAACATGGCACCAAAAACTTGCACTCAAGATGAACAATCATAATGAGTGGAAGGATGCCATGATGTAAAACACAAGGCAGCGCAAAAAAGAAGGCAAACAACAACTAGAAAGGCACGGCATGAACAACCGGCAAAGAAACAAACACCTCATGAAGTTATTTTACTTGTGCTCTAAACTTTCTCAAGTACTAGTAGAATCAAGATGAATACATCATAAATAGATTAGATGATTTGGAAGCTCCAAAGAGCGCAAGATCAAGCATGTGACCCAAAAAGAGCCAAACTTTCTTGGAATGGGAAGCTCTTTCTTTAGAATGAAGTTGTTGTGAAACAAGGTTCTTTAAAACATCCCTCGATTGAGGGATTAGTTGTCTGTATGGGACTTCTGCCATCTGCATGTTCCTGCTTCTCATATGGCTCATATTGACTCAGGTGAGGAGTTAATGGATGACCAAAATTTTCACAACATTATAGTCAACTCAATATGTAAATACTTATATTATAAGTCATCACTGTGCTCACTTCTTGCACACATTAGGTTCCTATAGTGGCCTCATCCATTTCTTTATGACTGGATTAAGTTGTTTGAACCATAGACAAGAACATTTTTCGTCATTGTTTCCTATGAAGTGTCAATTTCTCTGGGAGGTCCATTGACTCATATCCTCCTTATTCCCAAGTTATATTTGATGTCATTCCACCCTTTTTGACTTGCTCTTTTACCCTGAAGTCACTTTTTCTCACAAGAGCTCATTGCAGTTGTCTTTTTTGCAAGTCAAAACCACCTTATTCAACTGTGTTCTTTGCTTCAGTCAGGGCTCTTTCAACTTTCATGGTTAACATCACTAGCTCACTTTCTTTCCTTTTTGTATATGTCTACATCTCAAACAAGCGTTCTCATTTCAGCTACACTCCATTTGAACATTCTTACACTTAGTAACTCAAAATTTGGTACATTAGAACCTAGCTCTTTACAAAGTGCATAGAGTTGCCCTTGAGCTCAATTGACATTATGTCATCACACAATACGACATGCATTTTCAATTTTTCACATATTCTATTATATAGACCCAGGGTATGATACTTGATTTGGCATATCTTCTAATTTTCATCACCACTTCATCGGTACACCGCTCTTTACTCAACTTGGATGTCGTGTACCCTTTTTCCTAGCAATAGCATGCATTGGGAAAGGACATCTTGCATGTGCCTGGTAAGTATGCTAAGCCGAGTGAATTGATAGTCTTAAACCTCATAGTCCTATCTTTTTTCCTTTTTGGCTGTCAAAAGTTTTGTGGGCTTATTGTTGTAGGAAAATGTTCCAAAACCATAACATGTCCTTTGTGGCTTCATTATACATCTAAGGTGCAACTTGTATAAGTCTCTTTGTGGAAGGGTGTTCTTACTAGGATTTAATTTCCTAAGAATGAGCATGATTCCCCTGGCATCTATGTAATAAAGAATAAACCTATATTACAGAGTCATGCCTTGCTTTGTTGGTTTCGTGTTTTTTCTATCCTTTTAAGAAGATAAATTTGGTGATTCATTGCACAGATAATGCTAAAGATGTTAAGATTTTCTGGAGACGTTATTACCAAGTGTTGTGGCAAGATTTCACTGAGTGTTTGAATGAACTAGCTAGCTTCCTTTAGTTTTTCATGAGTAAGTATATTAAGAGCACTGAAGGAATGATCAAAAAAGAACCAAAGGGGTGCTTCCCAATTCCAACCTACAAGTTGGGAGATGTTTGTGTTAAAGAGCTGCCACAATGTTTTAAAGCATGAAATGCCTAGAGGCTTAGTAATCTTACAGTTAAAAGCAGGAAACTGACAATAAGAGGCTTAAACATAAATAATAGATGAATTAGAGATGAAGAAAATAATATATGAAATTTAGTGGATACGGAATAATAGTATTATTGTGTCTGGGAGCATTTAGTTACCATGGCATTTATCTTATCTGAAGTTGCCTATCAAAATCATCCACTACATGCAAATATATGCATACAAGTCAATACAAGCATATAACGATAACATTGACACCATTTTTTGTGTACTTTTGGAAGATGCCTTAATGATCAAGATCCAGATTGTGCAGCTGTTGTTTCAGTCCAACTCGCTTTAGGTTCATATACAACTTCTTCCATACATCTTTCATACTTGGAAACTCAAGCAATTGCATGGAGGACACGGATTGTGTCACCACAAGGTTGGCCATCGAAATCTTCTTTTCTTATAGAATCATATATAGTTGAATCTCTTGTTTTGCAAATTCTAGCTTTTGATTGTCTACGTGCCACTCATCATGAATAATTAAATCTCTTGTTCGAGAGGAATTAGTAGTGTTGTTGCTGTATCGGTTAGCTAGTACAAATGTGGTGTTGTGGCTGGAGCTTTGACCAGGGACTGGGAGTTTGCTGGTTCAAATCCCTGGACCAGTTGAACCTGGTCAATGCCTGTATGGTCCAGTTAAAAATAAAAAAATAAAAAATAAATCTATTCAACTGCAAGTTCCTAAATTTGAATTAGACATACAAACTAGCTTTCTTTGAGCATTGTTTATATAATTTGTAACTATATCTCATTGATTAATTTTTTATATGTGAATTAGCAAAATGACCAAACTAATTATCTTACAGTTCACTGGACTTGTAGGACAATGGTGGACTTATCCCAATAAACAGATCTCTTTGAAACATGGTCAAGTCAAATTAGCTTATGAAATTGCTGAAGAGTGTGGGCGACAAAATCTACTAACTCATTAAATTCCGCATACTGTGATGGCAACCATGGAGTGCTTGAAGCTCTATCGGTCGAGGCTTTGACTCTAGGGCCTTAGGCCTTATCTTACTCTCAACGAAAAGTTATTATAGTTTAGTCCCAAACCCAGTGTTCAACATCTTATGGTACGTACTCTTTGCATTAGACTCACTAGAATTAGAATAAAAAAGGGGCAAAATGTGGTTTTACATTTTCTTAAGAAAGCAGACTGGTAGATGGCTCCATGCAAGGTATATGGTTAGTTTATCAATAAAGTTTACTTGGCAGACATTTTATTGCACCCAATAATATGTATGTCTCCAAGAACTTTACAAATCATTAATCAGTAGTTATCATTCTCATTGTTTACCAGTACAGACCTAAACAGTGATTCAGATAATTAACTTATTGATGTGCTTATATCAGCAAAAGGAGAACATACAAGTATAATTTAGTGCCAAAAGGTTTTATAAATTTTGAATAAATTGGTAAAGAGAAGTGACATCAATTTGTTAATGTTGAAATGGAGGTGGGTCATGCTTATTAAATTGGAATTGTTTATCTGAACTTATTGTGAAATAAAGTTGAGCAGGTATACTAATTTCCGCTGTTTGGAGATTAATGCAATTTGCCCTGTTCTGTTAATTAGTTAAGTTGACTTGTGAGGGCAGTGCGCATTTGTTTTTTTTTTTTTTTTTTTTCTAGAAAATGAAAGAACTGAGGTCCAGGTGTTCTTACAGTTGCTCATTGCAATGTGAGTGTCCCACCTTTCCTAAGAAAATATCTTGTTTGAAGGGGAAATTGGAAAAAAGACAATTTTGTAGGGGATCTTGTTGTCTTACTTCAAAGTATTGAAGTTGGATTTCAGGAGCTCACCTTGATAATGCTGCATATCCAAATTTCTATAGAGTAATAAATTGATAAGATAAATGTATAAATTCTGCTGGTGAAATAGCATTTGTTTCTTGGCTGTGGATTGCTTTTTGTGTATGCTTAGATTAACATATAGATGAGGTCAAATGACATAGCATTTGTTTCTTGGCTTTGAATTGCTCTATGTGTATGCTAAGATTAACATATAGATGAGGTTCAAATGACAACTTTTTAGGCATATATAATTTTGTTAAGAAAGTTATTGTCCTTGCTGACAAGTGTTTACGGCCTAAAGTTCATTTTGTATCATTCTTCTCTATAACCTTTGAACAGATTCCAGGACATATCCAGGACCATATATCATACTTGACGTTGTCCGTAAATTTGAGGTGATCAACAGAGCAGTCCTCATGCATTTTACTTTGCTTCTGAAAAATAGTCAAGCCTCTGTAACTTTGTTCTAGTCAATGTTCTGTTTGCTTGTAGGATGGCTTATCAATTGTGGTTTCTCCTTTAACAAGAATACAAAATGAAACTGACTTCTCCCTGGAGCTTCGATTTCAAAGGCCTGAACAGGAGAGAGATGGATCTGCATTGGTTTTGCTGAAGAAGGGGGAGACGATGGATGATTCCACTGCAATGTTTGATGCAACAAAGATGTCTGGGGGATCTAAAAAAGTGATAACATCGTTGAGTTTAGGTATGGTTTGCTTACTCTAAATTTCTGAATTGATTTAAACCTCACTGTTTTCTACTTTAGGGCATGCTTGTTTAAATAACATTCTTTAAATTCCTGGTTCCATTCTCATTTGAGAAAGAGAAAATGTGTTTGGTGTGGACATGGTGATAGTTTTGACTTAAAAACCTGGTTTGAAAACTTTTGAAGGCTTTTTGGATAATTTTGTTGGATCATTCCTGACTGTTTTTAAAAGTTTAAACTGATAGATGAAGGTAACGTTTAATGCCTGTACGTTTGTAAACTCCCCATCATGTGTGGACTGAGATTTTGCCTAAAACCAAAGCGTGGATATATGTAATTGGGGATGCAAATAAAGGGTCTAATAAAATTTGAACTTAGGATCTCCTGCTTTGTTACCACATATAACTTTGCGGGACCGTTGCCAAATGTTGAAAAAGGTTAAGAAGTGTTAATATTGAAACGTGTGAAAAGAAATAAAAGTAGTTTTTCAGTATTTCTTCTTCATCAGAAACAAGGTCGTGCCGAATTGTCAAATACATTCTTTCTTTTTTGTTCGAGAAGGCGCAAAAGAAAGCGCATAATTAAAAAAAAGAAAAAAAGAAAAAAAAAAAGATAAAGACACCTTATGCTTCAAGTAATCATGGATAAAGCATCTTAGTATCAATTAAAACTGGCAGAGCTTTACATAGCCTCAATTGAGGATGGTCAAGACCCATTGAGATTCATCCATCAGCAAAGCTTCTGGGAAGCCAAAGGCTTGAAAATTTGTTTGATCCCCCTTTCTTTTTGGTTGAAGACTTAATTTCTTTTCGTTTACTTAAGCAGCAAGTGAAGCAACTCCTTTCCCCTTTTCTCTTAATGATGAAGAACTATTTTGAAAGCCCAGTGGAAGGTCAACAGTATGAAAATGGAGTATTTTCTGTAGTTTTTGGCCAAAAATAATGTGTTTTCCAGTTAAGCAACTTTTTATCGCAGATACAGAATTTCCATGGAGATACAAAATTTTGCAGTTGATAAAGTTTAAGGAAAATATGTATCTTGTGAAAATAACACAAACTAGCGTGTTTTACCATTCCATTTCAAAAGAGAGTTCATTTTCACATACCAAACACATTTCAATAAAATTGAAAGATGGAAAACTGTTTCACTTTTGTTTTCATTTTCAGTTAAAATCAAAACTGAACATTTCCATGAACCCAATGGGTCAGAAGGCATTTAGTTTCCTACTTGTTTCTCTCATTCCGATCCTTCTCCATTCTATTAGATACATTAATTGACTCATCTGAGTCAATGAATATGTTTAAAGCTATGTTATTTACTAAGTGGATCCTTTACTATGTTGTTTTGAGTGCTGTGTTTTTCCCTCATCTGTATCAATGAGTGTTTAAAGATATGTTATTTACTCAGTGGATCCTTTACCATGTCGTTTTGACTGCAGTGTTTTTAGCATCACAACAAGTCATATGTTTGATATAGAATATTTAGCTTTGAGGACTTGTGTGAATCTTACAGTGAGCAAAACATAGCCTCAGCTGTTTGCATAGACAACAAACTAAATCCTATTACCACACTTGTATAGATCCTCTCAAGCCTTGTCCCCTGTGACGTATCCTTTTGTCTTTTTGATTTGTATATTTGCCGAAGACCCCGCCTTGTCCTCTAGGATGGATCATTTGTTTCTTCACATGTCTAAACAACCTAAATTGATTTCTCATCTTATTTTCGTTAAGGAACCATGCTGATTTTCTTTAGATATGTGATATCTAGCCCTCATCATTTTCTTGTGGAAAGTACCAGAAACCCTACTGACCTTTTGCACCTATTCCATGTTGCAGCCTCTATTTCTAAAACTACTGTCTGGCAGCTTTGGTCAAAATACAAAGCATAAATGACCAAATAGACTCTCCTTCAAAAAACCCCCAAAAAACCATAATTCTTGACGGGGCCAAAAACCATAACACCCAAACCCTAATATGTTTTAGGATTTGCGAAGAATATGAGCATTGCATAAATCTGTATGTAGATTCTTCTCATGCTACTTGATCTTTGACACATGGTCATTTTACAGTAGGCTACTAGAGGTTTTCCTTTGATGAATTGATTATTTAAAAAATGATCATCCAGCATTTGGCTAAGTGTTGGCATTGTGTATGCACCTTAGTATATTTTCTGTTACCACCTTATGTTATCATCTCCCCTCTCCCTTTCTGTGTTGAAAACTCTTGTTCTTCAACCTCTGGAGTGTTCTGTCAATCATTTAATTGTTTAGTATCATTGTTAAAATTATACATGTTGGAGCTAGAAATCTCTCTCTCTCTCTCTCTCTCTCTCTCTCTCTCTCATGTATTTTTGTAAAGTTCATGCATTTTATTTTATTTTCATTTGTTTGTTTCAATTTGCAGGAAACTTCTTATTTTCTTTCAGACCAGAAATTGAAGGTCTTTTGAATCTTGAAGGGTCGCCATCAGTGGAATGGTCAGATAATATTGAGGGTGGCAAAGCTAAACATCTCTCTGGAGTTTTTGATAAATTGAGTTTTAGAGTGCGGAGGGCCTTCTCCAGTGGTTCAATAGAGTATTCCTTTAGCACAGCATGTTGTATAGTCAAATTGAATGACTCAAATGTCACGAAGCTACATTTTCTGATTCAAAGCATTAGAAGAAGTGTGCCTGTTCAACAGCCGGATGAGTTTAAAGCCAAGACCTCTGGAAGTTCACATCTTACTTTACAAGTGCAAAGAGACATTGTTCTTCTCCCAACTGTCCAAGTTTCCAACTTATTGCAGTCAGATATAGATGTGTTTTTGACCTATACAGGTAAAGGCAGAAACAATTTTTTGTGCAGGTGGATTTATCAGATACGCTAAATTTGAGTTCAATTCAGATTCAGGTGAATGTGTTGGACGCCACATTGGGAATCAGGCAATCTTAGCATGCGGTTCCACGGTCAATTTTTATGCTGATCCTTCTGAAGTATATTTCAACATAACTCTGACTGCATTTGGTTTGTGTTGCAAACCACTGAAAAGCAGCGACTGGGTGAAGAAATTACTTAAGGAAAAAAAACACAGCAGGTTCTTAGACATTGATTTGGATTTTGATGGTGGAAAGTACTTTGCATCTTTGAGATTGTCTCGTGGACACAGGGGAATGTTAGAGGTTTGCAAATAGATCTTCAACCTTCTGTTTTTTGAGCTGCTAGTCATAGATATTCAATTTTCTGGTTTTGGTACCACTAGCCTACCATACTAAACAGTCAGTTCTCCAAGCAGGATCCTATGAAACTAACAATAGTGCGCTTATGCAGGCTGTTATTTTCACACCATATTCCCTGAAGAATGAGACAGACTTTTGCCTATACATTTATGGACTTAAACAGAAACCTCTATGTAGGTAATTGCTGTAGCTCAGACAACTAATGAGCCCATCTTTATTGTCTCCTACATCGAGTTTGACTATTTCAAATTTCTTCCAGGGAAGAAGCAAGGAAGGTTGGTTTCAAAATTTCTCCTGACAGAGGACTAATTTTGCCTCCAAAGACAAGCGCATCGTGGTATTCCAAGTAAGATGGGCTATTAAATAGATCTTTTGATTGTTCTGACGCCTTCACATGTATCTGAATTGATGCTGTTGTTAGGTCTAGCAAGATTAGGGTGACGTTGTTGGAACTTGATTCGCATGAGGCACTGTTGGATTTAGATGCTCTATCAGGCCTTTCAGAAGTAGGGGTGGAAATCGAGGCAGGGAATAAGGTTAAATATTTCGCAAAGTTTGGGGTACTTGTGCAGCCAACTTTGGGTAAAGTGGATGTTCCTGCTCGATTAATAACACTTGTCCCACGGTTTGTAGTAATGAATGATTCTCAGGAAAACATCATCGCGCGCCAATGCTATTTGGAGGTCTGTTCTGAATCTTTACCACTTTCTGTTCACATGCTTGTCTGATTATCTAACTTGCCTTAACACTTTTTTGCATGAAGGATGACACGGCAGGCATAATTATTGTTAAGAGCAAGGAAAGAGCAATGTTGCAGCTGCGTAATGGAATCAGTGAAAGGCGTGAATTCACTTTGTTTGAAAATTTCATTAGAAAGCATCGAAATATTAACAATGATTCTATGACATATGTCCAGTTCCATTTGAATGACCCTGAATTTGGGTGGTCCGGACCTATTTGTGTAGCTTCTCTTGGATGCTTTTTTCTGAAGTTTAGAAGACAAGTAAATCAAGTGCCTGCGACAGACAACACTCCACAGTACGCTAATGTCCATGTGATAGAAGAAAGTTCTTCACTCGTTTTGCAGTTTTATAGACCTCCAAATGTGAGAATGCCTTACAGGATTGAAAATCATTTGCGTGATTCTTTGCTCACTTACTATCAGAAGGTTGGGCAGTCAACTTAAACTTTTTCTTGGTCATGAGCTGTATTTTTATCATGGAAAGTGTAATTTATTTGAATTTAATTTCAATGATTTGGAACTTTTGCAGGAAACCTCAGAGCCTGAGGTTCTTCAACCTGAACACAGCATTGATTATGTCTGGGATGATTTGACTCTTCCACATAGACTCATTGTGCAGATAAATGGTGACTACTTTCTTTTCCTTGTTGGTATTCCAAAAATTGCCTGAAATCAGAATGGTAGAGAAGAAACAAGCTTTAGAAGATGGTGGAGATTTTAATTAGTTGTCATCACATAAGAGCAGCTCATTCTGCATGCGTGATATTTTATGAATGAATGTCTGATGCCAATGATAAAAATAAGTCAGGTACCTTACTAGATCTACAGTAGCTAAGATTAGTGCTGATAATTAAAGAAACAGGAGCTTTCTAATGCCAGGCATGAGAAAATACTTGCTCATGCTGATACTAGCTCTAGTTAATACTAGCTCTAGCTATTTCCCAACAATTTCTTGCATTATCCACTGTGAAAAATTTCAGAGACAGATCTATAATTAGTGCCGTATAGTGCCTACTTGCAAGCAAAATCTACGTGGTCATGGACATCTATCGGTTTACTAAGCAAAAAATTATCATATACATCATTAGACTGACTAAGCTGGATTTATTATAGTTAAACCATGGAATTTTCCCCCACCAGAGAATTTTCTACTTCTGCTCTATGCAGTAAGAAGTTGGTAGTACCTGATGACTTGTTGAACTATGTATTGTGTGGACAAAGAAAAGAACATAACGGAAGAGTCATTGACAACTTGAAATGTGCATCTTGCCACGAGGCCATTGAAACTGTTTTACATACACTAAGCTGTCTGGGACCTTGGAAATGTGATGCGTTTGAGGCTGCTAGTTATACTCTCTTTGTTCAAAGATGGTATCAATCTTCTTAGCGGCTGTCTTCTGATGAGTACATGTTAAAATGTCCGACCAAAAGCTTAAATTGTTGAGTAGAGGAAGAATAAAGGGATATAAGGCTAGTCAAACCTTGTAAACAAGCGATGTGGAATATACTTTAATACCACACTGCTTCTCATATGCAAATCAGACGAAGAACATGTGAAATTGGCAGATGGGAATTAGACAAACAAATATCACCTGCAAAATGAAATATTAATTGGGACACGAAGAATTAAGACCTGATTTTTATACTGTGTTAGAATGTCCAACCCAAAAGCTTGAGCTATTGGATGGAGGAAAACTACATGTGCATAAGGCCCAGTTAAATTTCATAAACATGCGATGTGCCAATATAATCTAACATGTATAAGTTCTCATAATCATCGCATCTAAATTGTGTAAAGCTAAATATTCGGTGGCTTACTTGTATGTGATGTGAATTTAATTCCTTAGAACCTCTTACAACAATGATGATGGATGATGACAACCGAGCCTTGTCCCAAATACCGGGGCTTGCTTACCTTTTAGTACATAAATATTAGGGGCAATTGAGTTACTTTTATTTTGATTTGAGAGTGAATAGCTTGTGTGTAGCATAATAGACATGACGGAGACATGACGGAGATTGCACCGATGCAAATACATGCATGATGAATGGGATATGCTTAGAATCCAATGCAGTATATCAAGCCATTTGACCCTCTCTAGTTGTGAAACTGGAATTCATGGTATCCAATAAGTTTGAGTTGCATGAATGACTTTTTCATTTGCTTCGTAGGTATGCATCAAATACGTGAAATTAACTTGGATAAAGTTCGGGAGTGGAAGCCTTTCATTAAGGTCCAGAAGTATGAAAGGCTGTCATCTCGTTTACTTCAAGACAAGAAATCACAAGATGATAAAAGTAAGTACGGAGGTTACAAGGACATGGTCAAGATTGGATATGAAGTATATGCAGATGGTTCTACCAGAGTTCTACGTGTTTGTGAGGCATCAAACAGTCAGAAGGGATATTTGCGATTCTATTCACGTGAGAAGATACGATTGAGAGTTCCTTGTTTCACGATCCATGTGCTTGAAACAAAGGTCTGAGATTTAAATCCCTATACAAATTGATTGACCAGGTTATCTCAAAGTAATGGGTGCTATTTTGTGATTCCTTAGGCCCTTTTGCCTGATATCCCTTAGGCAAACTCTGAAGTGGGATTAATGAGTCATCTCTAGTGTACTAAATTCTTTTATAGAAAAAGAAAAGGATTTTTTTTTTTTTTTGCTCTTTACAGAATAACAAAACAGGGTAAAATATACTTTTATGATTGTCCTATTAATGACCCATTCTCTACTGGCTGTCAAATAGCTGGATTGATTTGATCTATGGATGAGCATTTTCTATATGATATTATATTAATTCTCTTAGGAGATAATATTTGAAGGGGTTAAATTTGGTGCAATGTTAAGGCCTTAGGTCATAGGTACGGTCCCTGTGCGATGCAATAAGATATCAGATATGATTCTCTCTTCAAGCATTTGTAAGGTTAGGAGGTTATATCTAAAGCAGGTCACATAGATTCTCCTAAAGATCCTTTGCTTACTTATATATACCGAACACTAGAAGTACATGGTTGAACTAAATAACTAGATCAAGATCGGTGATTATTTCTCACCATTCTATGGTTTTCTTCATGTTGTCATCTTCTGGAGTGCATGCTATTTTATGATAGGTTGTGTTCTTAAGACTCTTTAACCTTTATAGAAGGTAATGTTCATCCTCAAGGTCCAGTATTATGAAACAGTGGTGAAGGCCATGTTAGAGTTTGCTAGTGTTAAATTATTACTGAGATTATAGAATCTTAAGTTGGAATAACCGTTCTTTATGCTTCACTGTTTAACAGTCACATCACTAAGCACTTATGATAGTGTTTCTTGAAACAACTTGTTTGCGAAGTAATCTGTGATCACTAATACGACTTCCTTGTAAAATTGGGACAAGAAGAGAACTCCTATAAGACTATCAGAAACAATATATCCTGCTTGGTTCTAGATCAACCTGAAAAGAATGTTTCACAATGTGATTGGTCTGGTCTTCCTCATGGTATTGGTAGTTTCTGATTTTAGGCAACCAAACAGGAATATGGTTTCACTTTAAATTACTTCTGTTTGAGCATGCTCATGCAAGTGGGATGGAAGTCTTGAAGTAACCACAGTGAACATAAATTGAAAAACCATCTTTTCAATGTTCTTCTTGAGGGTGTCCAAAGATCAGTAATTATTGACATAAAGACCAGTAAATGGTTCTATTATGCACTTAAAGTGTGGTTATGACTTATTTTGACTGAGCTGTTAGAGCTGTGGCTGCAACTGCTTTTTCCTTCAGAAGTGATTTAGTGTATCTCAATATGGTTATTTGTTGTTGTGTATATTTGAAGGATGGAGACGAGAGCGGAACGTCTGTTTGTACACCTGTTCTTAATGCAAGACTTGTCAAAATTAGCATGGATGCTGTGTTTACCGATCTTCATAGGTATATCCAGACCACTGTACAGGTAATATAACATTCTCATCAGTGTTTTCTCCCTTGCTATGATAATATCCACCAGACTGTAGACACTGTCAGCTGATTCCTTTCCTTGTCAACACAGTCAGCAGATATGGAACCAAAGTGGTCAGGCGCACCCTTTGCGGCGATTCTTAGGAGACATCATGCAGGGTATGACGACACAGATGACTGCATGCTAAAAATTTTCCTTGTCCTGAGCTCCTCCACTTCAAACGTTAAACAAGTCAGATATTCATCCATCGTGCTGCAGGTAATACTTTCTCACAGCTACATTACTTTCCACTCACAGAACATTTTACCTATATGTCTTCTAATTTACAACAGTATATGCATAATTGAAATCATTTATATATCTACTTCCTGAAGTATCTTGTTTGGCTTATGTTAGCAACTTTGCAGCATTCTGACATCACTGTGTTTGTATACAGCCAATTGATTTGAACATTGATGAGGAGACACTAATGAGAATTGCCCCTTTTTGGAGATCCTCTCTTAATGAATCAAAAAGTGCTTCTCAACAGTACTACTTTGATCATTTTGAAATCCACCCAATAAAGGTACCGGTCTTGTTTTTTAAATTAAATAGTCTAGCCTTAAAGCATCCGCATCTGCTTATAATGGTAGCTGCCTCTTTTGTGCATCCATAGATTACTGCCAACTTTCTTCCTGGAGATTCATATTCAAGTTATGGTTCCAGTCAGGAGACTTTAAGATCGCTTATACACAGTGTGATAAAGGTGTGAGAACTTATCTTCCTGTAGTTTTTCTTTTACTCAACACATGTAAAGTGTTACGGTGGGTTATATTTTTTAAACTTTTATTCCTTACATACAATGTAGGTTCCTTCCATGAAAAATGTGGTTGTGGAGCTTAATGGTGTCTCGGTTACCCATGCCTTAATTACCATACGTGAATTGTGCATTAGATGTGCACAGCATTATTCATGGTGAGCCCCATCGTGCCCCTTATGTTTGATCTTAATAGTTTCCCGAGTTGTAGCTTATAGATCATGCAGGTATGCCATGAGGGCTATCTACATAGCAAAAGGAAGCCCGCTACTTCCACCAGGTTTTGCATCAATGTTTGATGATTTGGCTTCATCATCGCTTGACGTCTTCTTTGATCCATCCCATGGTTTGATGAAGCTTCCAGGCTTCACATCAGGTGCTTCATTTTTACTTTCATTCCATCTTTCATTCTTTATCTGGATATTCTATTAGATCTATTACTGATGAAGATTTCAAGCCTTCTTTAAGAGGATATAATTTTCTGGTAGGGAATCAGTCCAAAAGGGGTAAACGACCTAAAGTCACATAGGTAAAAGTTCTAAGACCCAAGTTATATGAAATTTTAAGTAATATGTGATATTATCAAGAAAAACAATGCCATAGAAGATTATTGTATCCCTCATTCGCGGGAGCTTGGTCGTGGTTGTTGATTGACATATGTTTGCTTCAGCTTGTGTCTTGTTAAGCTTGTAATGTTGCCTCTTCCCCTGTCATATAGAAAGTGATTGATGGACCATCTCAGCTTGCCCTCAAGGGTAACACTTGACTCTGCCTTCTGGTTTTCCTTGTGAGCCTGTACCTGACATGGCCTGGGGCCTTGGATTAGCCCACTGTTACTGGGATTGGCTTTTGGTAATTAGGGTAGTTTTCCTGGCTCATCATCAATCAGTTGCTAAACACCTGGGGTTTGGATTAAATGCTGCAAATGGCATTGTTGTGCATACTTAGAATTCTGGATGAGCTTGCCCGCCGGTTTTCCTCCGATCTTCCCATTCAATTTGATTAGTGAGGAGGATAATTTCTTCTCAGAATTTCAATTTGTGAAGCTGTGTCCTGAGGTGTTCGAATTGATTTAGTTCCCTTAATCTGGAAAACATTTTGCACCATTACAAAAATTGCAGGAATGCTCATAGACTGTAGTTGCGAATAATGAGCATCAACGAATTGATTAATTTGCTTTTGTAGATCAATTGTATACATATTTCTAACTTTTTGGTGAACCGCAATGGTTTACTTCCTTTAGGAAAATGTTTCTGACTTTTTCAGTTGCTGTGTAATTTGCATTTTTAAATGACGTGTTGGTGAACTTCTTGAGCTGATTTGACCACATGGTGCCCAAATGCCAGCTGTATTTATCTCCTTTAGGAGCCAAAGGTTCCCCATGGTCTTATTGTTTCTAGGAAACCTTCTCCACAGATACCTTCAAATTGATAAGTAAAAGCATTGGTGGGAAAGGATTCTCAGGAACAAGGCGCTACTTTGGCGACTTAGGAAAGACTGTAAGCATTTACACTTCTTTCCAAATTGAAGGTGTGATTTATCTATACTCACTGGATTTTTAAATGTGTGATGCTTCTTGCAGCTGAGAACAGCAGGATCAAATGTGCTATTTGCTGCGGTCACTGAAATATCAGATTCCATTCTTAGGGGAGCAGAAACAAGGGGATTTGATGGAATGGTACTATAATGTGAAGCATAATACTGACTTTTATTTTATTGCTGTGCTGCAAATTTCCTGAGGTATGAGTAATCATCTTTGTCGGGACATTATGATGACATGACATCTATTTGTTGCTTTTCAGATTAAGGGTTTTCACCAAGGAATACTGAATCTGGCTATGGAGCCATCAGTTTTGGGTAGCGCATTATTGGAAGGCGGCCCAGATAGAACGATAAAGCTTGATCAAAGTCCCGGGGTGGATGAGGTACACATCTTGGTCATTCATGGGGAGGGGCAGGGAGGGTGTATTAGTAGAGATAATTCCAGGACAGGTATTAGCGGGGTGTTAATTCATGTAAGAAGTTTCTTCTAGTAGATATAGCTAACACCTTAAAAAAACCAAATTAGAGAAGGACTTAGTATGCTGTACCAACTACCAGCTAGTAGAGCCATCTCTATTTTCCTAACAAGAAAACTATCTTTCCTGCATCTGTAGGATATCGGCTATAGCTGCAGTTATGGAAAGAGCTATTGTAGTGAGGAAATTTCTCTTACAAACATTAAGAGTTTTTCTCAAATGTGAATTTAGCTAGAAGTTGACAGAATCGATGTAGGAAAAGAGAAGATGGAAACTTCCTGGACTGCTTTTCCATCTACCTTTTCCCATTCTGTAGGAATGCTCCTTATGTACTGTTTGCTATTGCAAAATGACTGGTGGTGGTTATGTCAATTTTGCAGTTATATATAGAGGGATACCTGCAAGCTATGTTGGATACTATCTACAGACAAGAATATCTAAGAGTGAGAGTTATTGACAATCAGGTACGTGGAAAATAAAAGTTGCAGAATTTCATCTTTCTTGTCAGTTACGTATATTGGACGCTGAACACAAAAAGCATTTCTGTTTGTCATCCTTAATGGGAACTTTCCTTACAGTTATGCCAAGTATATCTTGTTCTCAGACAAGCTCATTCATGCACATTATTTGCCTATTTTATTGAACTTTGACTATTCCATACATGAAAGACTAATGTAAACCCAAAATGCCTTTGTACAGAAGCTTTCAGAGTCTCAAAAGGTTTATTTGCATGGCGCACCTTCATTAAAATAGGAAGTAGAAATCATTTTTCCCTCTTACATTATATTTGGACCAATTGCTATGTCAGACGAGTGGCAACCAAAAGTTTGTTGGCTAGAGTGGTTTTCCCACTTATAGCACAGGATGCCTATATATACAGCTGCTTTATCTTGAGGATAGCACTCCCAGAGACTATTTCCTCGGTGTTTGATAGTAGATATATGCGACTATTGGTTCTAGATGCTTTGAGTTGGCATTCATGTTTATGTATTTGTCCATAATTACAGGTTGTCCTAAAGAACCTGCCTCCTAGCAGCTCACTTGTAGAGGAGATCATGGACCGAGTGAGAGGGTTCCTTGTAAGCAAGGCGCTGTTAAAAGGAGATCCTTCCACTACTTCGCGCCCTTTACGCCATCTCCGAGGACAAAGTGTAAGTTTTGGCATGCATTGATTTCTATATAATCTTTTTGAGAGTTCTGCATTTAGACATCTCCAGAAAAAAAAGCTTCAGAGAACTTAATTTCCAAAGAATTAGCCAATCGCCCAACCCGAATTGCAAGAACATTCGCTTTGCAATGCCTGCCCAATTTACATGGCACTATGACATCTGCAACTTAGGAAAACTAGTTGCCAGTACATTTTGAGCGTTTAGTCTCCTCCTTTGGCATGGTTCCACAAAAATAGTGTCCACCTTTAGCATGGCTCCAAGTCCATAGAATCGCTCGACTACTTTGTGGGCCAAATGTGTGTGCTTCTGCAAATTTGAGAAGCAATTGCTCAGTCGGGGCAAAAGAAGGCCCAAATGACCGCGCAACGAGTTGGCTTGCTTAAATTGCTGGAGGTTCCATATTGTAATTATATCTGTGGAATATAGATGAAATAAAGTTGACTCATTGCTTAGACCTTGGTGATCACTTTGTTATTTATCTGCAGCAATGGAAAATTGGACCAACGGTGGTGACATTGTGTGAGCACCTCTTCGTGAGCTTTGCAATCCGCGTGCTGAAAAACCAAGCCAGGAGACATACAGCCAACATCAAGCTGAAAACGTTGAAGCTACGTGATCAAGAAGACAATCTTCCTGCCAAAGACGCCGAGGAGAAGCTGAAGGCGAAGGTGCAGTTCACTTGGAGATGGGGCATAGGCAATTTTGCGGTGTCGGGAATTTTAGCCTATGTTGACGGTCGGCTTTGCCGGTGTATTCCAAATCCCATAGTTCGTAGGATTGTGAGCGGCTTTTTATTGAGTTTCCTCGACAAAGATGATACCAAATGAAGTGCTGAGTGGTGTGTGATGGACGCATGCTCAGCCGACATTTTCTTTGCAGATGATTAAGGCATATGTAGATTCCAAAAAATTGGAATAGCTTGCCTCAGGCCGTCCCATTGTCCAAATTATATGCGACGATCAAATCTCTCTCTCTCTCTCTCTCTATCGAGGCTGCCGTCCATTGAATGTCGAATAGTTTAGAAGTATATTTGTGCCCGATGACAATCAGTATGACCAACGCCTTCATCTCACTACATATCACCAACACCACGGCGTCACCATCGTGTGAGCACCGTTGTTTTTGTTTTTTTTTTTTGAGCATGTGTGTGCACCATTGTTACTAGCACCATTTTAACACCACTGCTAGCAATACCGTCACGACCTAGAAAGTATCGATACTTTTCGGGAGACTTTGTGTTGTGTTGAACATTTCGAAATGTGTTCAACATTCTTCGACACTCTTCAATAAGGGTGAGCATGGTCCGGGTTGGTTCGGTCCACTCCCTAACTCTAGGACCAACTCGCACAGTGCTGGTCCTCAATTTTTGGGACCAAGGACCGACCCTATTAAGCTTGGGATGAAGGATCGGACCGGATCGACCCAATGGGTTCGTGGGTCGGTCTGGTCCAGTTTTAGGGTTAACCCGGGACTAATCGATAATTTTTTATTTCATTTTTTGTGCTCCTTGAAAAAGCGATTGAGGATCGGACTAACTCAATGAGTTCGGTCCGATTCCAAGATCAACTCGAGACTAACTGATAATTTTTATTTCATTTTTTGTGCTCCTTGAAAAGCAATTGAGGACCGGACTGACCCAATGAGTTCGGTTCAGTTTCAGGGTCAACTCGGGACCAATCAATAATTTTTTATTTCATTTTTAGTACTTCTTGAAAGAGTAACCAAGGACTGAACCGACTTAATGGGTTCGATAACAAGCGAGGCTAACTAAGAAAGACAAGCGGTGCGGGTCGAGTGGGGTGAGCATCGAACAAAGTGAGCATTGAGTGTCGAGTAGGGAGCAACAAGCCAAGCGAGTATCGAGTGGCGAGCGACACGAGTGACCCAAAGCAAGCGAGGCAAGTGTCGAGTGACGAGCGGAGAAATTGTTTTTTTCAATTTCGGCAAATTAAGAACTAAAAGGACATATAAGATAGAAGAGAATGAGTACTATAGGAAGATGTCGTAATGAGCTGTTTATGCCTTTTTGGATGTTGTGAGAACTCCTCACAAAAACATTTTCCTCATTCGTAAATTATGACTATTGACACCGTAAAAGACATTAAAAATCTAAAGAACAATGTAAAACCCGCATAGTTCTAGGATCAAAGATCGGCCTAGTCTCCTTGAGAGCCGGACTAGAAACGGCAGGGTTGGGCCGATCCAAGGTCGGTCAAGGATTGATCCTGGACCAATGCTCACCCCTACTCTTCGATACTCGGCTAACAAGTGTTGGAAAATCCGACATCTAGTCAATTCTCCCGATACTCCGACACATAAGTCGGAAATTTCGACGTACGAGTTGGAAATTCGGACACGTAATTTAGATATGTGCAAGATTAATTTTAAAATTTTTCAATAAATAATATATCAAAATGTAAATATAGAAAAAATAATAAATAAATAAAAAATTATGAAAAAAAATATATAGTTTTCTCTTCTTTTCTAACTTTCCGTGACATATAATTCACTTCAAGTTTATTTTTTCTCTCTTTTCTCTTGTGATATGCTCTGACACGCATGTATCATGGGCCGATCAATTGGGATTGTGACCGCGTGGCGACTCGGGCACTTTAGGATTGGATTGGATCGCCGAAGCACCTAAGCCAAGCCTTGCTCGATCGAACGCTCACTCACTCGCTTACCCGGATCGTAGAGAGAAGAGCTCTGAAAAGAAGTTTGCTTTGTATTGCGGAAGTAGTGGGTGCTTACAAATAAGGGAGGACACCCCTTCTTATAGTCGAGGGCCTCATCTTACAACCATTGATCTAGAATTCTTCCGGTGGACGAGATCGCACCGCCTACCGACATAAGTGCTAACTCCTAGCTACCGACATAATGTCAACTACTATCTACTGACATAAATAAGGCTAGGGACTTCTAGAAACTTCGGGGAGAAGACTCGTTGGAAATCCGAGCGAGCACAGGAAGTCAACTACGGACGAGTCACGGTCGTTCTCGGGGAACCTCTTGGATCGGTCTTCATTTGGCCCGTGACATTCTCCCCCACTCAATCGAGCAACGTCCTCGTCGCTCACAGCTCAATGAGCAGCCTTCCTGACTTTGGCACGAGCTCTCTTCCTTCGATATTGTTTGGTGCGGACACTCACGTATGAAGGACCGCATCCTTCATTGATCACCTCAAACTTTGGCTCGGGCGTGGCATGCGGTGAGTACTCGACCTCGGGGAAGAGTACTTGAATTGGCGATGGTCTTGGTGTCGACCACTCCTTTGATCATGGGGATCGTCATTGGGCATTTTGGGTCGAGGATCACAATGCACTTGGTCCTCATGTCGATCGTGGCTCTCACACTATTGAAGAATTGAATACCAAGGATGAGATCATAATCATCAAGAGGGATTACCTCAAAATCCATCTTGCCCTTCCATCCACCAATCTTGACGTCCACATCAGGAGTTGTTCCTATGCCATCAAGCCCTTCTGAGTTAATGGGCTTGAATATCTGCCCAAACGGCTCCACGCGCAATCCCAAGGTCTTTGCCACCTCGTTGGACATGAACATGTTCGAGGCTCCAGTGTCAACCAAGGCATATAGCGCTCGGCCACCCACTTCGACCTCCATGAAGAACATCTCCGTGTTTGGAACAAATTCCTTTCCTTTAGACGGCGACCGAGCTCGGATGGAGTTGATCGTCTTCACGCCTCCAAGTCGGATTTGTCGCCTTTCTTCTTTGGGCTCCTCCCCCACCTCTTCGATGGCTAGGAGGACGTTGATTCGACCCTTCTTCGAGCACTTTTGGGTCCAGTGTGGACCTTTGCAGATAAAGCAAGGAGAGGGCGGAGGTTGATCGAACTTACTCGTGTAGTCCGTCGGTGGTCGACCCCTTTGGAAGAACGGCTTGGAAGTTCCTTCTCCCCATGTTTTGACTCGGCCGCATTGATCATGCGCGCCTCGGGGAGTGCTCCTTGCTTCGTCCGCGGATCGATCCGACCTCCATTCTCTTGCTCCACTCCTTGGTTCGACTTTGGTGAGGTCAACGAGCGACTTGGCCATGCTTAGCGCACGCGCAAGGCTACTCATGTCCTGCCGCTTCAGCTCAAGTTGTGCCCATGGCTTCAATCCATCCATGAACGCTCTGAGAGCCTCCTCTTCGCTTAGGTTGCAAATTTGGAGTTTGAGCTCCGTGAACTCCTTCACATACTCTCGGATCGCACCTCTTTGCTCGAGGCAATGGAGCATGCTACGAGCTTCTTGTTGAGCGAACTCGGGGAAAAAGTAGTCTCGGAACTCTCTCATGAAGTCCTCCCATGTTTCCACAGGATCGGTGCCGCGTCTAATCTCATTGCACCTATTGCGCCACCAAAGCATTGCCGTATCAATAAGGAACATGGAAGCGGTTCGTACCTTGATCGACTCGTCTCGGATGTTGACAGCGCCAAAGTATTGCTCCATGCTCCACACGAAGTTGTCTACCTCTTGGGCGGATCGGTTGCCTTTGAACTCCTTTGGTTTCGGCACCTCAATTTTGGGCACCGCTTGAGTAGGCACCGCACCGTTGGTGATGCTCAGCTTGCATAGGGCGAGCTCGGTCTTGAGCTCTTGGATCTCTGTCTTCATGACTTCGACCTCTTCCCTGCATGGGCTTACCTCCTCAATCACTTGGACACGCTCGTTCAAACCATTGATCGATGTTTCGAGAGCTTCGTCCTTGTCGAACAATAGAGCCGTAGCTTGGTTGATGCCGGTCGTGAAGTCTTCACGAAGCGAGCCCTCAACCTCCATGATCCGGTCTTGCACATCATCAAGACCTTCCATGAGTTCGAGCACGGCACTCCGGACCTTCCCGATCTTCTCATCGAACGTAGCCGCAGCATCCACCGAGGCTTCCCTCTTCTTTGATCGACCGCGGGTCTCTTTGACTTGCACGGTCTCACCCTCCATAGCCGCTTCTTGGCTTGACATTCTTTCAAACAGTTAGCGCTCTTCAATCTCCGGAAACGGATCTCTCTTTAACTCTGATACCACTTGTCACGAGCCGATCGATTGGGATTGTGACCGCGCGGCGACTCGGGCACTTTAGGATCGGATTGGATCGCCGAAGCACCTAAGCCAAGCCTTGCTCGATCGAACGCTCACTCGCTCGCTTACCTAGATCGTAGAGAGAGAAAGAATCTAGAGAGAAGAGCTCTGGAAAGAAGTTTGCTTTGTATTGCGGAAATAGTAGATGCTTACAAATGAGGGAGGACACCCTTTCTTATAGTCGAGGGCCTCATCTTACAACCATTGATCTAGAATTCTTCCTGCGGACGAAATCGCACCGCCTACCGACATAAGTGCTAACTCCTAACTACCGACATAATGTCAACTACCATCTACCGACATAAATAAGGCTAGGGACTTCTAGAAACTTCGGGGAGAAGGCTCATTGGAAATCCAAACGAGCACAGGAAGTCGACCACGGACGAGTCACGGTCGTTCTCGGGGAACCTCTTGGATTGGTCTTCATTCGGCCCATGACACAAGTCTACTAGAATGTGGATTGTTTATATTTTTTCTTCAAGTTTTATAGATTATTAAAATGGAGTTTAATTTGTCATATTGAAATAATGAAAATGATATTAACAAAAGGTAAATTAATTTTTTAATGTAAATTCATTCTATGCTTTTATCATCATCATCATCATCATCATCATCATTGTTATTATTATTATTTGTGAATTTGAATCAAATTAATTTGATTAAAATAATCATAAAAATAATTTAATGTGTCCTAGCATATCGAAATTCTCTATTTTTATTCTTTATTTTTTTATAAATAATGTATCAACGCGTCGTGTCATGTGTCGGTACTATTTATGCCATGACAATGGCCAACTTTGCCTACTTCCTCACCATCCAATGCCATCACAATGACCACCATGCTTAACTTTACTCATATCACTTCGAATTGCTATAGTACACTGTTCTATCGCAAACCAAACCCACCTGAACATTAGTAATCATCAACTGCTATTCTAATCATTCATTTGAATTAGTGTCAAGTACATAACAAACAGCCGGATACTATCGAATGCTGAAAAGGCAGGTATTCTGGCTTGATATGGATATTAAACAACTTCAACATTTAAGAATTTGAAAAGAGGGGAACAGGGATGGTCAAGGAACAACTATGACACAGCACGTGCAATGAAAATCTCTCTGCTATGGCCTCAACACTGAGGATAACTCCCAAATAAGCTACCATCACATGAGTTCTCCCTAGTTCTATTCCAACCAAAAAATACAAAAAAACAAAATGGGAGAGAATATTCATTTCTTGCTTAACACACCGGAATTAGAAAGATACCGTAAGGCTTGGTTTGGGTTGTTCAAAACGGAGGATGACCTCGAAACCTGCATCTTCCTTTTCTTGAAGAACTCCAGGGAGCTCTGTGCACTGAGGGGGAGGTATCTCCTTTAAAATAATAGGTCCTGACCTGTATAACGGAATTCAACAAATTTTATACAGCAACTTGAGAGGCAGTGCAATGCAGAAAGAAAGTTCGGCTGATAGATGAAGGTTTTACCCTGATCTTTTAACTTTCTTCTTTCGTGAAAAAGGCTTGGTTTCGGCCATTTCATCCTCCGAGTCCGACGAGAAAACTTGCCTGCAGATGAATGATATACCAATAGGTATTTTTCCTGGCTCATCATCAATCAGTTGCTAAACACCTGGGGTTTGGATTAAATGCTGCAAATGGCATTGTTGTGCATACTTAGAATTCTGGATGAGCTTGCCCACCGGTTTTCCTCCGATCTTCCCATTCAATTTGATTAGTGAGGAGGATAATTTCTTCTCAGAATTTCAATTTGTGAAGCTGTGTCCTGAAGTGTTCGAATTGATTCAGTTCCCTTAATCTGGTAAACATTTTGCACCATTACAAAAATTGCAGGAATGCTCATAGACTGTAGTTGTGAATAATGAGCATCAACGAATTATTAATTTGCATTTGTAGATCAATTGTATTCTTATTTCTAACTTTTTGGTGAACCGCAATGGTTTACTTCCTTTAGGAAAATGTTTCTGACTTTTTCAGTTGCTGTGTAATTTGCATTTTTAAATGACGTGTTGGTGAACTTCTTGAGCTGATTTGACCACATGGTGCCCGAATGCCAGCTGTATTTATCTCCTTTAGGAGCCAAAGGTTCCCAATGGTCTTATTGTTTCTAGGAAACCTTCTCCACAGATACCTTCAAATTGATAAGTAAAAGCATTGGTGGGAAAGGATTCTCAGGGACAAGGCACTACTATGGCGACTTAGGAAAGACTGTAAGCATTTACACTTCTTTCCAAATTGAAGGTGTAATTTATCTATACTCACTGGATTTTTAAATGTGTGATGCTTCTTACAGCTGAGAACAGCAGGATCAAATGTGCTATTTGCTGCGGTCACTGAAATATCAGATTCCATTCTTAGGGGAGCAGAAACAAGTGGATTTGATGGAATGGTACTATAATGTGAAGCATAATACCGACTTTTATTTTATTGCTGTGCTGCAAATTTCCTGAGGTATGAGTAATCATCTTTGTCGGGACATTATGATGACATGACATCTATTTGTTGCTTTTCAGATTAAGGGTTTTCACCAAGGAATACTGAATCTGGCTATGGAGCCGTCAGTTTTGGGTAGCGCATTATTGGAAGGCAGCCCAGATAGAACGATAAAGCTTGATCAAAGTCCCGGGGTGGATGAGGTACACATCTTGGTCATTCATGGGGAGGGGCAGGGAGGGTGTATTAGTAGAGATAATTCCAGGACAGGTATTAGCGGGGTGTTAATCCATGTAAGAAGTTTCTTCTAGTAGATATAGCTAACACCTTAAAAAAAAAACCGAATAAGAGAAGGACTTAGTATGCTGTACCAACTACCAGCTAGTAGAGCCATCTCTATTTTCCTAACAAGCAAACTATCTTTCCTGCATCTGTAAGATGTCGGCTATAGCTGTAGTTATGGAAAGAGCTATTGTAGTGAGGAAATTTCTCTTACAAACATGAAGAGTTTTTCTCAAATGTGAATTTAGCTAGAAGTTGACAGAATCCATGTAGGAAAAGAGAAGATGGAAACTTCCTGGACTGCTTTTCCATCTACCTTTTCCCATTCTGTAGGAATGCTCCTTATGTACTGTTTGCTATTGCAAAATGACTGGTAGTGGTTATGTCAATTTTGCAGTTATATATAGAGGGATACCTGCAAGCTATGTTGGATACTATCTACAGACAAGAATATCTAAGAGTGAGAGTTATTGACAATCAGGTACGTGGAAAATAAAAGTTGCAGAATTTCATCTTTCTTGTCAGTTACGTATATTGGACGCTGAACACAAAAAGCATTTCTGTTTTTCATCCTTAATGGGAACTTTCCTTACAGTTATGCCAAGTATATCATGTTCTCAGACAAGCTCATTCATGCACATTATTTGCCTATTTTATTGAACTTTGACTATTCCATATATGAAAGACTAACGTAAACCCAAAATGCCTTTGTACAGAAGCTTTCAGAGTCTCAAAAGGTTTATTTACATGGCGCACCTTCATTAAAATAGGAAGTAGAAATCATTTTTCCCTCTTACATTATATTTGGACCAATTGCTATGTCAGACGAGTGGCAACCAAAAGTTTGTTGGCTAAAGTGGTTTTCCCACTTAAAGCACAGGATGCTTATATATACGGCTGCTTTATCTTGAGGATAGCACTCCCAGAGACTATTGAGGATAGCACTCCCAGAGACTATTTCCTCAGTGTTTGATAGTAGATATATGCGACTATTGGTTCTAGATTCTTTGAGTTGGCATTCATGTTTATGTATTTGTCCATAATTACAGGTTGTCCTAAAGAACCTGCCTCCTAGCAGCTCACTTGTAGAGGAGATCATGGACCGAGTGAGAGGGTTCCTTGTAAGCAAGGCGCTGTTAAAAGGAGATCCTTCCACTACTTCGCGCCCTTTACGCCATCTCCGAGGACAAAGTGTAAGTTTTAGCATGCATTGATTTCTATATAATCTTTTTGAGAGTTCTGCATTTAGACATCTCCAGAAAAAAAAAAGCGTCAGAGAACTTAATTTCCAAAGAATTAGCCAATCGCCCAACCCGAATTGCAAGAACATTCGCTTTGCAATGCCTGCCCAATTTACATGGCACCATGACATCTGCAACTTAGGAAAACTAGTTGCCATTACATTTTGAGCGTTTAGTCTCCTCCTTTGGCGTGGTTCCACAAAAATAGTGTCCACCTTTAGCATGGCTCCAAGTCCATAGAATCGCTCGATTACTTTGTGGGCCAAATCTGTGTTCTTCTGCAAATTTGAGAAGCAATTGCTCAGTCGGGGCAAAAGAAGGCCCAAATGATCGCGCAACGAGTTGGCTTGCTTAAATTGCTGGAGGTTCCATATTGTAGTTATATCTGTGGAATATAGATGAAATAAAGTTGACTCATTGCTTAGACCTTGGTGATCACTTTGTTATTTATCTGCAGCAATGGAAAATTGGACCGACGGTGATGACATTGTGTGAGCACCTCTTCGTGAGCTTTGCAATCCGCGTGCTGAAAAACCAAGCCAGGAGACATACAGCCAACATCAAGCTGAAAACGTTGAAGCTACGTGATCAAGAAGACAATCTTCCCGCCAAAGACGGCGAGGAGAAGCCGAAGCCGAAGGTGCAGTTAACTTGGGGATGGGGCATAGGCAATTTTGTGGGGTCGGGAATTTTAGCCTATGTTGACGGTCGGCTTTGCCGGTGTATTCCAAATCCTATAGTTCGTAGGATTGTGAGCGGCTTTTTATTGAGTTTCCTCGACAAAGATGATGCCAAATGAAGTGCTTAGTTGTGTGTGATGGACGCATGCTCAGCCGACATTTTCTTTGCAGATGATTAAGGCATATGTAGATTCCAAAAAATTGGAATAGCTTGCCTCAGGCCGTCCCATTGTCCAAATTATATGCGACGATCAAATCTCTCTCTCTCTCTCTCTCTCTCTCTCGGCTGCCGTCCATTGAATGTCGAATGGTTTAGAACTATATTTGTGCCCGATGTCAATGGCCAACTCTGCCTACTTCCTTACCATCCAATGCCATCACAATGACCACCATGCTTAACTTTACTCATATCACTTTGAATTGCTATAGTTCACTGTTCTATCGCAAACCAAACCCACCTGAACATTAGTAATCCCCTTTGTTACACATCAACTGCTATTCTAATCATTCTTTGAATATAGTGTCGAGTACATAACAAACAGCCGGATACTATCAAATGCTGAAAAGGCAGCTATTCTGGCTTGATATGGATATTAAACAACTTCAACATTTAAGAATTTGAAAAGAGGGGAACAGGGATGGTCACGGAACAACTATGACACAGCACGTCCAATGAAAATCTCTCTGCTATGGCCTCAACACTGAGGATAACTCCATATAACCTATCATCACATGAGTTCTCCCGAGTTCTATTCCAACCAAAAAATACAAAAAAACAAAATTGGAGAGCATGTTCATTTCTTGCTTAACACACCGGAATTAGAAAGATACCGTAAGGCTTGGTTTGGGTTGTTCAAAACGGAGGATGACCTCGAAACCTGCATCTTCCTTTTCTTCAAGAACTCCAGGGAGCTCTGTAAGCACTGAGGAGGAGGTATCTCCTTTAAAATAATAGGTCCTGACCTGTGTAACAGAATTCAACAAATTTTATACAGCAACTTGAGAGGCAGTGCAATGCAGAAAGAAAGTTCGCGTGATAGATGAAGGTTTTACCCTGATCCTTTAACTTTCTTCTTTCGTGAAATAGGCTTGGTTTCGGCCCTTTCATCCTCCGAGTCCAACGAGAAAACTTGCCTGCAGATGAATGATATTCCAATAGGTCATACACAACGTCCAAAGATAGAGAACTTACATTTAAAATTTACGGAACATAAAGATATCATACTTCTCACGCGCAGCAAGCAGGTTGACGATCTCATTCGGAAGCATTCCCCTCCTTTCTGGAGACTCATTGCCATCCTCCTCAATTCCCTTTTCTACAATTTCTTGGCCATCCTTAGGCTTTTTAGAAGGCCGAGGTGTCTTCCTCTGAGCCCATAGTCTTCGGCGTTCTTTTCCTTCACGAGTAACTCTACATGGAAAAAGTCCACCATAGACGATGCGATGAGACAAAACATCCAGAGAAGAATAGAAACGAAACCTAGTATATAGGCACATTTACTTGAATCACCACTCCTCTTTTAAGTAACTACAACGTGTAGATGACTTTTCCAAGAGGAAACCAGTTTAAGACACATACAAGCGTTTCAAGCCACCATTTCCTCTAAGCATAGAACCATTGCGCAGTTTGCATCTAATGTGATCACTAATGTAAATGGAGGCATTTCAAGACATAGAAACCCCATTCATATCTTCAAAATAGAAAAAGCCAATATACGGTATCTTTAATCCTCGTGCTAGAAATTCTGTGCCGCATGTACCTGGCCTTATTGTCTTTCTGGATCTTCCTTATCTCCTCATCCTGATGAAAGCCCTGGAAATAGAAGAATGAAACAACGTCACATTGCTATTCGCAAATCAATTCAGCCCCAAATCAACCCAAAGAAATGGTCACCGTAAAGAAGTTCAAACCTGTTCAACCGTGAGCTCCTCCGGAGCATCGGAGTCATTCTCTTCCATCTCCGACATAAACCCCGAGAAAAGAAAAGGAAAAGAAAAAAACCGACTCTCGCACAAGCTTCCTCTTGTCCCCCTTTAAATAAAAACAAGAATTTCTCCCAGACAAATGCCTCCTTGTCGTCACTATTCTGCAAGAATGGATTCAATCGGACTCGTCACCATAAAAAAAAAAATTAAAAAAAAAAAAAAAAAGATTCGAACTTTACATGGACAAGACCACCCCATGATCGAACAATGACGAGCAACACGCATCAGGACACCAAGCTCGACGATTGACAAACTACAGCAATCGCAATTCAAGCTGAAAAGCTACTCCAATTACCTTTCGTTTTTTTACTAATTAATCGGCAATTAATAAGAAGAAGATTTCATCGAGTACCTGAGAATCACGAGGAGTTCGATGATCGGAGATGAACGAGACGGTGATGATTCCGACGGATTCCCAAAGAGGCACCGGCGGGCATGGATTCTAGGGTTTAGGGTTTTCCGTTCTGGCTTCACCTCAGAACTTCAAGAAGGGCGAGCGCGGAGGGGAAACGCGCGGAAACGACGCCGTCGGCCGAGCCGATCGAGGCCTCTCGGCCCGCTAGGCCCGTTCAGGCCCACTAGGCTGGTGCGGGCTTGAACAAGCATTTTCCTGTTTGGGCTCGGGCCCTCCCGCTTAGGGCCTGTCAGGCCCGCCCAACTCCTATCATTTTATGTATATGAAGAAAATGTCGTGCTTTTGTTTTTATAGGGAGCAAGCCAACCGAGGCCTTATTTATAGGCTTGGCACTCCACTTGGCTTGTCCCATGATCAAGTCTAATCTTCTTCATTTTTTGGAGAAACGTGTGGTTGGGGTGCTTCGAAAAATGTAAAATGCGTCTGGTTTTAAAGGCTAAGTAATGAGAGAAACTAAGGGCAATTTCTCTTATGTCCTCTTCTTACGAAAATCACATGTACCATCATAAACATGTTGATAGGTTTATAACTAAATGTTTATATTTTTCTCTGTTACTTCTCCACGCGACAAGCAAGGTTGTGAACGCGACGCTGCAAATCCGAAGCCGCCCAACCCTGGTCAAGGCAATGGCACCTCAAATCTAGAGAGAGAGAGAGAGAGAGAGAGAGAGAGATGGATGTTGGGAGGTGTGTGAGGGGGGTGGCGATGGTCGACTCCTGAAAGCAAAGGTGATGAGGCTATGGAGGTCGATGGCTCGTGGTGCAAAGATGGTGTCGAAGACGATTGCATGAAGGTGACATTAGAGCATAGTTGGGGTGGCATTACAGCACAATTGAGAACGAAGGATGAGATGAAAGAAAAGAGAGAAAGAACAAAACAAGATTAAAAAAAAAAAAATCCTAATGGAAGAGGGCTCCTTCAATGAGGATGTGAAAGCATCTAAGTGTCACGGTTCGTGAATCCTCCTGTACTCGTGACCTTGTGAATGGTGCTTGGGGTTATCGAGTAAAGAGTGAGGAAATCGAGGGGATGAACACAACTAGTCCGTGGAAGTGGCGTCAGGACGGTTGGTGCTAAGAGTTCTATGATAGAATGATTATATCACTTAGGAGCTCTAAAGGCGGGGTTGGCCTCCCGTGCAAAAACTGGTTGGGAGCTGATGCCGCTCTTCTAACAAGGTCAAAGCAGGCCGAAATCAGTTGTTGAACCTAAATGAATCTGCTGTCTCACTCGATGGACTAGACGTCTAAGCGAAGTTAGGCATGGTAGGATCTCGTACGAATGAGCATTCACCATATTGTTCGCTGGAATAATTATAGAAGGAAGACTGACCTGACAAATTTCGCTCGTCAAGGCGCCTCACGAGTTGTTTCGCAGCCAAGGAAACTCTCGGCCTGTGACATAAGCCTATCCGATTGGACATCAACAATTTCTATTAGTCAACTTAGGGAAAGGATCCCCTCCTATCTAGGGGTCTCTTTTTTCCCTCTCATCTTCACACAACTTTCTTCTTTAACCTCCATAGAAATGAGGGCTTGAGCTAGATCTTTTTTTTATTTGATTTTATGTTCTCTATTTCTTACCTTCCTCTAGTTTTGAGGAGTTTTTCTTTTCTAATCAAGTCTAGATTTAGAAGTTTCCCTCATTTTGGGAAAGATTTGTAGAGATTGGGAATATAATGTGTATGATTTAGGGTTTCGCTTCCCTCAGGCTTTATACACGTTCAACCTTGTTATTTTAAATGGTAATGGTGTTGGGAACACTAAATTTAGGCGTGCACTGCCAAAAAGCAAATCCATAACAATAGATGGAGATATTGGTGTGTGCTTATTACTAAAAACGAATAGTCACAAATTTATTCTTTTTTTTTTGTGTGTGACCCCTAACCTTGTTTCAATCATTCATTTTCTTATCTGAATTTTTTTGTTTTGGATTTATCTAGGATTTGTCTTATTTGATGATTGGACTGTGTTCTCTCCATTGTATATATGTGGAAATGAATGAAATGTTTATCTAACAAAAAAAAAATTAAGGAAAGGATCACATTGAATTCAAATTAAAAAAAGTTTAAGATATTAAATTGATAACAAATAATTTAGGGGGTCACATTCAATATTCTGTCAAAGTTCGGCGATAACCCATGACATTATTGCATTAGGAGAAACAAGGGTTCCAAATTCCAATCATCTTATCAGTCGTTGTGCAGTCACGGACTATCCATAAATAGGCCACAAACCTAATCACGGACAGACACCACATGAAGCAAAAGACGTCCTTTAACGTTTGACGAGATGATTCTGTCTCAGCAAGCATCATGACTAACACGAAACATTCTAAACATTCTCTGCATTTGGCTTTCCAAACCCATGTCCACGCATCACGTGTCATGCCTTCGCACACAGGCTGTGAATTGTGGGATTGATCTGGATTTCGTTTCAACATCTCATCTCCTCGTCTCCACGTTTTGCACACAGGCTGTCAACATGGGAAGAACGCCAAGAGACTGAGCTTTATGGCCGAGACATCGCAAAGGAAAACACACGACACTAAGACGTGGTCAAGGAACGAGACTAAGGCAGAACCCAGACCACGGGTTGGATGCAATTGGAGGGTCGAAGTCTTCGCCCAAACTGTTGAAACGTTCGACACTCGATTAACAAAATCGAAAAGTTTTTAGGATTCAAATCGTTATGGTAAGATAGATTTATGATTTTTCGGACAGTATAATGTTTTATTCAAGAACCCACCCACGTCTTTGGTCTTGAAAAAGGTACAAATTCGTCAACGGACGCGTAATGGGAGGGCAATCAATCAAAGGAGGAGTTAGAGAAAAAGTGGCCATGCTTAGTTCCGATTGCGTGGTCTTCGAGGAACTTTGAAAAGAATAGGTCTCTGGTGGGCCTAAATTTTGAAAATGGAAAGGGAATGCGAACGATGAACCCCATGAATTGCTCCTACTTTATTTTTCAAGATCTTCCCCTCTTCAAGGAGATACAGTTCCAAGGAATTTGGACTGCACTTTCTTGGTTGACTGGGGACTTGCAATGGACCGAGTCAAGTATGAAAGCGCAGGCCATTTCGACGAACGTTGCTTATTGATTTCCTTGAAATTTCGGAAATTCCTTGAATCGCCACACGATCGAGCATTCATATGTTTTGAAAGATCTTCCGTATTAATTGGCTATTGCATTTAGTAAATGGCGAATTTCAAGGAGTATAAGATACGAAAGAAATCGAAGTCGTCGTCGATCCCCATTTAAGAAGAGGATTATGCCACTTTTATCCTAACAACAATAAAGAGAAGGGAAATGTCACACAGATTATCAGTGATTACCGGCGTGTCTACCTAACAATACAAAAAAAATTCTAAGTTTGGTCACCGAGCTCGGATCTTGTCCAAAAGCTGGTGTCATGTACGTGATGCCGATTGAAATTGACTCTCCTATTTCTCATGGACCGACAAGTCAAAAACTGCTGCAATTTTCAACAAAAATATCTGCTTTTTTCCTAACAACAGCCATGAGACGACGACAATAATAATAACAATAATTATAGTAACAGTAATAATAATGTCTGTAATTATATTAATTGACAGGGATGGCACCGGTCTTGCATGTCTGTTGGCCATATCATTACCAAAAAGTTTGACCATGTTGTTCATTTTTCCTTGCACTCCTTGTCAACATAAATTATTCTGCTGAAAGTTTGTCAAAGAATGCTGCTGGATCTAGTCGACCTTCTTAGTCAATTTTGTTTCTAGCTTCTTATCCCTTTTTTTTCCTTTCATTTTGTAAGAATAATTCTTCTGGATCAGTTTCGAGTTTGGCCTTTCCACATGCCTGTACAGTTTTCTTTCGCCTTCTTCGGCTTCAATTTCGCCCCTACCTAGATACCTTTAAGAGGCTTCGTTTCACATCTCTTCTAGAAGAAAGATTTTGAACTTCTTTTGCGTGACCTAACAATGTTTGATATTCATATTCGAGCCAACGCCTTGTTTTCACCATGGGGCAAAATGAAGTCAAATGTATGAGCTTATCTTTGATCTACGGAGGTGTATTCATACATCATTGTATCTAATTCTTGGTGATGAGCGTCGGTTTAATTAACCATATATTTGCTAAGTCATTTTTTTTAGGGTTAATACCCTCAAAAACCCTAAACCGGTACATCTGTGACAAATTTATCCCAAACTATTTTTTTGACCACCAAAAACCCCAAATTGGTATACTTTCCCCAAACTAATACATATGTGACAAATTTACCCTCTGTTAGTTTCTGTTATATTTTACCGTCAAATTATTAAGTTAAATGACACGTGATAGTTGACTGGTATATCAATTTTCCATTTGTCACGGTTTAGATTTTTTGTGGTATTAATCCAATTTAGCGAAGTGTATATTTGTCACAAAATTACCAGTTTGGAATTTTTTGTGGTCGAATAAATTATTTTGAAGTAAATTTGTTATAAATGTACCGGTTTAGGATTTTTTATGGTCATTCAAGGTAAATTTGTCACACATGTACCAGTTAAGGTTTTTCAGAGTATTAACTCTTTTTTTTTAATATTCTTTGGACTTTTGAAAATGACGTGTTTACAAAACCTCATTAAAATTTTATTTTATTTTCTTCTTGCACTTTACATGGGAAGATATGATTTTATTTTAATTTTTTTGGTTTCTTTGAATGAATCCGAGGAACATCAATGGACAAAGGCTGCTTGCATGAACAATTCATTTTCTATCTATGCTAATCAAATATGTGACAATTTGAAAAGTCTTTTACATGGCATTGTTCTCAACATTATTTTGCAAAATTTTGAACCTGCCCACTTACTTTGGAACTTCAGACGACTTCGTGTCAATGTGATACATGGATCAAAAAAGATTAAAAGGAAAATACATTGGTCATAAAAGGTAAAATAGGATATTCAGATCTCAAAAACTTTTTGAATGAAAAAGAATACTTTATAGAATCTAAATTTCGATGAATTCATTGATCCATAACAAATAGGGAAGAATATTGCAAGATGTTTCGTTTTCAGAAATTACTAGCTCAACTATCAAAATTAAAAGATGAATATATCAGTTATAAGGTTTAATCAATTTTCCTCCTTTTATTTTACCACCATATTGGTAATCAAAGTTAAGTTAACAACCTACAAATTACTGGAAATATGATCTGATAGTACCTGATTTCACACACCCAATTCATTATATAACTGATTAAGTATAAGTCAATGATTTTAACACAAATGTGATAATAAGCTATTTGGTCAAAACCACGTTTTCAATTTCAATTCACCAAGCCAAACGTTGGAGAAAAATACTCGAGAAAAGCAAAATAAAGTTTTCTTTTTCTTGTTCATAAGCAAAACAAGTTGATTGGCTGGGAAAAAAAAATGCAACTGTTGCATTCAACTTAAACCATTTTACTGTTTTTCTTCCAAAAGACCAAGTAAATTTACTGTAGAGGTAGAACTCAACGAGTAATGTTGATTTTGAATAATGAGACATTTTTAACTGAAAAACTTGTTAGCCAATTAATTGTTGGTAAGTTGCCTACTATTGTATCGATTATCAACTTTTTAGTACTAAATTTTCGACTCTTATTTGGATAACTTACTAAAGTTTATTTGATTTTTGGTACCACTTACCTACTTTTCTTTAGCTAATCATCAACATATTGGTGTATCCTATGCAGAATTTTAAAGTTACCAATTCTTACATTAAACTACCGAACATAATTTGAATGACTTATCAATATTTCTCTTATTAATTTACACGCTAGCTTTATGTTGCCAACTCTTACTTGAATACTTTATCATCATTTTTTTTTAAAATTTCCCAATTACCAAATCTCGTGAAACTTTCAAGTTATTCTTTGTGTAGCTTACTAATATTTATTTTCTTTCGTCATCTATAATTTCAAAGTTACCAGCTCCGTTATCATAAAGTAATTACGATTTGAATGATTTACTAAATTTTCTCCTTTTGAGTTGCCACTAAATGTTAGGTTATCAACTCTTATTATACAGCTTAACAACGTTTGCTTCATTATTTCCAAATCATCGATAGTGCAATTTGTAATATATTACCAACTTTAACAACATTTTTGTATGTTATCCCTTGTTTATCTCCTCTTGCATAAGATTTTCAATGCTATTCTAGGTGACGAGAAAATTTTCTAGAAAGTCGCGAACCTATTGCACATTTGTCATTTCAGTCATAAACATTTTAAATTTGCTAATTCAGTCATGGATCTTTTCACTTCTTGTCAATTAAATCTTAAAGTTTTTTACTTCTCGCCAATTGAGTCCATTCGGCCATTTTTGGTAGGAATTTGCTAATATGGATATTGGGATGCCACGTGGCATTGCTGGCACTAACGTGGACAACTTTTAGTAATATTTTACTATTTTTGAATTATTTTATTCCGATTTTTTTCCTTTTCTCCTTTTTTTTTTTTTTTTTTTTTTAGTCTTCTTCTACCTTTTGCTAGTGGCCGGCCGCCAACCATGGTAGGGCAAGTTGGCCTTGCCCACCATAAGCGAGGCTTGGCTGGGCGAGGGCCAGCCCCAACGAAGGGTGGCCTCGCTCAAGGGTTAGCCTTGCTTAGACCAAGCGAGGTTGACCCTCGCCTAGGCCACGCGGCCTCGCTAGGCATCGCTTTCGCTAGGATGACATTGGGCAAGGCTGCCCTAGCCCCGCTGAGGGATGACCTTGCCAGATTTAACAAGGGGAGCCCTTGTCGGGGCTCGCCCTCACTTAGGCAAGTGTCAGCCTCACCCAGGGTGACCCTCATTGGGTCTCGCTTGGCTGACCCTAACTTGTGCAAGGGTACCTCTCGCTAGGCTCACCCTCGCCCGGCCGAGCCTCGCCTATGGGAGGCGAGGCTAGCCGGCCATTGATTGTGGCCGAAGGCTAGCCACTAGCAAAAGGTAGAAGAAGACCAAAGAGAAAAGACAAAAAAGAAAAAGGAAAAAATTAGAAAAAAAAAATTATTATTAAAATTTATCCATATCAGCGTCGGCCGTATCACGTGACACTGTCGGAATTCACGTTAGTAAATTTCAGCCAAAATTAGCTAAATGGACTCAACTACCAATAAGTGAAAAGGTTTATGATTGAATTAACAAAATTAAAATGTTTATAACTGAATTGATAAAAGTACAATAGGTTTAAGACTTTTTGGATAATTTTCCCTCAATGTGACTTATCCCCTAAAGTTACCAATTTGTGTTAGGCTGCCAACTCTTGATTACTATAGTTTAGAAATTTTTTATTTGCATAACTTGCTGACATTATCTATGTATCTCACTCCATTTTTAAAAGCTACTAACTATTATGTTAATTTATCAACCCTGCTTTACGTGACTTACCCACATTTATCTGCTTAAGTTACCAAGATACGTGGGAAATAACTCTTATTTGAATTGATAAACTAGGTATATTTGATTGTTTCAAAATTAAAATTTTTTGTAATTACTTATCAACTTTGCACAAGAGACCAACACTTATTGTTGTATCTTCTCATCCATTATTTTAGTGTTACTAACTCTTATGATCGATTACCAACACTGATTCAAGTGATTATTATCACCAATTCTAAATTAAATAGCTCACCAACTTTCTATTTTAGCATTTCCAAATTACCAATTTTTAATCATTTACTATTTTTATTTATGATGGAAAAGCTTATTTGCTTAATATACTCACTATTTTAAAGTTACCTATTTTTATGTTAATAATGTGAAAGTAAAAGATGGTAACTCATCATAAAAGTTGGTAATTTTTGTTTTTGATTAGTACTATTCTAACTCTCAACTTACTCTAAGACATTTGCCCTACCTTTTTGTAGGACATGAGAGTTTAAATTTATACCTGAAACTTATCATCCCCTCCCTAAGGTGGGGATTTTAACCCTCCCACATCCCCGGTATTTTGAAATAGCTAAAAATCATTGATAAGACAATCAAATAAAAAATTGATATTCTAAAATTATTTGATAATTTGATCGTACAAAAGTTGGTAGATCACTCAAATCAAGGTGGGTAATTTCATAAGAAAATTGGCAAGTTAAATAAATGAAGGTTGATAAGTTGTTGCCAAGGTAATTTGAAACAAAAAACATGTAATTTGAATAAGGAATTTCCGGCATGTGCTCATCTAGTGATCGATCGTTGATTTTGTTTGACAGATCTGTTCATGTGAAACAAGTTTGTGCTTAAATTTGCAAATGCTCCATATATCTTCCTTGTGTTATGGATTTGGCTTTGTTTTTCAATATTCATGCTTTGTTTCGATTTGTTTTTTCATGAAGATTATGTATTGCTACATCCTTTTAAATATGAATACAATATTCTTTCGACCAAAAAACAAAAAAAAAAACTAAATATAAGTGACCTCACACTATTAGTAACATATAAAAGATGACTCTACTTAGTCTATGTTTGGTGTTTCGGATTTTTAATAAGGATATGATTAGATGGGATAGAAAATGAAATCTAGGGGATTTTACTATATCATATCCACTATTTGATAATTGCCATAATAAAGTTAGATATATTCATATCATATTATATATATTATTTGGTATAAATGTCTATATGGATCACAAATTTTACAAACAAAAATGGTAAAAATCTCTCGCAACACTCTTGTCTACTTTATTTTTATTTTATTTTTCTCTCTTTTTTAATTAATTATTTCTTTCTTCCCCTTCCATCATTCTCTAATAAAATTTTATTAAATAGAAAATTGTACTAATAATATAGAATTAAATTCGAATATAAATAAATATAAGATTAAATTAAAAAATATTTTTTTATTTGGAATTTCTTATATTATAATTCAAATATTATTTATATTGAAATATAACTTTAATTTGATAATTTAAGAAATTTTTATTTGAAGAAAAAGGTTCATATTGTGGATATTAGAAATCTTATCCATATTTATTCAACTTCCCCCATTAGATAATTTTATTCGGTCTATATCTCATTTATATCCGACTTTATCCTATTTTGAAAATGTACCAAACGCAGAATATGATAAATTGTATTCTATCTTGAATTTTATCATGACTACCAAATGTAGTTTTAAGGTTGTAATCTCATATAATGGCTATAAGCTTTAAAAGGTCAGTAAGTTACAAAAATAGAAGTTGATGAGTTATAATGGAAGTTTGTAATTTGGAAAGAATCTAATCAATATTTCCATTTTTACCAATAATATTTGAAACCCACCAATATCATAGTTGGAAACTCACTGATCACCCCTACTAAGAAAAACTAAAATTAATTGTTTTAAAGTAGGTAGGTTCCAACCTAAAACCTATCCTATTATAACTAGTTCTCAATTTTTGGACCTTGAAACCTATCCTGTTTGTATGGAACCGATTCTAGAACTTACCCTGTTTTTCTAATCCGATTTTAGGGTCTACCTAAGAACCCATTTCTTTTTTTCCTTTTTTTGGTTCATTTTATAAAGCAAAATCATATGAGATCATGAGTAATAAAACGATTCAAAGTAAAAGATGAACAACAATCCCTATCCGCCAAAAACAATAATTCATAAGATGAACACGTAGTCATATACAATTATAAACAATAAAAAGGTCAAACACATAATATAAAATATAAATTATAAAACTCTATTCCCTATTCATCCAAAAAAAATTATGGGAAGAGAGGAAAGATTGGCGAGGAGATTCGAGAAAGGACGAATGAGTGTTGAGGTTAGAATTTAGGGGAAATAGAAATTATGATTTTGGTTTTTTAGCTAAAAAAATCAATTTCGAAACTAATTGTAAAATAAGATAGTTCAGTTCGGTTCCCGAGTGGGTATTTATTAGGAACCTATTCCTAGATTGGTTCCAACGGAAACTAATTCCTAGACCTATTTTTTAGGTGATTTGATCCGATTTCTAAGTAGAACCGATTTGGTTGCGCACCCTTACTTTTTTACATTTCCCCAATATTCAAACTTAATGTTTCCAAAGTAATTTTGCTACGCCAAGCAATTACATATCAAGACTGTGGGACCCATACTGACTCCCACAAAAAATACAACCTAAGTTCTTATTTTCAATACCACCATTTTCCATGAGCTCTTGAGTTTGATTCAAGTTGTAAAAGAACTTCTGAACACCTCATGTTGCATTGGCTAGCTATGACATACTTCACATAAGGAGACTTTTTAGCAACTAATATCTTAATAGGGTTACAATGATAGATTTGTCAACTTGGACTTTTTGGTCATGAATGGTGCGGAGTATCAATAACTCAAACCGAACATTCCATAAAGGGCGTGGAATCATTATCTCGATGTCCCAATGAAACCGCTAGAGTTGGGTATCCCTTTTCTCCCTAATCTTTAGCTTAAAAAAAGAGTTCCTACTTAGAAAAGAAGATTTTCACTGGTCGATTTTATCCATCACATCAATTTTTGAATGAGATTTGAATAAGACAGCCATGTTAAACGTGCTTGTCATATTCCTTCCCATTATATGATCCCAGATCCAATGCCAGCAAAAAGAAAAGATGTGTACGCGGTGTTTCTTCAACCTCCCCACCTCGGTCGAATCATTGAGGATCAAAAGATAGGTGGCGAGGCTGCTGTCCACACACCACCTCCACCTTTTGCTTTTTTCTCCTCCCTCTCCCCGGTCAACCCATTTATAATTTCTCCAGCGCTCGCCCGTCGCTCTCAACACCCACCTTCACATTCACGTAATGCCCCTGCTCCACTCCCTCGTCGATGACCGAACCCTGTCGCTCACATGGACGATGATGTCCGTCTCGGACGTCTGTCCTTCTTCTTCTAGAAAAGGTGGTTTTTTTAACGTTGGACTGCTCCAGGCTCTCGTGGGTGTGTCTTTGGAAAGAGACGAGAGAGAGAGAGAGAGAGAGAGAGAATCTTGTAGTGAAGGCTTTTTCTTTTCTTGCTTTCCTTTCGGGTTTTTGAGCTTTTTGATCGAGCATGAGAAAGGGAGACCGAGCTGAGACGGGAGATTTCAAGAATTCAAATTGCAGATTTTTCAGATTTCAACCGCGGGGACCAGCCAGCTACAAAGCTCCAGTCTTGAGCCTTTCCAATCTGAAGTAAGAAGCTTTAGAGGTATGTTCACAAAATCTTTCTCTTTTTCCTTTTCTCTTTTGTTTTGAACAAGCTCAAGTTGACTGGTTCTATTTCCCTCAAAGATGGGAAATCATTCATTGCGTCCCTGATCGAATTAAAGGATAAAAATAGACACTCTCTCTCTCTCTCTCTCTCTCTCTGTTCTACGAGCATTTATGGAGATAGATGGTCTCCCAACGGTACAGAAGATTGAGCTTTTAATTTCTGAACAAATTGCAGCCATGATTCAACGGCTTTTGCTACGTCTTCCGTAGAAGATTCCTTGAATTCTCTCAGCACTCTTTCGTGATCAAACAGTTCCCACCTTTTTGTTTTTTTTATCTTTGGTTGCAGAAAGCTGATGATTACTCAAGATACCATCAACCCAGTTCAGCTCAGTCCACTTCCAGTCGAGTATGGCTTTCCAACAAGCAATTCTTGCAATAATCACCGCAGTCTCGATCATCTCTCTAGCAGAAGCTCGTAATCCCGCGAATTGCAACCGATCATGTGGAACTGGAACATCTGTCAAGCGTGTGAATTACCCATTTGGATTCTCCAGCGATTGCGAAATTCAGCTCGGCTGCGCTGACAACTCCGAGATCAGAGTCGGGGACTTTCGAGTCCTGAACTTGACCACATATAGCATACTCGTCGACCTCCCAGCGAAATGCAAACGCTCGAGTCGCATCAATTCAGCCTCTTTTTGGCAAAAATTATGCACCCACTTGGACAAATGGATTTCTATTCCAGAACTGTGAAGAAGCCCATTTGAGTGGATGCGTCGTGCCGACAAGTTTTGTGAAAAACGATTCCAGAACGAGACCTGCCGAAGAGAAAACATAACCTGTTACTCAAAAGAGAGTAAGGAGGGGGTTGATTTGATTGAGTATAAAGTTTGAATCAGACGGGTTGTGAGTTCTTGTTCTCCTCCATTGCTGCTGTTGACCCGGAGAAGAACTCCTTCAAGTTTCAAGCTTTGGAGTTGGGATGGTGGCTCAATGGGTCATGTAATTGCACAAAAAATGCGACTTGCGTGCCTGTTTCTCTTGTTGATGGTGGTAAAGGGTTCAGATGTGAGTGTGATCATGGTTTTGAAGGTGATGGCTTCGTCCATGGTGAAGGTTGCCGGAGAGGTGAGTCAACAACTCATTGGAGCATGCGTCCATACATAGCCATTGTAGATGATACACCCTTTTTACTATTACAGAATACTTGCAAAGTAGGGTCATCTGGGACTGGGGTAATGCTAATTGTTATGTTTCTTGTTATTTTCTTCTCTTCAAACTCCAAAAGAGATTGAAATTATTACATGATATGCTGATAGATTGCACGGGGCAAAAAAAGTTCGAATTGAGGGACCTATTCAGATGCTTTGTAAATCGTCAAGTCTTAACTGCTAAGTTAGTTCATGTCTTTAAGTGTGAAAGACCCAAAAGTTGGCTGACCACGTGAAATCTCCCATCTTGTTTATCAAACGGCCTTTTCTTTGTTTCATCTCTTGTTTTCCGCTTGGGGTCTAAGTTTCTTTTATTGAGGACAAATGGGAAGGCAGGAAAAGAAAGATTCAACTGTCATCCAATAGGATACAGGGATGTCCTTTCTTTGGTCAATAAAAGGGCGAGATTGGTAAATAATAAAGAATGAGAATTGTCAATTAATCTAGATGATCTTTTTCTTTTCTACTTTTTTGAGTTTTCTTGTTAGGATGATTGTTCTCTTCTTTAATTTGAAAGCAGCCTCTGAATCTTTGAAGTTTCACTTTTGACTGGAACATGGGCTTTATCAGGGAAAAGATTCTAAATCTTGGAGCTCTGACCTGTCTATATATTTGATCAACTTTTCCATTATGTGATTTTTGGGTTCTTTACATGATTGACATGATCAGCATTGAGTTTGCATCTGCATTAACTAAGAACTGTGGGTAAGATAAAAGATGACTGCTAGATCATGGGGGCATAATTCAAGGATGTGAACGTGGTACTGCCTACTGGAAAAAAGATACTTCTTTTTTTTCCCTCAAATACATGGGGTGCAGGAGGTCACAAGACCAGACAAGAAGATCTACAATTTGAGCTGATCTATGGACCAACAGTCTGCTATATGTTTATAGACGCCGAATGACGCTTTTTCCTATGATATGTCAGAAAACAGTCCATGACTTATATATATAAGGCATATTAAGGATTAGGCGGCATTGGCTGCAATTCCCTATATTTCCCATAACAAACAGTATGGCTTCCTGACTGAGGAAACCAGAGGAGCATCAGCTCATTAGAGTAAAAAGGGAAGGGAGAGAGAGTGATAAGGAGATTGGCACAGAATTAAAAATTTTGCTGACAAAGTAAACAGTTAAACCTTGAGTGGTTTCAGAGTAATCAGAGTAGTCACATTTTATTCCTTTCGGCCTAAGTTAAAAGAGCTTTTCATTTTCATCAAACATGATGAAGCAGTTAGCATGACTTGGCATATTATATCACTAGGTCAGTGGACTGGTCATTTCTGGCGAATCCTTTTCTTAAAATAAGAAACCAAGGAAACTCTATATTTGGCTCAATTCAATATTGGCTTCAGTTGCAAGCTTCTTCTAGACGTATACATGTTTTTTTATACTAATTTTTGTGTGAAAAATATTGTCTAACTTGTACTCTTTCTTCAAAAGTGAAATTGATTTCTGGAATGATTAACATTGTCATTCTGCATTATGAAATTAGAATGCTCAGTTTCATTCCTTTGTTATCTGTAGCTTCAAGTTGTGGCACTTCAAACTACTTCTTCAGGCGCTGTGGAAGAAGTAGAAGAATTGGCATACTCATTGGAGGTGAGTAGTCTTCACCCCCTTATGGTTAGACTGTACTAGTGCTTCTATTATGTCACTTCAGACATTGGTTGATAGAGACAAATGAACAAAGAGTCTATGTTATCAATTAATCGAAGGAATGTCTGGGGCAGAGCAAGGAAGGAAAGAAACTAGATAGATGAAAAATAAGCCTATATTTCATCTGTTTGCCACACAGGATCATCTCTCTCTCTCTCTCTCTGGTTTTTCTGTGTTGTTGGGAGGATAGGTGTGGTGACAGTTCTTTGGTGAGTAAAGATAAGTGTACTGATGTTGTCCACATTCATTTGGTGTTTTAGGGCTTACTGCTGGAGCTTCCTTAATGGCTACTCTTGCCGTTATCTGTTTCTTTGCCCATCGCCGGTCCACTACTCAGCGCAACCAGAAAAGTGCGAAGCGCCTTCTCTGCGACGCAGCAGGAAACTCCAGTCTTCCCTTATACCATTACAAAGACATCGAAAGATCCACCAATGGATTCTCTGAGGGACAGAGGCTGGGTACTGGGGCCTATGGCACAGTCTATGCTGGAAAGCTCCACCACAATGACAATGACGAGTGGGTCGCTATTAAGAAGATCCGGCATAGGGATACAGATAGCATTGACCAAGTCATGAATGAAATCAAACTCCTATCGTCTGTGAGTCATCCCAATCTTGTCCGTCTCTTGGGTTGCTGCATTGAGCAGGGCGAACAGATCCTTGTTTACGAGTTCATGCCAAATGGAACACTGTCTCAGCATTTACAAAGAGAGAGAGGGAAAGGACTTCCTTGGACGATAAGGCTCACCATCGCAGCTGAAACTGCTCGTGCCATTGCCTATCTCCATTCAGCTGTGAACCCACCCATCTATCATAGAGACATCAAGTCTAGCAACATACTCTTGGATTACCAATATAGATCCAAAGTAGCAGATTTTGGCCTTTCCAGGCTAGGAATGACGGAGACTGGGGATTCCCACATCTCTACTGCCCCACAAGGGACTCCGGGGTACCTCGATCCTCAATATCATCAAAATTTCCATCTGTCCGACAAGAGTGACGTCTACAGTTTTGGGGTGGTCCTTGTGGAAATCTTAACCGCACTAAAAGTGGTGGACTTCTCCCGACCCCACAGCGAGGTGAACTTGGCTGCACTGGCTGTTGATAGGATAGGCAGAGGTTGCGTGGATGATATCATTGACCCGTTCCTCGACCCACAACGGGATGCATGGACACTCTCCTCCATTCATAAGGTGGCCGAGCTGGCTTTTCGATGCCTCGCATTTCACAAGGACATGAGGCCTTCCATGACAGAAGTTGCCGAGGAACTCGAGCAGATAAGGCTCAGTGGGTGGGCGCCGCTAGAAGAGCACTTATTTGCAGCGTCCTCGGTGGCATCCTCTTGTTCCTCACCGTTTAACGGGAGCGAGAGGTCCTTTGGTGGCATGTCGATGAAGAGAGGGCCCACGAGTCAACGTCTGGCTGTGACGTCGAGGGCGGCCGATTCTCTGGGCTCAGTGGAGGAGTTGAAGGACTCTTCCCCGGTTTCAATTCAGGATTCTTGGCTAAGTGAGCAGAGCTCGCCTTCGACAACCAGCTTGCTAAGTAACGCGGTTCGATGAACTCGTCTTTGACCACCAGCTTGTGGACTTGCTCTTCAATCAGTCTGTGAAAACTGTTCCTGGTTTAGTCTACAGGTCTCTGCCGCCCGCTACTGCATAGCTATCTAAAGAATGCCTTTTTCCCTTTATGTATCATTAGCCATACTGTTTCTTCCCAGTACTCACAAGATGTAGATTACGTTCAGAGTAAACGGGCAACCTATGAGCCGTACTTGTTTTCGATTTAGTCATGTAAATCAAATGTCAAGTTGAAAGACGAGATGATGCTCTTATAATACGCCGGGCCACGGCTGCGAATATTCTCGGCTTAGTTGAGATACATCCGTCGACGAGGGCATTCAGTTGCAATGTTCATTCCCGCTAGCAAGGGAGCTGCTCGACGAGATGCGGAATGTCGATTTTCGTTCGCCAGAACTTTACTTTGCTCTCAACTGTACATCGCTTTCCAATGGTATTCACTTTGGACAACAGAACATGAATGATCAACTTACTCAGACATTATCCTCTGTCCTGATGTTAGTATCGGTAGACCAAGGCTGGGATGAGGATCTAGTTTTTTTCCTTGTTAGTAATTAGTTATTTCGACGCGTGTTTGATAACTTTTACTTATTAAAGGTAACTTTAAGTTAGAAGAAGTTAGTATCTTTTAAATGCGATTAGCAACATTTTGCAATTAAAAATGGGTTTGAAGGAGTTCAATTTTCACATCCATTAATAACTTTTGGCTCAAGAAATAAGAATGAATGCATTGAAAGTTTTAAAATTTGTAATAAAAGAGCAATTGAATTCTAAAATTTTCAAAAAGTACAATTAAGTTATAAAACTTATTTTGAAAGTGTAATTGAGTCTTAAAACATTCACAAAGTATAATCAAGTTCTAAAAGTTGTTAAATTGATCAAATCAAGTTCTCCTATTGCTTACATTTTTTAAAAGTTTTAAAATTCGAATGCATTTTTGTAAGAAATTTTAGAATTTAATTATATTTTTTAAAAGTATTATAATATAATCATACGTTGAATTTTCAATGCAATCGAGGATGACATAAGTCTTCCTTTATATTAGGAAAAAAATAGGTTAATATCACGAAAAACTCCAAATTAATACATTTGAAAAAAAATTACTTTAAACTAATTTTTAACTACAAAAATTCCAAACTTGTATATTTGTGATAATTTTACCCAAATTTATTTTTTGACCACAAAAAATCTCAAATTAATATATTTATAACAAATTTATTATACATAAGTTTCTATTAAATTAAGGTAAAATCAATTGTTACATATCATCTAATTTAATAATTTAATGATAAGGTTTAATGAAAATTAATGGACGGTAAATTTATCATAAATATTAATTTAGGGTTTTTGGAGATTTTAAAATATTAATTTGGAGTATGGTAATAACCCAAGAAACCCGGAAAAAATATGAAACAAATCGCCACCATCGTGCTCTTCGGCCCGCCGAAAAACCCAAAACCCTAATCTGAAACACCGGGCATTTGCAGATCGGCGGGCGTGCGCAGGCAACCGATTCACCCTCTTCCTCCGTTCAGGCCCTGACCAGCTCGAGAAGATGCCCGACAAGGCCAAAAGGCGCCGCCTTTCGTCGTCCTCCCGGCCGCAGACCTTCTCGCCCTTCGCTCGTTCACTCGCTCTCGCAGCCTCCGCGAGCTCGAGCGGCAAGCAGGACGCCCACCAGTCCAGTCGCCGCACGGACGCTCCTGGTATGTTCACTCTCCAGCGTCGATTGGGTGATCAAGACTGCTTTTTTTCCCCTCCCCTGTTTCTCTTTTTTGGTTCCTGGTCTCAAGTTCGAGTTTTGATGTGTTTTTTGGATTGGGTAATCGCTTCTAGATGATGGGTTTGGCAAGAATGCTCGGAAGGAGAAGATTGAGCAGACCGAATCCTCCGACGAGGAGAGCGCGCATTCCCAGTCTTCTGACGATGGTGATGGTGGTGGTGAAATTGAAGTAAGAGCATCGTTTGGATAGCTTTCGATTCAGCGGTGAAACTTGGCGTGTTGTCTTTCTCGGTGATGAATTTTTTTCTTTCTTTTTTGTGGGTTTTATCTGAAGGGGGTTGTTCAAGCTGATTTCGCTTTTTTCGACCCAAAACCGAGCGACTTTCACGGAGTGAAGATATTGCTACAAAACTACCTTGGTGATGAGGAATGGGACTTGAGTGGATTCGTAGACCTGATATTGGAACAGACAACGGTGGGGACTGTTGTTAAGATAGAGGGTGCTGAAGACGATGGGCTTTTCTCCGTTGTTTCCGCACTTAACCTGGACAGATATAAGGCAAGTCGATCTGTCTCCTGGAATTTTAATCCCTTTTGCTGTCAATTCATCGCATGATTTGCATCTTAGCTGTAAGTGTCAACACCAACATCAATTTGCCCTCACTAAATGGCTTTTCGAAACATAGAGTAGACGTGACAAACTAACATGTGAAAGATATGAAGGTGTCTTCTTAATCTCCCCCCTCTTTAGATGGCACTTGCTTGTTGCATTCTGTGCAGTCATTTGCTGGCCAATGTCTGTGTATTGCTCATAAATTTGGTCACTGATATATGCTATACTCGGTTAGCAGGATCATAAATGTATTATTGAGCTGAAGGAGTACCTCCTTAAAGTGTGCCCAGAGAATCCTGTGATAGGTGATCTCAGAGCACTTTTGAAGGAGCAAGCACAGCATACTGGTCTTCTGGTGTCTCAGCACGTGATGAATTTTCCTCCCCAGCTTTTGCCACCTCTCTATGATGCACTCTTTGATGAAGTCTCTTGGGCTACGGAAGATGAGGTCAGCTGAGAATATTGTGTGAAGTCGGTGAGCTTGGTGAATATGTCTTCCTTACCTGCTATATAGCTAACAGTTTTCCATGATTAATATATCTTGTTCATCTTTTTGAAGCCCACTGAGGTGCTTAGGAACTCTTTCAAGTTCAGTAATTATCTACTAGTTAGCAAAATTTATAAGGTAAAAGTGCGGCTCTCTTGGTCTACTCATTTCTCTTCAATCTGGTGCTAGCTTTGTGAATGCAGGCCATCCTGATCTGCTATGCTTTGCTTCATGTTGTCAAATGCAGCTGAAGAGTGGTTCCCGGAAAAGTAAACAAAGCAGCAATCATGACAAAGATGCAGATATTGTATTCAGTAAGCTTGAAGATGAAATTTTTTACAAGGTACAAATTTTCTCAACTCAGTGCCTTGGTTAAGTATGCTACTAACTCTTGTTTTTGGCCAATTGCTTCCTTAGTTGACTATCACTCCACTATCTAATGCAGCTCAGCTCATGGTCCTTCAATTTTCCTTTGCACACTCCGCCAGTTACAAATCATGAGGTAAGAAAGCCTTACTCTATCCAGAATCTTTTCCCTGCATTACTGTGGGTTGTTGGGATAGGCAAGAATATAATGAATCATCGATTAGGGCTGACAGCAAATTAAAAGTTGCTCCTGCTACTGCAGCCTAGGGACTTGACCATCGGTGTTCATTGTCATTTTTATTGCTAATCGAGAGATATTGTTTACTTGCAGCTGAAGAATTACCAGTTGACAGGGTTAGTCATGGCAGTAAAAGCAGAGAAAGTTACACAATTCCGGGAAGAGTTGAAATCTATGATTGATGAGTCTTGAGACTGCAAAAAGAATGGCATTTTACATTGCGGCAGGTTTCATGATGCATCTGATCGTATCACAAATAAGATGTCGATAATATCTCATTTCCACCACATGGGAAAAGATGCAGCGGGGCCTGACAAATTATTCACTTTCTACAATCCAGGTGGATTTGATGGTTTTTCTCTCTGAGGTTGAATTCCCTTGTAACTTCATCTCGCTTCTGTATGCTTTTCACCTTTGGCTGAATGTGATTGCTTTTGCAAGTGCTTCAGAATGGATCATAGGAGACTCTCTGTTGAAGGTCAATATGGAAAAAAATGCTCATACATATTCTTCTAGGCAAAGCAATTTGACAACAAATATGTTGTTCTCATTCTTCATCTCTGCAAAATATATATTTAAGCTTCCACAGCAATTTGCCCAAAACAAACCAAAAGTACTCTGGCCAAGGGAACTTAAATCAGTGGCTTCTTTTCTTTATTTAGAGGAGTTGCATGGAATTTGCAAGGCAATGACATTGCTGACCAAAGTAAAGGAAGGCAACTTCTCGTACAAGCGGCCATGGTCCGAGACTCCGAGTACACGGTTTCTTGTGGTCAGACGTGCAACGCAGTTTTCGTATACATGACATCACATGTCTTCTGATAAGCCTGTGAACTTATTTACATACAGAAACCATGGGTGCAATTTCGAAGGCAGTGACCTTTCTGGAAGAGGCCGAGGAGGGCACTCTTTCATGCAATCTTCAACATTGGAGGCGGCTTTTCGCCATCTTTGATTTGAGAAGTGAGCGGTTCTAACACTCCCGTCACCCCCGTCATAGCAACCCGACTTAATTTGGACTTTTTTTCATGCTAATAAAATTGAAATAAGTGTTGATGAATGTTAATAGTGGTTGGTAACAAGAAAAATCGTCGGTGACAGTTTTTTTTTTTTTTTTTTCTCAGGTATCCTGTTGATAACATATCAACGTTTTTTTTTTGGTAACATATAACGTTTCTATATTTTTATTTTTACTAGTTTCCAAAATAGCAACTTTTGTACAATTTAGCTGATTTCTATTCGAATAATTTACCAAAATTTCGAATTTACTAACTCTTATATGAATTTCCCAACCTAAATTAGAGTGATTTACTGATTTGATTTCTATTGGACCAGTTTTGCATTATTGACTCGTTTGAGTTACTTGACAATATTTACTTGTTCTTATTTACTCACTTTTTAAGGAGCTGCCAAACTTTATTTTGCCTTGTTTAATAATACATTACATTTATTCTAATCTTTTAAGAGATAATCAACCTAAATTAGTGTAACTCGGTTTTCTTTCTCGTTCAATTCCCACTTAGTATGGGGTTACTAACTTTATTTGAGTTACTTATCGACCTTGTCACCGACACCCTCGACATCATCCACCACTGCCCTTGACAGCAACTCCAGCAACTTTGTCATTAGATGGAGGTCAATCCAAGCCTTAGATTGAGCATGCCGACTGCTTCCTTGCCCAAGCCTATGGCGGCTTAGCTGGTGCAAACACCATCCTGTGGTTGATGTCGAAGAAGATGGAGCACATGGGCACTTTGCTGAGGGCACACTAACCTTCGTCGTTAGTATTTGGTGATGTTGATGATGGGGCCAAGGAGCTTGCGAGTGTGGCTGCTGGCGATGGCAACGTTGGGACTATTGGTGGTCAGGTTGGGCTACACTAGGCTGGCAATGAACCCGACGAATGCGTTTGGGCGGGCATACGTGAAATACTAGTACAACATGGGAAATTAGTTCTTCATCTACTAGATTTGTCCATTTGTGCTTGCGATTTTGGGCCGGTTGGTGTTCAGCTTTTAGATAGATAATGAAATAAACGTTAGGGTGAGCATGGTCCAGATTGGGCTAATCCACCCCCTAATTCTAGAATTAACTTGCACAGTGTTGGTCTTCACTTTTTGGGATCGAGGACCTATCCTATTGAGCCTAGGATCGAGGACCGAATGGATCAATGGTTTCAGTCCGATTCTAGGGTCAATCCAGGACCAATTAATAACTTTTTTTTTCATTTTTTGTACTCCCGAAAAAGGTAAACATACTATTTCAAATTACATATCCATCGACAATACAGCATTGTGCAATCAAACTATAAATATCAGTACATATTCAAGAAATTTAATAGGCACTAACAGAAATTTCACACCTGTTAAAAGTAAGAAACAACAAAAACGATTAGGACTGCTCATAGAGATATGGGACAAGATGGGAAGTTGAGCAGCGAGCGCGAAGTGTCGAGTGGTGAGTGGGGAAGTTTTTTCTCAAAGAAGACAAAAAAGAACTAGCACTGGAGGGGGATGCAATGACGTTTAATGCTATTTACATTGTTTTAGATGCCATGAGAAGCCATTTAATGTTGTTAATGCCGTTTGACTTAGGGTTTTCTCTTTATAAAATATAAATAAATAATATATTAGATATATAAATATAGAATATATTTTAGATATATTATATATAATATATACAGTTAGGGTTGGTCTGGATTAGACCGACCCTAAACTTCCATGATCAAGGATTAATCTGCACAGTGTTGGTCTAGAGATCTCAGGATCATGACCAACTTAGTCCTCCTGGGAATCGAACTAGGACCAGTAGAGTTGGGTTGGTTTAGGTCGGTCCAAGATTAACCGTGGACCAATACTCACCCCTAATAAAAGCTTGCAAAGAAGCAAAGGGGTTTGTCTTTTTGGTTGATCATTGCTCCTTGATTTTTTTTCACCTTGTTGGAGGATAATCGAATTCAAAGGGACAAATCCCAACTGCCAATAACATGCGTAGGTTTTGGCGTTTGGAGTCTAAAGCAATGAGAATGAAAATTGAGCAAAATTGGGGGGATTATGCTTTGCGATTTGTGATGGCAAAAGCAACTCTAGCACATTTCGTTGGCAACCACCCTTGAGGAGAGAGCCTGAAGAAGATGAAGAAAGACAAAAAAATAAGAAAAAGAAAAATTGCCATAGACAAAATTTCCTCTGCTCTAATCACCCGTCAATTAGTTGGGGCTCTTATTTGAGACTACGGTTCTATTTGGTAACACTTCAAATAGTACCTAATTCTATTCTTTTATTCTCCAAAATAAATAAATAAAAAAATAGAAATCCGTTTGGCAAATTTTTATTTGCGAGAACAAAAATAAGTTTTTATGTTCCTAGGATTAGCTTAGGAACAGAATCAAGAAGTAGAAATTAGTTGATTCCTATTTCGAAAATAATTCTAGAATCAAGCCAAATTTAACGGCTTCTTAACAGCCGTGTTTTAGTATGCATTAATATAAAATGGTTTTGTTCATATAACAATTGTATAACGACTTTTTAACGGCCGTATAATAGTTTTATAACGTTTCATTTATTTCTACATAAATTCTGCATTATTTCATAATAGTTATATAACAGTTATCTTCTTTTTTTAATTACTAATTTATTTATAAATGTTTCTTAATAGCTCTCACTTTATTTTTACCTATAAATTGTTACTCCGAACGTAATTGGAAAGTGATATCGAATATCCGAAACATCCTTATTTCTCCTTTCCTATTTCCTTATGTATTTTTCCTTTTGTTGCTAGTTATACACAAAAAGTTGTTCTATTTTATTCTATTATTTAGTGTGGAATAAAGAAGAAGATCTATTGTATCTTGGGAAGATAGCCACTGAAGCCTCATGCGTCGAGTTTTGTACTTCGAGAGGCCAAATTATCTTTAAAGATAGTGCTTGCATGCCTCAAATATTTTTTTCTAATCTTTTTCAACATATTTTCAATGGTTATTGTTATGTTTCATGTTTTCTATCATATTTTCAACAAGTTATCCCTCTTATTAGGGGTGAGCATGGTCCGAGTTGGTTCGAGCCACCCCCTAACCTTAGGACCAACCCGTACAGTGTCGGTCCTCAATTTTTAGGACCGAGGACCGACCCTATTGAGCCTGGGACCAAGGACCAGACCAACCCAATGGGTTCGATCCGGTTCTAGGGTCAACCCGGACCGATCGATAATTTTTTTTTGTCTTGTTTTTTAATACTCCCTAAAAAAACAAACCTACAAATTTAAATTACACATCCATCGACAATGCGGCATTGTGCAACTAAACTATAAATACCAATACATATTCAGCAAATTTAAGATGACACAATAACAGAAATTTCGTACCTGCTAACCGCTCATTGAGATATGAGACAAGATGGAAAGTTCTTGTAACATCTATCTTTAATATTTATAACACCATATGCAAAAGTGTTTTCCTGCATTTGATCATGTAGAGTCCACTCAACCAAAAAATGAGCTTCACACCACTTTATTAGCATTTGATCATGTAGAGTCCACTCAACCAAAAAATGAACTTCACACCACTTGACTAGCAAATCACCGTAGCAACTGCAGTACTACTCTACTCTTCAAAAACTTCTACCAATTGACACAAATTGAAAAGTAAAGTGTAGCTGAAATTCATTAGTAAAATACAATTAAACCATAAAAAGTTCAAAATACTTAATATAAACCATGAATATATATAACTTCACATCTTGTTAATTCACTTGAACTTCTAAACACCTAAAAACAAAACAAACGACACATAATTAATACTCAACAAAAGTTTTAAATTGAAATTACTATTAGTGCTATTGATAGAACATCTCACCATAACTCTTAGGTTTTATAACAGACATTTTACTTAGGTTTGAATATATAAAAGAATTATAAATAATATAATGTAATATAATATATATACAAGGTTGGTCCAGGTTGGACCGACCCAAAACTTTAAGACGAGGACCAACCCGCACAAGGTGTCGGTCCTAGAATTTTAGGACCGAGGACTGACCCAGTCCCCTTGGGAACCGGACTAGGACCGGCGGGGTTGGGCCGGTCCAGGGTCGGTCCAGGGTCGACCCTAGACTGCTGCTCACCCCTACCTCTTATCACCCAATAAAGGATTTGCAATGTCAAATGGCCCAAATGGGAGGCAATTACTAACATTCCTAAGTTCTCTTGATTTATCTAATTTATTTAGTTTTTGGGCAAAAATCTTTTCCATGATTGGAAGAGATTCATTCTTTGTATATTCTTTGTTTGTGAATACGAGGAGGGAGGAAAATTGAGAATTGAGTGTAGAAATATTTAAGATATTGGAATTATAGCACAATGAGAAGAAGTAGGAACAAATGAATCTTTGAGATTTAGACCTTGCCCTATGTTTTTATTTGGCATACCGATCTACCGCCTAGTTCGGTATGTAACTGGACTAAGATGGAAAAACAAAATTGCATTCTCAATTTTATAGAACAATACCTAAAGTATCGGTTGTTGAATTTGCTAGACTTTATTAATACAATAATGACTCAGTTTATTAGTTTATTGCTCGATTCAAGAATGCTAGAAATAAGTGCTTCTTTTCACTCTCAAAAAAAAATTTGCAAATTTGGCTTTCCAAATATTAACATTCAATATAAGAGAAAAATTTGAAAGTCAAGGGACTTGACCATCGATGTTCATTGTCATCTCTTATTACTATGCCTGTCAACAGTTTGATTTCCAAAATACCCGAGCATAACCGAACCGTAAAGGATGTTCATCTACTTTGACCCAAATTGAACCGAAACCCTAATATGACTTGAAAAAAAGCTGTTCACGAAGTTTTTTACCATAACTTTCTTTTTCTTTATCACAAGCATAATTCTGAGGCAGAAAAGCACAACATTTCAGAGAGTGCATTAAAAATCGTAAAACTCGTAAAACTCATTTACAGAATGTAATTTGATTCCTATATACGACATCACGAGTCTTCCAACAGGTCTGTAAATTTTGGTATATATGAAGAATTCAGTGCACAGCATGGTCAATTTTGCTCTATCGTTATCATTTCGGTTTAATTAAGTGCTTCAATAATTAATTAGTAGTTTGGAATGTGATTAAAACTGCGAGACGAACCTGGCCAAAAAAAAAAAAATATATAACGAAATTAAATAGAATGAAGTCCAGCAAAGGAAAATAGTAATTTGGGTTAATGGTTTCTTTATTCAGCAACGATGAGCGCAAATTCTAGGGCAGTGACATTTCTGACGGAGGCCGAGAAGGGCATTTTTCCATACAATATTCCATGGAATTGGCGCATGGCTTCGTGGGGTCGGTCACGCAACAGTAGCAGTCGACATCCCAACCGGGGCAAGACTTAAGTTGGCATGGAGGCGGCATTTCACCATCTTTGATCCGAGAAGAAGAGAGCAGTTCCGATTCCCTCATCATACCTCCGTCATCGGCCGTGAACTGCCGGCCTGGCGCATTGGTCGCCCTACCTGTTTGCATTGGATAAAATGATACAGTTATGATCAACTTAGATGAAAAGAAAACGCAAGAATGACATATCAAAGATATAGCTGGGAACTTTTTCATCTTAATGGTTTACTTACATTGATCAAGAGCCAAGAGAACAACCAAGAAAATGCAACTGAAGCAAACAAATCGACCAGCTGTGTGTTTATACCCAATTCCCATATTTTATGAAGAAATCTTGTAGATGCTTATTAGCATCTCAATGGTTATGGGTTTATATAACATTGTTCTTGATGAACTCCCATTCATGCATCTTTTTATAAATTCCAAAAACCATCTTTGACTTTTGTTCTTACCTTAAATTTGGCCTCATTTAATATTTTAAGTAAATAACCTTCCATATATGTTATAAACTTCCTTTTATTCACTTATATAATCTGATATTTATTTGATGACTTTCCTAATATTCATTTATGCATATCTAAATATATTGTCGGGCCTATTTAAGACTTTAAATAACCTTTCAAATTTGATATTTTCTAAGGTGAGGTCAGGTCACCACTCTTATCAACCAATAAAGGATCTACGATGTCAAATGGCCCAAATGGGAAGAATCACTGACATAACAAAGTTTCCCTCGATTTGTCTCATTTATTTAGTTTTAGGCCAACTTTCTTTCCCGTGATTGGAAGAGATTCACTCTCTATATATTCTTTGTTTGCCAAAATGAGGAGGGAGGAAAAATGAGAATTATGGAAAAAATTATAAGGTACTGAAAATATATGTGATAAAAATTTCAAATTTTAACAAGCCCACCTCTTTTGTTCTTTCCCTCTCCATGTTTCCAAACAAGGGGAAAGGCACTGAAAATGTGTGCAGTCCATGGGCTATAAACTTTTCAACCACTGCAATCAAGGTATAACTCTTTTCAAATTGCAATCAAATTCTTAATTGGGCAATGACTTAGTTAGCAACCATAAGTTGCTAGGCAGCAACCTTAGAAGATGCCATTTAGGAAAAATCAAAATTATTATAATTATAAGCACATAGTTACATTCTTTTTTTCCCAGAAGCTTGACCTGGTTATTAGTAACTCATTTACTTTGTTCTTGACTTTGTGTCAGGTAAATCATGATATGTCAGGTAAAAGTAAGTATCATGATATCAAATAATCATACCAAGTAACCTTTTAACTTGATTAGTTACATAACTTATTGAAAATGTTTAGCTTCTTCTAATTAAGGCCAGGATGATGGAAATAATTGGATTTATATGCTGGTCAAAGTAATCAAAATGGGATCAACGACTTGGCAAGCTCGACATATGCCATGTCTTGAAAATATAAGGTCAGTAGAGGTATGATTAGGCATATTTACAAAAAAATTGTATCCCTTAACTGAGTGGATGATCAGTCTTTTCATGGAGGTTTCCAATCCTTGACTTCGCCATTTTACTAGCGAAAATGAACAGTCAACATAGAACACCTTAGTCGATTTATAACCCAATGTAGAGAAGAACAAATGAATTTTTTAGCCTTACCAAAAAAAAAAAAAAAAAACAAATGAATTTTTTAGACTTAAACTTTGCCCTTTGCTTTTATCAGAAACTGTTTTTACTTATTATACCAATGGATCACCTAGTTTAGTGCCTAACTGGGCTGAGATAGAAAGACAATTGCATTTTCAATTTGACAGAACAATATCCGAAGTATTGGTTGCAATGACTCAGTTGATCAGTTTATTGCTCATGTCAAGAAAGCTAGATATAGATGCGTCATTTTACTTTCAGAGGAAGAATTTGCAAATTTGGCTTTCCACGGGATTAACATTGAACATAAGAGAAAGGTTTGAAGGCCAAGACTTTCCTGATTTATTTCAATTGATGGCGAGATTGTCTAGGTATCAACAACTGCTTAAAGAAAGAGATAAATGGCCACATGAAAACTTTTTCACAAATTGTGGCTTTAATGAAAAAAAAAAAAAAAAAAGAGTTAGGGGATGAATTTGATCAAGATAAAAATATCGAAATAGTTGTATATGAATTTGACCAAGAAAATGAGAGAAAGTCACCGACTTTTGCTCTCTTAAAATCTCAGTTTAGTTGTTTCACATTACTGAGATTGGCTTGCGTTCTTCACGTTCAAAGACAAACGATTCATGCTTTTCTTTTAGAATTTGATTTTAATCTCCCCCAAATTTTATTTGGACGACATGCTCTCTATTCCAACTGCTGGGGAGGGGGGGCAGGGTTAGTTTTTCTTTTTCATTTTAATCTCTATCCAAATTTTATTTGGACTGACATGCCCTATTCCAACTGCTGGAAAAAATCAAGTGCTCATCAGCCAATTAAGAACCTTATTTGAAACAAAATATACTTTAGATTTTCTTTTATAAATGATTCTATTTCCGGCTCTCATTTGGAATTTTTCCTAATCACCAACCTTGTTCTAGTTTCCAAATATTTTAAATTTACAAATTTTCATTTGCATAGCTTACCAAAATTTTAAATTTGGCTCATGCTATTTACTCACTCTTATTGGCTTCTGACATCCTTTTTATATTGAATTGACTATATTATTTCTTATGGGTCTCACTCTTAAATCAAACTATTTATGTTCCTCTCAAACAATATTTATCAAGGTTAAATGTGAGGTTTGCTCTTGGTTTAAGATTATTGCTTGCCCCTTTCTTTTCTTCTTTTTTGATTTTTCCTTTTCTTTCTCCATTTAAAACAATTGTACTTTCGCATAAGTTTAGAACTTTTAGTGCAATTATTTTTTTAAAAAAAACTATGAATCAATGCTAGCTATCTTAAATAAGAGTTTAGCAATGCAAAACTAGGAGGTATCTTCATCAAAGAAAAGTAGCTAATCACTCAAATTGAGATTTGTAATTTCTAAAATGAGCTAATAAGTTTAAAAGTTGGAGAGCAAGGCAGATTGAAATGGTAGCTCAGTAGAATAGATAGTAAATTTAAGAAAGAAATCATAAACGAAAGGAAGCAACTCAAATTAGAGCTGATAATCCAAAACTTATTAATAGTTTAACCGGAGAAAAATTTGTAAGTTACCAACATATGTTAGGTCCAAATAAGCAACCAAGATGGAGATGAATTGGTTTTTCAAGAAAACACAAACTAATTTGATAGAACAAATCACAAAAAAAATATATTGCTTTGACGCACAACCCTATGAAGATCATGTTTTTATACGCAAATTAACCTAACAATAGAAATAGCGGAAACTAACAAGTTTAGACAAAAAAGTTGGAAAGGAAATTTAGAGGTTTGACTTAGGTGTGCCTCCTCATCTCTTCCAGCTCTATCAAACGAAATAGGCCGAATACCTCTACCTATTGCAGACGAGATAACTATCGGGTGTTCTCACATATCGTGCCCACAACAAAGTAGATCCTCTCCCAACTACAAATCATATCTCCATGTGTTTATAAAGGGGCGTTACATGCTTTGTGTCACGTATAGACAGATGTCTTCACTCTAAATACATAACTTCTCCAGTGTGTATTTGTGAACGGGTTTGTCAATTGAGAAGAGAGGATCGACATCAAGTAAGTCAATCGTGAGCGAGCATGAGCGAGTGTGAGAGAGAGTGACTAAGATGGGCGTGGGACGTTTTAAGAAATGCCACAGTGGTCGCAAAACCTGAGGCGTTAGTGTAATTACGTCCCTGTGCTTTAAGATTTGGACGCTTGATCATGACTGCCCTTTAAATTTCGCTTCAGTTTTTGCACCGTTCATTGTAGCGTGCGCCAGCACTAGAGAAGACGTTATTTTCCCCGTTTCGTTTTCTGTTTTTTCTAAATCTGGAACACGAATGCCAAAGAGTAGTTTTATTCGAGAACATCTTGCGGAGTTAAATTCGTGTCAATGGCGTTTTTATTCGGTAACGATCAAGTATATCTTTCTGTTTTTGGCCTAGGAAGGAGGGCAAAATGACATACAAAAGGACAAGCTGACGGCACATCCTTGGCTGGGGTCGGTCAAGCAGCAATAGCAGAGGTCGTGTGCACCCTTCTCGCACGGCGCTTTTTGACATTGCGGAATCTGCAATTTGCTTCCGTCCTTGACACGAGAAGCGACGGATTTACGGTCCTCTGTCGTGCCAAGCGAACCCTCGTCGGTGCCAAAAACCTCAACACGCATCGCCGTGGTGCCTATTGGCATCGAAAAATACACGTATATCATTATCAATGTTGATGAATGCTTTAAGTAGGCGAGGGAAATAGAAGGTTAAAAATGTTGAAATATAATACGCAGAAACAATGGGATCTTACAACTTACGTTAATGCGGAAAACACTAGAGAAATAAACAAGGAATAATAAGGATACCGGAAATTTGCGTGGTTGATGAAATAAATTTGAATTATACACATGAAATTCGTGAAAGATTTATGTGACCATACGATGGTTATGCGGGTACATTTAAATTATGGTTTTGTTTATAGAGTAAAAACGTATGGTTAATATTCTATGGAGACTGGCCTTGGATATGGTGGTGTTCAATTTGTTTCATAATACAGGATATAATCACGATATGAAGAGATATACATGGGTGCATCAATGATATCAAGACAAACGACTTGAAGCAAACGAGGATTTAGCCATCTAGTTTGCTTACCTTGATGAAGAGCCATGAGAAGAACGAAGAAAACGCAAGAGAACAGAACAAATTGACGTGTTGTGTGTTTCCCAAACGCCATTTGTGAAGATTTTTTAGATGGTTATTGGATTTCAAGGGTGACGGTTATATATATAATACTCATTCTAGAAACGTCCGTATATTCACTTGTACAATACATATATTTATTTGATGACCTTTCCTTATATTCTGTCAGAAGATGTAGAGAAGCGAAGAACAAATAGGAGAGGAAGAGATTGTAGAGGTTTTGGGATTTTCTGTGTATTCTCCATATCACTTTCAATGTACATTGTTCTGTAATTATAATACAGAAGATACATGAATAAAAGGAAAAGATATATTTTTACAATCGTATTGATATCTCAATCTAATCAATCTAATCCCTAATTGATCTAATGCAGATCATAACCAAAGATAGATCCTGCATATAATACATGCAAATATTTCTTAAGACGCTCTATTGCGGTTCATCATTACCCATGATGAGGATATCATCAACATATATCATCAAGTAGATAGATGACATACCTTTAGTCCATGTGAATAGGGCGTAATCATATTTGGATTGTTTGAAACCCGGCTAGAGAGCAGCTTGCAAACTTTGCATACCATTGTCTTGAAGCTTGTTTTAGTCCATAAAGGGATTTGCGGAGACGACATACCCTTTTCTCCCCCTGTCTCCGTATGCCTTGAGGAATATCCATATAGATCTCCTCATCTAAATCGCCATGAAGAAAGGCGTTGTGAACATCCATCTCGATGTAGAGACCAATTTTGAATAGCAAAATCGATAGAAAAGAACGAACTGTGACGTCTTTAGCAACAGGGGAAAAAGTCTCGTGATAATCGAAACCTTCGCGTTGCGTATATCCTTTAGCCACCAATCGAGCCTTGTAACGCTCAATAGAACCATCAGATCGATATTTGATCTTATACACCCATTTGCATCCTATGGACTTTTGTTTTGGGGAAGATTGACTAATTCCCATGTGTGGTTATCGGTCAAGGCCCGTAGCTCGCGCCATGGCCTGCCCACTTTGGATCTCTAGATGCTTCATCATAACTAGAAGGTTCTGTTGCATCGGAAATACGACTAATGCAACATCGATGATCTGACGAAAGCTTATCAAAGCATACGTAAGAAGATATTGGATAGCGATACCAGTGAGTTAAGTGAAGCACAAACATAATCTTTAGTCCAGGTTGGCGGTTTGGTGGCCCGTCCCGAGCGACGTGGATGAGTCAAGGTGCTGGAGATGAAGATTGTCCCTCTGTATTTAGCTCATGGGTGTCGTCCATATTGGTGATGTCTTCAGCAGCATTATCCAGAAAATGATCTGGAGGAGAAGTAGGCAAAGTGAAGGGAAGAGCTGCTTCAGGTGGTGTGGTGAGAAAGAAACCATGGGATGCTTCTTCTTCATCTAGATTTCGGTGGGAACCCGTTGAAGCATTCAAGTCGTTTTGGGAAGATGGGTTTTCACGAAATGGAAAGATATTTTCATGAAAAACAACATCTCGACTAGTAAAAAAATCTCCTGTGCTGATGTCAAGAACATGATATCCCTTTTGCAAAGTTGGATATCCCATAAATATGCATCTCCTAGCGCGAGGACCCATTTTGTCCCGAGGCCCCATTATTGCAGCATAACATAGGCAGCCAAAGACCCGTAGATGGTCTAAAATTGGCCTCATTCTAGAAACGTCCGTATATTCACTTGTACAATACATATATTTATTTGATGACCTTTCCTTATATTCATGTATGCAATGTATATATAATATTTATTTGACTCACTTCCTTATATTCTTGTATGCAATCTAGATATAGTTTTGACTCTTCTACTTGCCGTAGTCAGGCTATGTAACCATTATTATCAACCAATAAAGGATCTACAAATGTCAAAATTATTGCTAGGTATAATTAGAGATGTCTCTAGGATAATTTTTTTTGTTGGATATATTTTGATAATTCTATTGATTTCTTGTATCTCTCAAGATTGCACCCATATTGATTGTGTGCATCTTTTGATTGATATGTTATCTTAGATAGTCTTCTAATAATGTTTATAAATAGGCTTGTGTATTCTTCTTTAATGCACATCGAATTATATATAAATTTACACAATTTCTCTCTTCCACTTTATTATTCTTAACTCTTATATTCATTTATGCAAATCTATATATAATTTTGACTCTGGCGCTTGTTGTAATCCGGCCTATGACTTTAAATAGCCTTTCAAATTTGATATTTCCTAATGCAAGGTTACCACTCTTATCAAGCAAAAAAGAATCTACAATGTCAAATGTTCCAAATGGGAAGCAGTCACTAACATAACAAAGTTTCCCTCGATTCATCTGATTTATTTAGTTTTTGGCCAGCAATCTTTCCCGTGATCGGAATAGATTCACTCTTTATATATATTCTTTGTTTGTGAAAATGAGGAGGGAGGGAAAATGAGAATTCAATGCGGAAAAAATATAAGGTATTGAAATTTTTGTGATTTTTTTGTTTGTGATGAAAATTTCAAATCTTAACAATTTTGCACACCCACCTTTTATGTTCTTTCCCTCTCCATGTTTTAAAACAAAGGGAAAGGCACTGAAAATGCGGGCAGTGCCTGGGCCATAAATTATTCAACTACTAAATCAAGGTATAAATCTTTTCAAATTGCAATTGGCAATGACTTTCTTCGTAACCATAAATTGCTAGGAAGTAGCCTTGGAAGATGCCATGTTGGAAAAATCAAAAGAATTATAATTTTAAGGATTTGGTTACATTCTTTTTTTCCAAAAGCTTTGCTTGGTAATTAGTAACTCGTTATTTTCTTCTTGACTATAGGTCAAGTAAAAGTACGTATCACAATATCATATAATCAGATGAAGTAAACTTTTATCTTGATTGATTACATACCCTATCGAAAAAGTTTCGGCTTCTTTTAATCAAAACCAGAATAACGGAAATAATCAGATTAATGCTTGTCAAAATAATCAAAATGAGATCGATAATTTTGCAAATCAATCGAGGACAGATCCACATGTTGAAAATATAAGGCCGATCACTGTAGTTGGGGTACCGAATGCGGGAAATAGCCCTTATAGACATAACATGCCGATTGACGTAGATAATCGGGCAATACCAATATCGCCACCTAGGGGGCACGATGGCCAATTGATTCTTCCATTCAATGCAAAACCGTTTGTTGAAGAGATTCGACAATAATTGCGTATGAACAGAGGTATGATTAAGGCTTATTTACGCAAAATCGTATCCTGAACAGGTGGATAATCCGTCTTCTCCTAAATGTTTTTTGGTCGTCTGGATTTCTAATCGAAATGGGACTGGATAGGATAGAATATGAAATCCTGAGATTTTTTTATATCCCATCCATTGTTTGGTGAATCATAGTATTAAAGTCGAATATGTTCACATCATATCGTGTACATTTTTTTTTTATATAAACGACATATCATTATAAATGAAGCTAAATATTCATAAACGAAGATGGTGAAAATCTCACATAACACTATTCCTTAATTAATTTTTATTTTATTTTTATTTTTTTCCTCTTTTTTATATTATTTTTTTTCATTATTATTTATTTTTTCCCCTTTCATCGTTCTCGTTCTTTAATAAAATTTTATCAAATAGTAAACTGTACTAACATACCTAAAATATATAATAAATATAAATATTTAATTTATAGATTGAATGTTTATTATAAAATAGAATTAAAGTTGAATATATAAATTAAAATAAGATTAATTAAAAATAATTTTTAATTTTTTAATTTTAATTTCTTAAATTAGAATTCAAATATTATTTATATTGAAATATAATTTCAATTTTGTTAATTTAATAAGTTTGTTATTCAAGAAAAATAACTTTATTATTATGGACATTAAATCCTATCCACCTTTATCCCACATCTTCCATGGAATAATTTTATCCTGTCTATATCCGATTTTATCCTCGTCCCGAACGAAGATCAAACGTAGGATAGGATAAATCATATCCTATCCCGAATTTTATCCGACTACCAAACGTAGCCTGATTTCGCTATTTTCATTGGTGAAAATGAACACGACACGACTTCTCTCGTGTGTTTACTACTTATGGTTTGGTCTCCAGGCGAGAGGGTGTCGAGGAAGTCGGTTGTGCCCAACGCTGGAGAAGGCATTCTTTTTCCCGTTTTGTTTCCTGTTGTCGAACACGAAATGCGGAAGTGGTAAGTTCAATTCGAGAACATCTAGCGCAGTCAAGTTTGGATAAATATTTTCTTTTATTCTGGGACGATTGAGTGAGGGCAGTGCCATTTTCTTTGGCCTACGGGGAGACGGGGGCAAAATGTCAAACAACCGAACTCGCTGACAGCACATCCTTTGCTGGGGTCGGTCAGGCAGCAGTAGCACAAGGCGTTCGAGTCCGGGCAAGCCGTCTTTAGGCACGAGGGTATGTTTATTTTGCTACCGTACTTGATACGAGAAGCGAGGGGTTCCCGGTCCTCCGTCGTGCCACGCAAATTCTCGCCGGTGCCAAGGCCCTTCAAACGTGTCGCGGCGCTGCCTGTTGGCATCGAGAAAGACATGTATGTCGTCGTCAATGTTAATGAATGCTTTAGGTACGTGAGGGAGAGCTAGAAGGTCAAAAAGAAAAGAGGAATTGGAAGATCTCATTGTGAAGGTAGGAAGCTGATGCAAGAATTATAATGTGATTTGACTCATTTTTCAGAAGATAAATTTAAATTGTACATATGAAATCAAGAGATATGCGTGTGCGTCAATGATATCGAGACAAACAAATCGAAGCAAAAAGACGATTTAGCCTTCTAGTTTACTCTAACCTGGATGGAGAGCCATGAGAACAACAAAGAAAACGCAAGTAAGCAGAACAAATTGACCTACTGTGTGTTTCCCAAATGCCATTTGTAATGATTTTTTGGATGATCGTTGCATTTCAAGAATGATGGCTTTATATATAATACTTATTTTGTAAATTTTCTTATATTCACTTATATAATTATGATATTTATTTGATGACCTTCCCTGTATTCATGTATGCAATCTAGATATACCATAAGAAAGTTTCCCTTGATTTTTTTTAATTGGTGATAATTTCCTATATTAAGAGATATTTTACTAATTTCTCTTATAATTTTGTATGTGTATCTCCATTTGATTATGTATATCTTGATTGATATCAAGACAAACAAATCATCGAAGCAAAAAGATGATTTAGCCTTCTAGTTTACTCTTACTTTGATTGAGAGCAATGAGAACAACAAAGAAAACGCAAGTGACGGATGATCATTGCATTTCAAGAATGATGGCTTTGTATATATAATACTTATTTTGTAAACTTTCTTATATTCACTTATATAATTCTGATATTTATTTGATGACCTTCCCTGTATTCATGTATGCAATATAAATATAATGTTTATTTGATTCACTACCTTATATTCATGTATGCAATTTAGATATAATTTTGACTCTTCTGCTTATCGTAATCAGGCGAGGTTACCGTTTTTATTAACCAATAAAGGATCTGCAAATGTCAAATGACCTAAATGGGAAGCAATGACTAACATTAGAAAGTTTCCCTTCATTTTTTTTTTTTTATTGATGATAATTTCCTATATTAAGAGATATTTTACTAATTTCTCTTATAATTTTGTATATGTATCTCCCTCTAATTATGTATATCTTGATTGATATGTTAATTTAGATAGTCTATCCAATGAAACTTATACATAAGCTCATCTATTCATCTTCAACACAACCAAATATACAGAAAATTTCACGATCTCTATTCCGCTTCATTATACTTAACTCTTTTTTTGGCCAGCAATCTTTCCATGATTGGAAAATATTTACTCTCTATATTCATTTTTTGTAAAAAAAAAAAATATAAGGAGGGAGGAAAAATGAGAATACATATAAGGCATTGAAAATTATTCTGAAAACATTTCATATTTTACTAATTTTCCACACCCACTCATATGTTCTTTCCCTCTCTAAGTTTCTAGTTCAAGTGAAAGAAATCGAAAACTTTCTCTGTATATTTGGCTGTGGATACAAACGTCAAATACTCGCCCGCATCGACACCCTACCAAGCATTCCAACACTCGATACTCACACGTAACGGATGAGAAGATGGCATCAATGCACAGGACGATGTAGAACTCTTGCCTCCGCCCGACCGCCCCAGTTCGCTCGCCAACATCGACATCCTACCGGAAGTCCTCTTCCGAGAAATTTAAGTTACAGAACATGAGGCTCTACTTATTTTCTCCGAGTTTCAAACAAAAGCTCTTGTTCGTCTTCCGTAAATTAGAAGATCCTTAAGATATCGTACAAATTTCCTGCAATCAGTTCGCTGTTTTCATTGCAGACGTATACAGAAAGCTGGAAAGATCCTGTACCAATAAATCTAGTTATTCGTCTATTTTTCTCGACGAATACACATCTTAAAATCTTAAGAGGTTAGATGACGACCAATTCCAGTTCAAGTAATGTCGTAGCAAAGATATAGTCCCAACGGCCACCCCTGGCTTCATCTTCCCGCTCAAACTCACCTTTGTAGAACTTTTGCAGAATCTCCCTGCATTAACGCAAAAGCTTTTTCATGATACCCTTGAAGAGATTCATTCGCCTTTTTGAGCATTTCTAAATAACAGGAATTATATGTAAAACTCGATAAAACTATTCATCCTTGAATCTGCACAGTCAAATGATGAATTTCTAGACAGATTTGCACCTGCAAGTTGCGCATAACGCCTATCCAATATCTACTTGCTAAATAGAACCCAAATGCTACTTAAAAAGATCAATCACTCTTTCAGCCATTTTATAGAGGAGATGCATTCCTATCAAGAGATAGAAAGATAAAGGCACGTTTGATGACCATTCTGTTCACTGGAACAATTCTCCTCTAGCCAGTCACCAGGCCTCGGCGATTGCCAATGATCGGCTAGAGGAGGAAGAAGAAGAAAAGGAAAAGAAGAACACGGCTTGATTCTAGAATCGTTCCCGGGAACAAAGAAATAATTTTTTTCTATTTCTTGATTCTATTTCAAATCTAATTCTGGGAACAAATCTGTTCCTAGCAATCTATTCCCGGAATAGAAAAATTAGCTGACATTATCATACAGATTTCTGTTTTTTTTTTTTTTTTTTGGGAACAAAAGAACAAAAATAGCCAAGAATTAGCCGATTCCCAAACACACCCTAAGCTGCCTCACAGCTCTTGAAGACTACAAGTGCACCAGGAGATTCATCTCTATACATCAGTAACCAAACAGCAAAATCATGCCCAGAAAGAGCGTGCAACTGGATTACATAATCATGCAAGGAAAATGAATGGGATACAACCAATGAGATAGAAACAGTACCTTCTATAGACACGATACCAACAACTTGATTCATTGCTTCTTGACCAAATGAATACTCATCCTATCCATGACTCCTCGGATCAACAACCTGATGTACCTTTCTTGCTTCCGCACTGGAATATTGTCCGACAACACGAGCATGAGGTATGGATGCTTCTCCACGGGCCAGGGCATCCACATTCTCAAGCAGGTATTGCCTTGGAAGCCTGCCCACCACATTGCCCTCTTCATTCCCCTTACTGTCAAGGAATGCAAAGTGCGGGATACCCTCAACTCCAAACTCATCGAGCTCTTGTTCCCACTTAGTGTTGTCAACGTTTAGCATAACAAAATTAACCTTGCCCCTGAACAAAGAAAATTGTCATGTGAGTTGCCAGAAACTTCACAGATACAAGTTTGATTTATTGAAAATGGAAAGCTCAATCTTCGACCAAAGCTGAGTCTTTGCAATCTTTACAGGATATTCCCCTTCTCACTTTCTAGTGAGAAAGATCTGGCTCAAATAATGAGCTTATAAGTCGACACATAAAGTAAAGTCTGCAAATAAAAAAGTAAAGACAATTACTTGTATTGCTGCTCAACTTTGTAGATCTCAGGAGCTAATTCTCGACAAACTTCGCACCAGTCAGCATAGAACTCCACCACAGTGGGCTTCCCATTGGCAAGAGCCTAGGGATCAAACATCGAAGATATATGTATATAAACATGAGAGAGATGAGAGAATGGCAGAATGAACATTACAATAGAAACTGAATCAGTAAGTTAACTTCATCATTTACCATAGAAAAGGCAGGCAAGTTATTTAAACCAACAGACTAGTAAATTATGACTATATTGGGTTCTCTTATAGAATACGAAACACATACAAATTGGCACTTGTAAAACACTGTAACCAGTATATAGTATTGAAGTTGTTGACAAATTAGATTCATTGCAAGGCCTCTGCGTGCATACAGAAACATCTATATGGCGATTTAAGCATCCCCTTTTTCATTCTTTTTTCAGAGAAAAGCATGAGTATGCATACCACTTCATAAGGCAATGCAGCTACGGTGAGGTCTTTCAAAGAAACACCAAAATCCAACCGCCCAGATAAGAAAAGTCCAACTGCGGCTAGAGCAGAAACTAAAGCTATTTGCTTATTAAAAGACTTGTTGGGTGCATCTGGAAGCCCAACGTTTGGGGAGGGACTTGTAGATTGGTCAGTAGCACTGTCATTCTCTGAAGAAGGCTCAAGAACCAACTTTTCCTGCATAGCGCATACAAACGAGAGAAGTAGAATTTTAGCTGAACAGAACAGCTCAAAATGCCAACACGAGGATCAGAATAGATATCACACATTGATATGAAAATGCAAGCTCAAATCCCTATCCATGGCAGTGCAAAGAACCGAAACACACACAAACACGCTCACACAGAGCACGAACATATGCAAATTGTCCCAGAAACTGTATCCAACTAAGTTCGTTGTCGGGAAACTCGAAGCTCGAATCAGACAAATCGAGCAGAAATTAGAACCGTCAAACAATTCTCCCGTCAAATTGCAACCCGATCCCCTACAATCTAGAACGCACAGGGCACAGGATAATTCGACCGACTCCATGAGCAGCAAGAACAGATATGAAAGCGCTGAAAAGCGTACCGACGTGGAACTTTCGGTAGGATTCGGATTCGCCTCACACGCGACGATCCGAAGCCCGGGACTCCTGGCGCGAAATCGCACGGCGGATGGGGTCGCGACGAGCGACGAGGATCGAGGGGCTGCTTGGAAGTAGGGCCTGAACCGGTGGACCGCGAGCGGGTTGGAAGCTACCCGCGACATGGAAGCTTTTGCCGCAACTGGGTCGTCCTCTTTGTGTCCAAAACTCGATCTTGATGGCGATAATGGCTAGCTTGCCGGACTCGGGAAGTGGGATATTTTCAGAGAAGGGTGATGAAGCAGAGCTTTGGAGAAGACGACAAAGCCACGGGGCAGAGGGAGAGAAGTATGGGAAAAGATAAATTGACTGCCGCCAGATATAACAAGTGATTATCTTGACGCCACAGCTTACCTTTGTCCGAAGCATTGAGAGAGAGAGAGAGTGCGATGTCGTTGACCGTTCCTTTGTAATTTCATCCGTGATTGGAGGAAAACGTTTTGTATAAGGCCAGTTATAAAGCCTGGTGAAGCTGATGAGCTGCTGTGGGTGGGGAGTGGTTCAGGCAAAGTTACTCTTGATGGAGAATGTTTGTTTGGATTGCTAAAAGCAAAACGAAAGCATAGTTTGTCACATGGTTGGCCATTAGGAGTGTTAGAATCAAACCCAACCAATCAAAATTTCGTGAATTTTCGATTTGGTTTGATTCAATTTTCAGTTCGGATAATAGAAAAATAACCGTTCTTTTCCCAATTTATGTTATTTTGGTTTAGTTTGGTTAGGTTGACTGAACCAAATATTGAAAAGTCTTTCCTAAAAGTTAAATTTTTGGTTTTTTGTCAAAGGGTTCAGTGACAATTCGACCAAGAATTGAATTGTGTAACAAGGATGAAGAACAAAGGAAAAGAACTACAAGTAGTGGACATTGAATATATATTGATAAATTTAAAATACATGGAAAATTTGTTCTTGATGAGTGTCGATTCTTTTACAACTACACAATGCATTTTATAATCTACCAAACATGATTGCTCATAAGCAATTAACACTCAAAATGCAGTTACAATTGTAGTTCCACAATTTTAGGTTGCATGATACCTCATTCGCAAGTAGTTACAACTTTTCTAAGTGCCACTGAGCTCAACTGTTAATTAACATCTTGTCTTCAATCGGCAGCTTTACTTTATCTCCTTTCTTCATTTCTCTGCATCCAACACTTGAGCCAAATCTCCTATAACATTGGCCAAATACTGGTTTTATCATCACATCAATATGTTTGTTGACCATCATCATCGTGCATTGATGGTTGATTGTTTGCAGTCATCGATGAGTTCTCATTGTCATTAACTGTATTGATCTCATCATTGAGCTCTAATTACAAGGACTATTGGCGTCTTGGTCTCGAGATATCTCACGCTATAACTATGCATGGTTTTATTTAAAAGTTAGCCTAACAGCCCACGATTTAGAGAAAATATTGGCTGCACAAGTTATGACAGCGCAACAAATTGAAAGCTTATCCATTGAATGACATGTGTCCATAAAAGGCTCACTTGTCAAAGTTTTCCATCTCTTTACCCTTTCTCTCTTCTCCCACAACTTTCTTTGTTCTTTTTGCAGGCCACAACGACCCTCTCCTCCTTAACCCCCCCATCTCTTCCCTCCGGCCCTCTCCCTCACACAAGGCATGATAGCGTCATTCACTTGCCCTTTCGTTCACCTGAGCCCGACCTCTACATCTCCCCCACTGGCAATGGCACCACCATTGAAATTGTCTGTCGCCGCCATAATACAAGCCCAAGTCCCCAGTGCACTCACAACCCCGAGCCCTTGCATCCTCAAAATCCTTTGTGCTTCGAGTCATTGCCTCCCTCAATAGCTTCCATATCTAAAGCCCTCACTTGATCCAATGTAGGCAACCCTTACCCTGGCAATGAGAGTCGACCCCTTGCCAAATTCCCTCGTTAGATTCAATGAGGTCAACCCTGGCTTGTGGTCGACGGCCGGCCATGGCCAAGTACCACCAGGTCAAAGGGAAAGAAAGTGCGAGTTTGTGAGAGGAGAGAGACAAAAGAGAGAAAAATCTGACAAGTGAGCCCATGAGAGACATGTGTCACTCAATGAATGGGCTTTCAATTTGTTGAGTTAGCACATCTTGTACCTAATATTTTCTCCACATTTTATCATTTGTGGGACACTTACTATATAGTTGTTCAAATGGAGGGCATGTAGAGAGAGAGACTCGAAGAAATAGATCATGAACCCTCTGTTTGGTTTTGCAGGTTGTAGGAAAACGAAGGGTGAAGAAAGCGAAGGAAGGGAAAAAAAATGGACTAAATCTTTTAATTAACTCGTGTTGTTCGGACGTGCATTGAAGAAGAATGACATGGAGGGAGATAATGCGAGTAAAGTTTACTTAGATTCTACTTGTTTTGTCTAGATATTAGGAAAACATAAGGGCCATAGTAGAAAAAGAAGCCACAGGTTCACTTCCCTTTAGTTCTTTTCAAATTGAGGAAAATAAAAGTGTGGGTCACACGACCTCGTTCAAATCCATTTCCTTCCAGTTCCATCCTCCTTTTTTCAACCAGACAAAAGCAATACTTCCCTAAATTTGCGGTTCCCTCAAAAATAAATATTTTATATCCTTTGAAATAATTGATAATAAAAAAATATTTATGTCTAAATATTTATGTGCCCGCATAAAATGTTCCATCTAATTATTTGTTAGCAATACATATAATTATTTCAAAAAATATTTGTTAAGTTATTTATTTTTCATAAAACAAATGCAGGTTTATTTTTTGTATTTTGCTTGAATCTTCATCAATTGCTTAAGACATTGTTAGCGAAGACCAATGAGGGGACTATGAACAATAACTTGCCAAATGTTCCATTTTGTCACTACCAACACCACATCTACATTACTTTAGGAACCAAGCTACTAACATAAACATTGTATCACAACCAAAAATCAAAGCCATTATCATCGCTATCATTATACACTAATGAAGCTAAAATCAATCATATCCAACGCAACAGACTGAAATTTAGAAGCCGATAATCACTCGAATTCTCTACGACCTCTGGCCCTCCGGCCCCAGGATCCCGTTCACCACCGACGTCGCCACCAGCACCCCGACCGCCTCCGCCACGGCCACCGCCCCCGCCTGCGCCAACCCTCCGAAGCTCACCTCCGCCTCTATCTCCCTCTCGGCCGTCTCGATCCCCTTCTCCACCGCCACGACCCCCTTCTCGGCCGTCTCGATCCCCTTCTCCGCCGCCTCGAAGCCCTCTTTCACGATCTCCTCCGCCTCCTCCTCCGCCTTCCTCAGCTTCTTCCGCAGCCCGAAGAGCGGGATGTCCACTGCAGCCGAGGGTCGCGGCGCCACCGTCAGCACCGTCGACGCCGTCAGGAGGAACGCCATCTGCCGCCGGCTGGCCTGGAGCGGCGCGGGGAGAGGGCGGGATATGGCGTGGGGGGAGCGTTGTTCGCTGCGGACCTGGCGGAGTGAGAGAGCTTGGACGAGAGCTGACGCTGCGGAAGCCATTGGAGGGCCGCTGGAGCTTCACTGGTGTATGGTGTGGGGAAGAACTGGCGACGGCTTGAGATCAGAGAGGGAGATAGGAACGTGTGGTGGAGGTTCATTATTTCCCCAAGTTCTTCCATACTATTACCAACACACGTTGATCGCAGGTCCACAAAATGGTGATGGACAGGGATTTTTCTTTTTTATTTTTGACAATAAAATGCTTTCCACGGTAAATTTTAGGATATGTCCTTAAAAATTCTAAAATTTATCAGAAAAGTATAATTAAATCTTAAAATTTATAATAAAATCATGATCAAATCCTAAAATTGAAAAAAAAAAAAAAAGTTCTATGACTTGTTGCAAAAGTGAGTTCAAGTCCAAAAAATTTCAAAGGTAATGAAATAACTTGATTAAATCAATTTGACAAGTTTTATGATTTATTTGCATTTTTTTAAAATTTTAAAATTTAATTGCACTTTTGTGATAAGTTTTAAGACTTCATTGAATGTTTTGAAAGTTTTAAAACTTAATTATACTTTCTTAATAAGTTTTAAGATTTTCTAATATACTTACTCTATATTTTAGGAGAAAAACCCAAACTAATACACCCGTAATAAATTTACTCAAAAACTAATTTCTTTTATCATCAAGAACTTCAAACTAGTACATTTGTAATAAATGTACCATCCATTAGTCTCTGTTAAATTTTACTGCCAAATTATTAAGTTGAATGACACACGATAACGGACGAATGTACCAATTTAGAATTTTACTTTCCATTTGTCACAAGTAAATTTTGTGGTATTAACTTAATTTAACAAAAGGTAAATTTGTTGTACCGATTATAGATTTTTAGTGGTCAAAAAATTAATTTTCGGATAAATGATTCACAAGTATACCAATTCGGAGTTTTTGATGATAAAAAAAATTGTTTTAGATAAATTTGTCATAAACGTACTAGTTATAGGATTTTTATAATATTAACCCTAATATGAAATAGATTAAAGGTTTATAGGAGGATTCACTTAAAACTTTCATTTCTATTTTTTGTATTTAACTTTCATTTAGCATAGTCACGGGAAGCCTTTCCAAATTTATTATTAATAATATTGAAATTCAGGTATAACTTTTTTTTAATCATTTTATCAAAACTTTAATGGAAAATTCAAAATAAAAACCTAAAGTATCATCATTTTCTTAAATAAGAGTTAAAATGGATATTATTTCAAATATGAGCCTATAGTGGATTTTGTTTCAAATAAAAGTCTGAAGTAATTATATCAGTTTCAAAGAATAATTTGACTTTCTTATTAGATGGCCAACCACTGACGATACTTGAAGAGGACTAAGCAAGGGCCACCCTCATCGGCTACAAGCGAGGGACGGCCTTGCCAAATTTGGGTGAGGGTCATCTCACCAACAACTGGCGAGGGATGGCCTTGCCCATAGTCGAGGAGGGTTGTCGGGCTCTCATAGGAAAGAAAAAGAAAAAGAAAATTGTCTTTTGACAAACATATCATTAACCGGCGAGATCATGTCCTTATTTAAAATTGTTATGGCCACTTTATATCCTTATTTGAAACTAACATGGTCATTTCAAGTAGTTATTTGAAAAAGTGATGATATTTCATATCCTTATTTGGAACTTTCTCATACTCTAATATATATTTTTTGTCTTCAATTCTCTCTCTCTTTCTCTCTCTCTCTGGAACGAATGAATACAATTAGAAAATAAAAAATAAAAACCAATATGAAGGCACTCATATCGAGATGCAAATCGGTTGTATCGTTAGTTTATTCATCCGTTATCTCTCAAGCTAGATCCTAATACATATCCCTCTTATGTGCTGGACCCACATTGTACCAAATGGACAGCGATGGATAAATCTCGGTGAAGTCATCGAGATGGCACTGAGATCCAACGGCCAACAAAGAGGAAGGGAGTGATGTAGGGTTTGGGTCAAGTTGCAAATGGTGAAAGCAAACCTGGTTGTGGATGAGACAAGACAAGGAGAGGACGGTGATGAGATGTGGCGGAGATGGCGGCGGCGATGGTGGTGAGGACGCGATAGGTAAAGATAGTGGCTGATCAAAAGAGTTGCGTGACGTGTATTTCATTCTATTTGGCAAATTATTTCGGAATCATTCCAAATTTTGACTGGCCTATAACAATTTAAAACGGGTTGAAGACCACTATCTAACTCATATTTAGCAGGTCGGGTTGTAGAAGGGTTAGCTAAAGTTTGAAGAATGAATTGTTATAGGGTTTAGAGCTGCAAAATTTAACTAGAAATGGACTTCAATGGGTTTTGACAATAATCACCTCCAACCATGTTGACATTTAAAAGTGTGGTTGACACGAGATTAGACGCCCCAAATGCGCCAAAGCCACCTTTAGAAGCCTAATTATATGGAAAAACAGTGTTCCTATTTATTTATTTATTTAACTATTTTTGTCTATTTTTTAATTAAGATTTTGAATGGAAAAATATGCCATATGTAACTATTATGTTTGTATTGCCTATATCAATTTTGAGATGGTCTATTTTGTGAAATTACCAATTGTAGACATCCAAGTTGTGCAATAGATGACTGGAAATCATCCACGCATCCTAAAATTCCAAACTCCGTAAAATTTGTCACCGGCAGCAAATGTGGTTGTTGACCAATGGTTTCGAATAAGAAAAGAAGTTTTGTCATTCACACTCTTCAAATTCTTATTTATTTCCTAAATTTTCCCTATATCTATTATCCTTTTGAGAAATATATATTTATTAATTAATAAGAAATTTGACCCAACTTGACCTTTTTATTTCTCCTTCATATTATATTCAATTGTTATGATTATTAGCCCTCTAGAGAACTTGAAATTTTGTCATAGTTTGGGCCCAGATGGCAAGTCCTCATCACTTCTATTTTACATTCTAGCGAAGTATAGAAAATCTTTCATCTTATTTGTCTGTCGAAATTTGTAGCTTTAACATAAATATGCACAATACGGCTTGATTATATATTTTTGTTTCTTAGTTATGACTCAATCCTATGTTAAATGAGAGATAGCTATTAAAAAGTGGTATGTTTGTGCCAAATTGTAACATTTTCTTGAAGTTCTATTAACGAAAAATAAATGATTTGAAAAATATTTTCTTAAAAATAATCATATGCATTACTTGAAATAACTAGTAAATGAAAAATATTTTCATTATTGACAACAATTTATATTTGAATATTTTTGTTGACAATAAAATTATTATTTGTTTATTCATTTTTGTGAGCAATTATTTTTAGAAAAATATTTTTAAATTATTTATTTTCCTTGAAACAAAGAAAGCATTAATCTTGTGCTTCAACGGGTTGAATTTTGAGGAAAAGAATTAGATCCTAGAGGTTTGGGGCAAAATAATGCAAGTTGTAAAAGCATGAGGATTGAAATGAAAAAAAAAAATCGGGGCCAAACACAAAGTGTGAGTTGTTTTCTTTTTGTTTTAGGGATAATGATATGAATGATCTCTCAACTTTGACTCAATATGTAATATAATCTACGACCTATTAATTTATTCAATGTAATTAATGAACTTTAGCTAGGAAAGTATAACAAAAAAGTTACAAATTTATTGTATTTGTATTAATTCAATTATAAATATTTCAATTGGCTTGTTATTTTTAAATATTTTTATATTAGTATCAATTAATTCAATCCGGCCTATTTAAGTTAGAAATTGTTGGCGTGAACATTAGTTATTTTATGTGGCATGATCAACACTTTAGAGTGGATAAAATTTATAATTATATATATTATTTTATTTCTCATTATCTTTGTCTCCTAACTTGGCCATTCACGAAGGCGTAGGCCCCACGAGCCCTCACCTAGGCCATCACTTGGCTGTGAGGTATCTTTGTCTACTAACTTGGTTCCTCGATTCATTAAGTCCGAACCATTCCCTACTAACCAACTCCCCTTCATGATCCTTGGAAATTGTAACTTACGAAGCAGTACAGTCCCCTACCTTTGACGACAATCCCATCCCCCCAATTGCTTTCGTCTTCCATGTTATCCTTCCTCAGTTCGACCTCACAGCCTCTAGCCAGGGTTGCCTCGCTAGATATGGCTAGGGCTTGACTCTCGTGACCTAGGCAAGAGTTAGTCTTGTCGATGCTCACCCTCACTAGTCATGGCCATGGAAGCCAAAACAAAAATCTTTCACTCAAAAAAGAAAAAAAAAACCCAAGAAAATTTCCCCAGATGTTATCCTTCCTTAGAAGTAAAAAATAAAAAATGCCAACGTTAAAATCAGTCTCATTGGCCATGGCGTAAGATAATCTAAAAAATAAAAATGCTAATCATCAATCATTTTTGAGTTAAATGGGCTGGATTGACTTAATTGGTCTTAATGCAAAAAAAAAAATTAGGACTAAATTATTCAAATTAAAAGGTTTAGGACTTATCAATACAATATGTTTATGATATTGTAGATAAATTTTTTTCAATTTTAATTCAACGTGTAATATGATTTTTGAAATTTTAATTTATTCAATATAATCGCTAAACTTTTCATACATGTTTAATTTATTCATATAAAAATGGTCGTTATTGTCTCTAAACTTGAAATAAGGAAGTACAATATCGAACATTTCTTATATAGTTTAGAAATCAAAATGAACATTATTAAATGTCCATGAATCACATTGAACAAATTAAGAAGTTCAAGAATGACATTATCCATTAAATAAAAGTTCAGATATCATATCAATTATATTAAAACTTCAAGGACAATATTGTATATAGCGCCGAAGTTTAGGGTCATTTGTGTAATTACATTTATTTTACGGAAAACGGAACATGATTCCCCAAAATTTCAACGAATTTGCGCCAGAAAGGGGTTTTAGAAGGGGGCGCTCAGAAGTTCAGAACCGAAACCCCCGAAATCCATCGAAATTTCGAACGCGCACTTAGAGAGAGAGAGAGAGAGAGAAAGCGTCAGCAATGGTCGAAGAAGGAGCGGCCTCCAGCAAATCGGAGGCGTCGGCCGCGACGCCCCAGGAGCCCCTCCCGCCGCCCTCCTCCCACCAGGCCTCCAACGAGGCCACCGTCGAAGGGTCCAACAACCCCCTCCTCGGCGGCGGCGGCGCCACGGACTCCGTCTGCAACAGCAACAGCAGCTACAACAAGCCCGAGAGCAGCTCCGTCCTCACCTCCGACGGCGACGGCGGCGGCTGCGGCGGCGGGGGAGGGGGAGACGGAGACGGATCTCTAGGGTTCGCGGACGAGCTGATGGAGGGCGGGTCCCGCGCTCTCAGGGATGGCAACAACGTCGAGGCCGCCGAGTGCTTCAGCCGTGCCCTAGAGATCAGGTTCGGTGTTTTTTTTTTTTTTTTTCCATTTTTTTTGGCGCATTTTTCGTGGCTATTTTGCTCGATAGCTGATTGTGTCCTGTCATTTTGGTTTTCTGTGTTCCGATTCACTTCGCTCCGTAATGCTGGTCCAGCTCTGCTGCTTTTTAGGCGATTTGGCGAGTATTGATGTCTGTTCTCGTTAGCTAGAGCTGCTGTTCTGTTCTGAAACCTGGGCCGAAAGGCTTTTCTTTTGTGTGGTTTTTATTTCCTTTTCTGTTACTCTTACGTTTATGTAGATGTTCAGGAACTGAATTTGTGCATGCCCTTTATCGTCTAGTCGTAGAAGTAGTTCGGTGCAGATTTGGTTTGTATGCACTGTTTGCGCCATCTTTGGATTTGCGCATCGGCTTGGCTCGTATTGTCTCGTGAATTATGGATGATTATGGATGCGGACCTTTGGGCCCTATCTAGATTGGTAGCTACTTTTAGAATTTCTCTCTGCTATGTGAAGGTGCGGCGTATAGTGTTCGAGTTCTGCCTTGATTATATGGGCTCGGGACAAAAGAATGGGAGACCTAATTGTAATGCGTAGCACAACTAACTGCCTTTGGTGACTTGTGTAGCGTTCGATCTATTGAAAACTTGTGAGTATGGGTCACTCTGATCACGATGATTATATACCTGTCGATGTCTCTCTTTTGGCATCGAGGATTGACTATATCTTCAGTTTTGGGGGCCTGTAGCTTGTTGATTCATTGCTTCATCTTTTCGTTTTCTGCCCTTCATGTGAATACTCTGTCATCAACTTTTTATGAAAAAAATTAGGGTGGCGCATTATGGAGAACTCGCCCCGGAGTGCGTCAGTTCATACTACAAGTATGGATGTGCGCTTCTATATAAGGCTCAAGAGGAGGCCGATCCATTGGGTGCTGTGCCCAAAAAGGACGCCCAAAGTCAAGTATCTGATAAAGATGGAGAAAGAAGTAACTTACGTGGTGAATCTTCCATAGCTTCTGTTTCTAGTAATATTGATCAGGATGGAAGTTCACATCATCAGGATGGAGCAACAGATGATGGTACGTGCCATGTGTCTTGCTCATGAATCATCATTTTCCTTTGCATTTCTTGTTACACTGTCTCTATTTGTCGATGAACTATGTTTATAATTTACGGTGCACGATACATGACATTGAAATATGCTCTCCAACTGCATCATTTACCTAAGGCATCTTTAGACTTGGGTAGTTTCACAAAGCATCATGCCTCTTCGGCAGCATCTATGAATGAAAAATCAGTAGCTCTCTCAGGCAGGTGGATGTTCATCAGGAATAAGAGTACTATTGGATTATGATACCTTGTTTTCTGTGCTACCCAATGATGGATCATTGGAAATATCTTGCTTGTTGGTTACATGCCTAACCAATGTTTAGAGCTTCCCATAAGAAAATATCTGGGGTTCAAGCAAGTGAATGCAGGGTTTTATGGTTACTTTGTCAGAAAAGGTCAAGTGGAAAGCTTGAGTGTTGCAGCCTTGCAGATCTTCCTTTAATACTTACAACATGGCCCCAAGTGCAAGCTAGCTAATGCTCAGTGTATTGTTAACCATTATTCCAATACTCGGTATCATGATGGGTGCCTACTGGAGTCCTTGCACTCGTAATGTGATAAATTTTATCCTCTGCTAGTAGCATAACTACCATGAAAGGCATCTGCCATTTGTGGTTTATCTTCTTAAAGGATGAAACAGTATATTTTTCAACCAAGACATCTTTAGGCAGTTCATGATGTTTGGAAAGTTATTTGTTAGATAAGGACTCTAGTATTATCATCGGCCTAGTAAGAAAAAAATCTTGAAAAAGATGATTGTGGTCTTACTTCCCTCCTGGAATACAGGAGGCAAATGATATGACTTGTTTTTCAGGCTTGCCTTGCCAGTACTTTGCATTCATTAAGAAAACTTTGAAAATTTTTCTTTACATTGATCATATCGCGTGACAATGACACCTGGAGAAATCAGCCAATAAGAAGGGAGATTTTCGAAACTTAAAAGCTGGTTGAATGTGTGTCAGGTGAGCAATATGATTGGCCAGTGATTCGGCGTTAGCCTTGTAGTCGATTCATACTATCTTTATGCCAGCCATGCTGGTGGTGTATTCCTCAATAAATACTTTGAAGCATGTCTTATCTGCTAGATCTGCTCTTGACCGTGTCCTCTGAAGTTAGGCACGTCCTTATTTTGCTGAATAAATAGGGAGACTGCACTTCCTTTTCTTTAGAGTGCATGATATTGGTTATTTTCTGCATGCACTCAACAGTAGAGAGGCAGTCATCACTGAAAATCAGTAGGTGTCATTTGGGCTTTTATTTCATACTGTTCAGATGAGTAATTTGATGGAAGTTGTGCTGGCTGAACAGGATATATGAAGGAGGTGTGGTGGGACACTGTAACATTTATCGGTTGTGCTTTTCCTTTGGATGATAAGACAGAATGAGAAGCATTTCTTTCTTTTCCTACTGATTTCCAGTTATGGTTAAGGCCTACCATTTATGTTGCCCATATAATAGGTTCTGGAGGCAAGGACCAAGAAGAAGATGATGATGAGGATTCTGATGCCGAGGATCTGGCTGAAGCAGATGAAGATGAGTCTGATCTGGACTTGGCATGGAAGATGCTGGATATTGCAAGGGCAATCCTTGAAAAGCATTCTGTTGAAACAGTTGAGAAGGTGGACATATTGTCAGCTCTGGCAGAAGTTGCATTGGAAAGAGGTGGGTCATGTTTTATTTTTGGTTGTGTAATTTGCTATCAATATAAACAAGGTGATTGACTATTGTCATCGTTTCTGGCTACCATGCAGAGGACATTGAAACTTCTCTCAGTGACTATCAAAAAGCTCTGTCCATTTTGGAGAAACTGGTTGAACCAGATAGTCGACAGATAGCAGAACTGTATCCTACTTTAGATTATTGTGCTAAGCATGGAAGATTTTTTTCATAATGTTTCTACTTTTTCTGTGAGTTATTTCTGAATTCAGAATGTCAGCTGTTAACAATTGAGCCTTTAGTGGCAATTTCTTAACCTTATGATGTTAGAAACTTTCGGATATGCTTGTGTTTGGAGATTGGCTCTAAGACAGGTGAAGCCATTCCGTACTGCCAGAAGGCAATATCTATCTGCAAATCGCGGGTTCATCGTCTAATGGATGAAGTGAAGATTTCTTCTGAATCAGCAGTATCGGCTGTTTCTTCATCAGATGGAGATGTCAACCCATCATCCAGTGATTCACCTTCAGATAAGGCTTCAGCAGATAAGGAAGCTGAGATCAAAACATTAAATGGCCTCTCAAGTGAGCTGGAAAAGAAGGCAAGCTTATTTATTTATTTATTTATTTTAGGAATTTCATATATAAAATTCTTTTTTACTGTATTCTGGTGTAAAGTATGCTTCTTGACATGCAGTTGGAAGATCTGCAACAGCTTGCTGCAAATCCGACATCAATTCTCACTGAAATTCTTGGAATGGCATCTGCCAAGGCAAAAGAGATTGAGAAGAGAGCGTCCTCAGCTGCTATGAGCTCTTCTCGTATAGGAACAGTCAACAGCAATGGGGATTTTGACTCCCCGACAGCATCCACTGCTCACACGAATGGTGCTGCTGGAGTCACGCATCTTGGTGTGGTTGGAAGAGGCGTCAAGCGAGTGTCAATGACAGCACAGTCTGGCCCAGCAAAGAAACCTGCAGTTGATTCGTCCGAGGAGAAACGAGATAGTAATGATTCCTGAAGTTGTTTGATTCCCATTGTGACATAGTCCATGCTCAACCCTGCATAGCCTAGCATATATCTGGAGGTTCTATTACGGGATGCTTATTATAAATTGCGAACCTTGGTTAACTACTGTACTTCATACTTAATTGACTGCATCTAGGTTCTGCCTGTTGTTAGAGGATCCTTGTTTTTTTACAACTCACATCCTGGAGAGTCATTTGGATATTTCGAAGGAAATTCATGTGGAAAGGCAATTGTCCCATGAAAACAGTTTTCCAACTTCATGATCAGATAACACCCCTGGAAGGTATTTGAGTGGCATTTAATTTCCTCTGGTATATTTTGAGTTTGTTCATGTCTATTTCAGTTGTTTGGTTGTTTTAACGGTAGTGGCCTGTGCGTGCTTGGTCAGGAGGGGAGGGTGTGGTTGGTATTGATTCTTGTTTAGTGAAAGCATGAAGCCTAGTGTCCTGCCAGATGGGTTTCTCCTTTTTGCTTTACTCAGAATGCTAGACGATATAATCTGCCATGCTTTGTCTTCGTCTTTGGTTCCTCTGGTGGAGTATTGCATGTGCGTGATCGTTTATATCGGTGGATATTCATTCCATTTGACTCCTACTTATTAAAATTATCATCGTTTCTGGTAATCTAGTTTTCATGTAACTTGATGTTGTCTGTAGTTTGTCCGCCGAGACAAATTAGAACAGTGTACAAATCATGCTGTCGAATTTTTCTTGTGTCAGTTGAACACTCCGTCTTTAACGGAGTCAATTAAAAAGTGATTGTGAGTTGGAACTTTCAAATTCATCAAGGCGTGTGATATCTACGATGTGCCGGAAGGGCTGTGAATCTGCTCGATGTGGTGCAGATCGAAGGACAACGAAAGGCATACAACACTTGCCAGCGACAAGGGCAGGCAGATGCTATTTTGCCTAGTCGCTGAGGAGGGGCCTTTGATTTCGATGTAGCGAGCGAACCTTTTTCCCAAGCGAACACATGATAACGGGAAATGATGTAACGTAAAGCAATTCCCTTTTGTCTGCACGATTGTCCGTGAGGGATCGTCTAGTCCAGCGCCAAGGGAAAAAGAACAGACGAAAACTTGTCAAGAACGACAAGAGTAGGTCCCTTCTGCGAAAATTAATTGGTAGGCCGTTGTGCTCCTCGACACCGTAGGTTTGTCGGTCTGTTTCCCGTACTACGTGAGCTTAAAATAGTAAGAACGATGACAAGAATGATGGCCGAGCTGATGACGTTCTTACAATGAAATTGCACTATATTGACAGCCACAGCCACCACATGTTACCGTCCATTCTCGATGGAGTTTTAAGAGAACTTATACCTAATCCATGACTTTGAGCGGCCGGACAAGGGCGTTAATTGAATGGGTAAATCAGGGTGGGTCACGATGCTGCATTGTGTGCACGAAAAAACCAGAAGATGTGAACAAAGAGAGTTAGCTGTTCGGTAAAAGACACGAGATCGATATTTCTTATGACACGATATTTGCTATATATAGACGTATTGGGGGAAACGAATATTGTGAATTTCAACATAGGAAGTGTCTGAGCGTCGATACAATGTGCTACAAGGTCGACTGCAAGAAGTGCGGGAAGTACACATGGGGTGGCTGCGGGAAGCATCTGACCACCCTCTACAACAGCATCGACAAGGGCAAGCACTGCATGTGCACCTCGTGGCCCGGCGTCGTTATGCCCTCCTCGTCGTCGGAGCAAGCATCAGCGTCGTCTGCTGCTGGTACAGCTCCATACACATGATCTTCCGCAGAAATCACATAGATCGGGGTGAAAAGAAATCGGAATTTTGCTTCTTCAAAAGACGTTCGCTTAGCCCAAACCGGGGTAGTCAAGCGATGTTGATTTCACATAAGTGCACTAGTTTCTACCCCAGTTTGCTTCACTAGAGGCCGATCTAACGTCAAACTACAATCGAATGGCGTGCTTTATTCTCTTGGACATCCTTACTTTTCAGTTCGACTGCAAATGTTCAAGATGTCATATCGTTTTTCAGTCTTTATCCTCATTTTTTTTTCTAGCACAGGGGAGAAACTGTCTCGTGTCACCATGTTCCTATCGTTTTACTTTGTGCAGGTAAGTAAAGATGGGAGATCTTCAAGATGCACGAAGTCCCCCAACGTTCTTAGATCTTGGTGGGGGCTAACGAAATCAGAAGCACTAAATAAAGGGGAGAGAGAAAACCCTAGCAGCGTGGACACGATCGTGTCCCTTGTTTTTACGCGACATCTCAATTTTTCCAATGCTTGGCTTAGAAGACTGGCGTGTCGGTAGATAGACAGAGATTGGGAATAAATGATGGCGGAGGGTTCGGGCGTGGTCAGCGTAAATTGACCAATGATGCTCGAATCAGTGTGGTGTCGTGCTGCTGCTCACGAGCATGTAAAATATTCAAAAGTTGAGACCCCGTGCAGAGTGCATCGTGCTATAATCTATATGCGTAAACGCCCCGCCCCCACTCGACCATCGGTTTCTGGTGCTTTCTTCTTGGACGGTTTCCGGTGGTTCTCGTGCTCTTTTTCAGCATTCTTTTCCAAAACCCACCTGACCTTGTCTTAAGATAACCCATGACAGCCTGCCCCCACAGAGAGAGAGAGAGAGAGAGAGAGAGAGGTTTTGAAATTCAGGAGCTAAGAAAGTTGCCCTAAAATCCACTCAGATTCTAGCAGAGAACATGGCCATGACATAAAATATAGCAGCAAATCACGTTCTTGTTTCCGGGCCTCTTGGCTTGGAACCTTTGGCCTCTTGCTGTCTTCTCTCCAATGTCATGTTCTTGGAAGGGAAGAAGAACCCTACGTGCGCATAACCCACAAGGGCTTTGCTCCAAAACCTCCAGCTTATCCAATGATTAGCCGAAAGGCCCTCCTCCTCTCGCGCAAATCACACACGTCCCTGATCTTTCATGACGTCCGGATCGCGCTCGAACGATCTGGGCATGTCCGGCTCCCGTCGTGTGGGGTTCCCTTTCCTTTTTGCCCCAAATCATCGTCCCGGTCATTATCATTAGCCCATGTATGAGCACAGGCCATGCTTAATCATGCGCTAATCATGGTTTTTAAAGGACCCCTTTTGGGTACTTTCCTGCAGAGCCTTCGGCAGGCCTACTCGGCAACCACGTTGTGGGGGCGTTCTGGTTCTTCTCAGATTCGCTCGTCATCAACTCATTAATACGACCATAAATGCAGGAGCCATAAAGAGGCGCTAGTGCTGGTAGGTGGAACGGAATTTAAATGGAGCGATTCGGGTTCTGGATTAGGACCGCCGGTGAGACAAACGTTCAAAAGTAAGACTGGAGCTCGAATTTATTGCTGTCAGGGTATGAATTTTTAAGTTTCATTTAGATTTCATTCGAAGCCTACTCATAAAAACTTTTAGGATCTAGAGCCTGTAACCTGAAATATATCATGTCTTGTGTTCCAGGGTCGAATCTAGATCTATCATACCCTACTTATATTATTAATTGAACGATTACGGTGAATTATCATATTTAATAACCACTATTTGTTACTACAATTCACTTACTATAACCATGAAATATTAATAAAATAAAAACTTAAGTCATAAAATGGAAATTCAGCATAATAGTTCCAAATTATACACTCATTATCAAACACCATAGAAGGTCACAGGATCACGTGAAGATATAAATCAAGAAAAACACAAAAACTTATTTCAGATTCTAGCTTGACCATAGAACCTACATATCGAAATTAGTTAATTTAGATCTTACTATGTATACTTTAGAACCTGAAATCAAATAAGCTCCCATCGGTTCGATTTTCGGGTTTCAGGTTTTATCCCGGCATCATGCTCATCCCTAATTGCTAGAGACGTGAAAAAGATCGGCAAGGGGGCATTCATGATGTCGTCGAGCTGTCCATCTTGTATGGGGTCATGAGGTGCCTGTGAGCAAAGCATTATTCATCCTCCTGCGACGTCCACGGCACCAATCGAAACGCACGTTAGGAGTCCAACTAAGAACTTCAATGTCCACCACACGGGGAGAGAAAAAAAGGGGAAGCTGGCCTTCTGGAAAACCCCGTTTTGTCTTGGACTCTCTCGCTAGCTGGAGCGACAATCTCTCGCTCTTTTTTATTGACAAGGACCTAACCATTTTTTTCAAAAGGAAGAGAGCGCTTTATGCAATAAGAATTTACACGAGGTAGAGGCGGGCAGGCAGGCAGGCAGACAGACTGGCTTTACATCATCCTCCATCTTCCAATCAAAGTTGTGATGGCGGATCTTGCGGTACGATACTAGGATACGCCAATTATCTCGACCGTGCACGTGAAATCAGGACCATGTCCTGCTTAATGCTCGACAAGGCATGTCGAATCGAAGCTTAGTAAACTCAAAATTAGATATGGATACCGTCGTTGTGAGATCTGGGTCTTATAACTAAGATCATAGCAGATGCGCATGTTGGACTCGTTGAGTTGCATTTCTAGGAGAACCTCTCGAATTAGACAAAGATCCAAATGTACCCTTTGGTGAATTTGAAAATGTTCAAATTGCCACTTTTTTATTTTTTTTCAAGAGAAGACTTGTTCAGCACTACATTCATGGGTCACGTAGAAAGTTTGGTGCCCATCACTTCTAATTTTTTTTAAGAAAAGGACCGCCCTTTAAAAACAAAAAACAAGACAATAACTTTCACGGACACGAGAAAACTAGGGAAAATAATTATGTAATAAAACCTTTTTTTTCTATTTTTGTTTTTCACATCAGGCAAAACAAAGTTTGTATTCACGATCGAAAGACGTAGGAGAGGGACATGACCTATGGGGCCTTGAGACAAGCAACCGCATTAAATCACCTCGATAAGTACATCTCTAGATTAGTGCAGCCAAGCATTGGCCAGAAAAAAATAAAATAAAAAATGACGTGCGCATCCATTTTACTCAAGCAAAATGTACCAAACTTCTTGTCCATTGAACTCTCACCTCTTTTCGAGCATCAAACAAGCGTCAAATCTAATAGGTGCACACACCAATTTGTTTCTAGGAACGGATCTTCAAAGAGAGTAAATTTCGTTCATCGACCGTAAAATGTTTAAGGCTCGCTGGTCACCGCGAAAACATTCGAGAAACCACTATCCATTGGAAACCCTAGATCCATCACTGATCTGGTAATGGATAATGATGATGCTTGGTAATGCTTTCTATATGGTCTTAGGATTAAATAAAATCCTAGAGAGCGACTTTGCCATTCTGGTCCTCTTTCTCTCTCTCTCTCCTCTTTCCCTTTCCCTTCCTGGCTTTTTGAACTTTCGGAAAAATGGAGGAGAGGGAGTGGGGAAGTGGGTGAGATTCTGCCCTCTTGACTCCTGTTTTTTCTCCGTTCTCCAAAGCAAATAAAGACTTTTCTCAAAAGAAAAACCAAAAGAAATCATCACTCCTCACCCGATCCCCTTTTTATGTAATTAAAAAAATCGAATTGAATTTCGGTTTTAATTTAAATTCCCCTCCGTTTTGTCCGTTCCCTGTTCCTGGATTCCACTCTCTAGTCTCTCTCTCTCTTCCCCTGCCTCTGTTTTTCCTTTCTTTAATGATTTTCTCTGCTCTGTTTTTCACGGTCGCCCCCTGAAAGCGAGCAAAAGAGGAGAGGAGCTTCACGCCAAAGCTTCGATTTTTGCGGGCGTCGCCGCTCCGGATTCGCTCAGATGCTGCTGAATCTGATGGGTCTGTGAAAAAAGAAGCATTCCCTCAGGTCGCAGATCGAGATTTTTCCCGAGAAAGGACAGGAAAGAACGAGAAAAATGGCTGCTGAGAAGACCAGCTCCAAAGGCCAAGCATGGTACACGCGCCCCCTCCGTCCTCCTGCAGATTTTCTCTTCCGTTTTCCGGGAAAATAGCGCCGACCCGAGCTTCTTCTGGGTTTTTCTTCTTGTTTCTTTCTTACCCCTCAGCTCCTCCTCTGCCCTGTTTCGTCGCAGGTTCTGCACCACTGGGTTGCCCAGCGACATTGTGGTCGAAGTCGATGACATGACGTTCCATCTGCACAAGGTAGCGTCGCGCGTGGTGGCTCCCGCTGTTTTCTTGCATCTTTTTCAGTGAGAAAACGCCTAACGCGAGACGTCTGTTTCGTTTTCCAGTTCCCGCTGATGTCGAAAAGCAGAAAGCTCCACCAGCTGATTGCAGAGCAGGAGGCGAATCCGACCTCCGCCGCCTCCGCCTCCGCCTCCCCCCTGCAGTCCAAGCGTCGGAGGCCTCGGACCCCCGCGAGGAAGGCGGCGGCGGCGGCGGCGGCGGCGATGGTGGGGACGAGATTGAGGAGGTCCACTGCCACATAGCGCTGCAGGGCTTCCCCGGCGGGTCCGAGACGTTCGAGCTGGCGGCCAAGTTCTGCTACGGCGTCAAGATCGACCTCTCCGCCCTCAACGTCGCGCCCCTCCGGTGCGCCGGCGAGTTCCTCGAGATGACCGAGGGCTACTCCGAGGACAACCTCATCTCTAAGACGGAGAAGTTCCTGTCGCAGTCCGTGCTCAAGAGCTTGAAGGACTCGATCCGGGCGCTGCGGTCGTGCGAGCGGGTGACGCCGCTGGCGGAGTCGCTGGAGATCCCCCAGCGGTGCGTCGAGGCCGTCGTCGCCAAGGCCGCCTCCGCCGACCCGTCCCTGTTCGGCTGGCCCGTCGGCGACGGGGCCGCCCACCCGGGCCGCGGCGGCGGCGCGGCGAGTCAGATACTGTGGAACGGGATCGAGACGAAGGGGAGGAAGAGGGAGTCGAGAGGGAGCAATGTGGAGTCGTGGCTGGAGGATCTGTCGCTGCTGAGCTTGCCCCTGTTCAGGCGCTTGATCTCCGCCATGCGAGACGCCGATTTGAGCCCCGAAATCGTCGAGACCTGCTTGATACACTACGCCAAGAGATACATCCCGGGCGTCTCGCGATCCAGCCGGAAGCCGCCGCTGCCGTCGTCGTCGTCGTCCTCTTCCTCGGTCCCGTCGGAGAGCGAACAGAGAGAGCTCCTGGAGACGATAATCGCGAACCTGCCGCCGGGGAAGACGGCGTCGCGGTCCTCGGCGGCGGCGACGACGAGATTCCTCTTCGGCCTCCTGCGGACGGCGATCATCCTCAACGCGTCGGAGGATTGCCGGGCGTCGCTGGAGACGGAAGGTCGGCCTGCAGCTCGAGGAAGCCACGCTCGACGACCTCCTGATCCCGAGCTATTCCTACCTCAACGAGACTCTCTACGACGTGGACTGCGTCGAGAGGATCCTCGGCCACTTCCTGGACGCCGCTGGGTCGACGGCCGCCTCGAGAGGTCGCCAATTCTGATGCTGGTCGGGAAGCTGATCGACGGGTACCTCTCGGAGATCGCCTCCGATGCGAACCTGAAGCCGGAGAAGTTCTACAGCTTCGCGATCTCGCTACCCGAGCAGGCCAGGCTCTTCGACGACGGCCTGTACCGCGCCGTCGACGTTTACCTCAAGGTACTTCGAGTTCGACTAGGCGCCGGGCGATCAGACTTGTGTAGCTAATTTCGCCATTGTAGCAGGAACATTGATGAAATGGAGCTTTGTTGTGTTCAGGCGCATCCGTGGATACCGGAGGCGGAGCGGGAGAAGATCTGCGGCCTGATGGATTGCCAGAAGCTAACGCTCGAGGCGTGCACGCACGCCGCGCAGAACGAGCGGTTGCCGCTGCGCGTGGTGGTGCAGGTAGGTCGGCCACTAATGGCGGCCGAGGCGCCGTTCAATCTGTCCATTTCTCGATCATCGTCATAGTTCGATACCATGAATCATTTGAATCGAGTCGGTACTCAATTCGGTAGTCGTCGAGCAGGTGTTGTTCTTCGAGCAGCTCCAGCTCCGCCACGCGATCGCCGGGACGCTGCTCGCGGCGGAGACGGGGGCGGTGATGGAGCCGGGCCGGCAGTCGGCGTCGAGACTCGGCGACGAAGACGATGACGAAGACGAAGACGAAGAAGAGGATGCGGAGGTGGTGGAGCAGGAGTCAGTGGAAGAGGAGGCGATGGCGGCGGCAGCGACAGCGGTGGGACAGGGGAGCGTGAGCGCGACGTGGAGGGCGGCGGTGAGGGAGAACCAGGTGCTGAGGCTGGACATGGACAGCATGCGGACGAGGGTCCACCAGCTGGAGAGGGAGTGCTCGACGATGAAGAAGGCGATCGAGAAGATCGACAACGACGGCAGTGACGACGGCAGTGGCGGCGGCGGCCGTGCCGGCGGAGGGTGGAAAGGGTCGCTGACGAGGAAGTTCGGGTGCAAGTTCAAGACCCAGGTGTGCGACTCGCACGAGCCGACGGTGGTCGACACGAGGAAGGGGAGGCACCGGCATCGCCACTGACGGCGGACCGCCTCCGTGCCGGATCCTAACCTCCCTGACCGGCGTCGGACTAGTCCGTTCATCATGTATGTTGCATCTTTAGGGCACGGAGAAATTGCGACACGCATCGAAGTTCTTGTGAGGTTAAAACGCCGATTTGGTTCGACGGAAATTGTATGTCAATTCGACGGAAATTGTATGTCAATTCGTTCTTTCGGAATGCCAAATAATTCGAGGTGAGCAAAACGGAAAATTAAAAGTCGTTTTGATGTCGTGATGGGTTTCGCCTTTGTCGGAGCAAAAAGAAGGCAGTGTTCCTAAAAACTTAGAACAGTGGCTTTAAAGCACCTTTGAGATTCGGATTCATTTGCCAAAATTGGGCAAACTTAGAAATTGCAAGTCGCTATCTTTCCAATTCCTAGAAAGAACAGAGAGCGACACAATTGATTTTTGAACTTTGCTCAAAGTATAATGTTATCCATGAAATTTGATCCAATGTATAATATCGTCTCTAAAATTTTTAATTTGTTTGATGCAATTCTTAAATTAATGGTAAATGTTCAATATACATCCGAGCAGCACAAATGATTTGTGAGCTTTGCTCAAAGTGCAATGTCATCTTTGAAGTTTGATTTAATGTGTAATGTCGTCTCCAAATTTTTATTTTGTTTAATGCAATTCTTAAATTAATGATAAATGTTCAACGTAGACCTTATATTATATGAAAAATGTCCAAAGTTCAAATATCACATTGAATATTTTACATTGAACCAAAATTTATGTACCATATTGAATAAATTGAAGATTCGACAAAGGTATTGCATGTTAGATTAGAATTCGAGAATCACTTGTATCATTTTTCCATCGAACGAACTTTTGCCTACCCAACATGATCTCCATGCGACAAAGTAGATTGCCAGCCAAGATCTTGGCAGACACCCCATCTTTATTCATAAAAGAACCAAACACTCACTCCCCTCATGTAGTAGTTAGCACGCAGTGGATGTGGGACGGTGGCGTTTCGCAAAGACCTAAACAAATCCCCTTTCCATTCGACCATCCCAATTCGTCCGAACACGAGAAAAAATCTCCATGCATCGGAGCCTTTCGCCTTTCGCCTTTCGCTAGCATCGAGGCTGAGACCTAATTCGAAACGAAGCTAATCGAATCATTCATCGAACGCTCTAACGATGTCGCTTTAAAAAGAAGAAAAAAAAAGAATCGATGATGGTATAATGATTCGGACGACGTGCCGAATTCAATGCGTCTTTTGAGGCGACGGCCAATCGGGTTGACAATCCAAACCGCGCTTTTTTGCTCGGTCGAAGATGGCGACGGAGAATAGTATGTGGGGGATCAAAGTGGATCGAAAAGATGAACAGATGGGGCTCACCCCGGTTCCCCTTTTTTCGAAACCGGGCACATTTCTCGAGGGGGTTCGGGGGAATTATGGAAGTTGTCGGACGATTCTGCGAACGCAGGCATCATGATTGCGATGAAAGGTGATTTGGGACGTCAAAAATTGGGAGGGCTTAGGGGCATTATTGGGGGCGAAATAATGTGGCGGAATAGTTCAATAATTCCGGTTTTATCGTGGGGTTAGTGAGGCTAATAATTGCGATTCTAGGTCCGACCGATAGGGTCGTCAAGGCGTCAAAAGTGGAGGTGGTGTTCGATGGGTGGTGGTGAAGGACGCTTCCTTGTGGCTTGCTTGTACTGACATGTCGTCCATCTGTTTAGGTAAAACCACAGTGACCGAGTCCCACTCGAATGATAGAGTTCTAGTTCTTGTGCCGGTGGTGATGTGGTATGAGTTTAGTATTCTTGATCATGATGAGCTCACATGATCGGACCCGATTGTGGACGTAGTGTGTGGTTTTCTCGCATCAGATGGTGACATTTTTGGGATCTTTATGATGTATTGATTAGATCGTTTTGAAGGGATTTGTACTTTTAAAAATGGGCTGAATAGTTATTGCTCGACATGTATGTTCCGTGGTAGCTATTGGACGATAAAGAATTGTTGTGTCGGTTTTTGCTCTTTTTCCTTGGAAAAAATAAAATGAAAAAGAAGGTATTTATGCGATAGATTAACCAACACTTCGATTTTCTTGAAACATTTACTTTGATTCCCATCACCCTTCATCCCATTTGATCTCTCAATATTGTGGTGTTGCATTGAAGAGCATCCCAAGTTCGATTGTGGCTTTCGCATTAGATAGTGACCTTTTTGGGATCTTTATGATGTATTGATTAGATCGTTTTAAATGGATTTGTACCTTGATTAGATCGTTTTGAAGGGATTTGTACCTTTGAAGATGGGCTAAATAGTTATTGCTCGGCATGTATGTTCCGTAGTAGCTATTGGACAATAAGGAATTGTTGTGTCTCTTGGAAAAAATAAAATGAATTTGTGGTGTTGCATTGAAGAAATGACTTTTGAGATCCTCCATATTTAGGGAGGTAAATTTGTATATATTGAATCTAACTTATATACACGTCGTGCACTTGACTCACACACATATCTACTTTTTTACCAACTAAAATCCACCCAATTTCATTGAAAAGAAGACATTGCCCTTAATCGTTGATTCCCATTTAAAGTGGGGCCTCCAAATTTATTTATTTTATTTGTTTCTATTTAAGATGTAGTTGTCATAATTAAGCATTTCACATATTTTATTTTTGCTTATTATGGGTATCCCATGTATATTAAATAATTTTTTTTTAGATTATACTTCTATAGAAATAATTTTAGTCGAAAAGAGAAGTTTTCAAGAAATCTAATTCTTATTTATGTGGTGGAGCAATTTGTTCAAGTAGGATCTAGAAAAAATTTTAACAGACTTTTTTAACATTATCGCATATTTATAAACTTTTACTTTTGTTGTTCATATCATCATCAAACCCTTTCTTATCTTAATACATTTTCAGTAAAAACTTCATGGATGATATTAACTTTTGATGATTCAAATTGATTGGGATTTCATTGGCATTGTTAAAGAAAAATTATAATTTATGCAATGTTTTGATTTGAATTCATATTTTTTAAGTTTCATGTTGGAGAATGTAACTCATGATTTTATTTTGGAAAATCCTTATAAAGGTTTTTTTTTTTTACATCAGATTATCCCATTATACGTAATGCATCTATAGCAGTGGATAAAAAGGGTTTGATAGTGATATACTGATATGCACAACTAAAGTGAAAGTTTATAAAAAAAGTGTCTATGTTAAAATCTTCTAGATTCCATTTGACAATCAATCTATAAATATCTTTGTCAAGGTAGAAAAGAATTGTGTTTCATGGAAATTTTTCTATTTGATAAACCTAATTTTTACGGAAATAAAATCTGACAATAATAAAGAAATTATAGTGCATTTAATGCATAGGATATCCACTATTAACAACAACAATTAGGTCTTACATGAAAAAAGAATAACCCAAAAAAAAGGAAAGTAGGTAAATTTGAAGCCACGATTTTTTTTTTTTTTAGTCGGTCCTACTCTATTTCTATTTTAACTCTCACTTCTCGGACTTTTGTCCGCTCCTCTGCGGGCGTGGGAGTCGAAACCCACCCCTAAAACTAAATCGTCCTCACCCCAATCCCCCTGAGAAGGTCGGGGTTCGAAGCCACGATTTCAAATTGCAATTGAATGAGGGGCGATTTTGCATCTTTTTGGGTGAAAATTTTGACTAGGTTTAGTCGTATGGAAATTTAAAAAAAAAGAAAAGAAAAGAAACCAACTTTTATTTTTTGCTAGTGGAGCAGATGGAGACAGAGAGGAACTGGCGTAGCTTTGAATATGGCTGTTGCTGTCATGCCTCTCGCTTTGTTGGGCATGAAAGTGGGGAGCAGAAAATTCAAAGCTTTTAAGATGTGAATTCTTTCGAGGGGTCGCAGTTGGATGGCGCTGCTTTCTATTACTTTTTTTTTCACCGTCTGGTCCCCCAAGCTTTTTGAGTGGGAGTAGGGAAGAAGAAGAAGAAGACGAAGACCAGGAAAAAAGGAAGAAGAAGAAGTGAAAGAAGATCGAGAACGATGATTAGCGTGCTGCGCTTTTGCTCTTTTGTCGCCATGCAAGGGATGATGCGAGGTCGAGAACTCGGTCAGGTGGACGTGCAGTGGAGAGATCGAGCTGCCCGCCCTTCTTCCTTCCTTGCTTCCTCGTCATGATTACAGATGTTATCCTTTTTTGTTCCGACGGTGTGCTTCTCTTGCCGCGTTGGAGTGCCGTCGAAGGAACGTTCTCCATGGGGACAGAGAACGTGGAGTGGACCAGACGGTGATGATAGGGATGGTGCGCCTTGGTTTCATCGTATGTCTGGTCTGGCCATGTTTGGTCATGGGCCTGTGGCTGGAGCTGAAACTCTTTGCCTTTCTTCTTCTTTTGAGTTCGATAGCGAGCACGTGGTCCTTCGTAACATAACCTCACGCGTCGCCCTTGATGGGTCATAAAAAAAACGTCTGAAATATATAAGTAGGAGTGGACCTGAACAGGTCCTTAAACTGTTCATGGAGGTAAAGGTGGGAGAACCGCCCTGGGGTGGGTGACCCCGTACTTGCCTCCCCAACCTCTCGGTCGGTTGGTAAAATATAGACTGGGAATTTAGAGGTCTTACGGTGGTGAAGGTAGACATTGCGTCAGCAAGTTTACTTGTTGGCTAAGACTGGGTAGGCTTGGGGTAACCAATCCTTGACCTGCACTTGGCTTGAGTAAGGGTAGGTGAAAATCCTACAGGGCTGTTAGCATCCCTTCGGGAACAGTTCCAAAGATGCTAAGAAGATGTTTTAGTGAAAAAGTCAGAGAAATAAATCGTAATATTAAGAAAAAAAAGGGATTTTCGGTTCGGTTTGGTGAGCCAAAATTATTTAAACTGGAATAAAAAAATGGTTATTTTATTATTATTCTGAACTAAAATCGAACCGAACTGAAAAGGCACAAAACTCCGGTTCAATTCGGTTTGGTTTTCCAATTCAATCTAACATCCTTAGATACAAGTTACAACGCTCGGCTTATGGATCCCTTTTTTATGTTTTTGAAGTGTGAATGAAAACAATGGAGATATATCTCAATAAATGATTGCGTCGCCTTATTCTATTTTGCCATTTCGGCCAAGATTTCTTCTTTCAGATCGATAATCATTTTAGTCGTAAAAGGATATGGTGTCTGCATCATAATTATGTGTTGGTAGTTGGTTAGTCATATAAGATGGACAAGTTCTTGCAATTATTGCTTATAATCTGCCACAGAGAATGAATCATCAATAGGAGTAATAAGCCTCATCTTATTTTTTTAATGCAGGTTATTATCAAGAATCTCGGCTGAAGAAAACTTCTGGTGTCCATCTTAATCATCCAAAAATTGGTCTCTCTTAATTATATATTTTCATTTAATTCAAATTGACTAAAGGTAACCCCAATTAGGTGGAAAAACTTATATATATAACTTGATGATAACTTTGCCTAACTTGACTAACGAAAAATGTTGACATAATGTTTTTTCCCCTAATATGTGGTGATGCCGTGGCTAAAACATTAAATATAAAGCCGAAACTTGTTTTGGTCTAAATCTAATTTTTAATGCATATTTTATTTAAATTATATTAAAAAAGCAAACTAATAAAAAACACAAAAAAGAAAAGAAGACTCAAGCAAGGCCAGCGATGGTGGGGGAATGGTGAGAAGATCTAGTTGAGGGCTACCATTGGTGGCCTTCGCTTGATTTGGATGAGGGTCACCGACCCTTGGCTAGGACCCGACGACCCTTGCTGGTCCTTTTCGTTGATGGTGGGGTGGCATGGAGTGCTGCAAGTCCTCACCCGCGTTTCCCTTTTTCTTTTTGTAATTTTTAAAATTTTCTTTTTTATTTATATAACTCAAATAAAATTTCTACTAAAAACTATATTTGGACCAAAAAGATGTCGTTATAGCCAAAATCATTGCCATGTAGATTAGAGAAAATAATAATAAAAAAAAAACCATGTTGGCATTTTTCGTTTATGAAGTTGAACGGAACCAGTAAAAAGACTTAGGCCCTGTTTGGTTGGGCATTTAGAAAGCCCTTTGGGACTCTAAAGTCCCTTGGCCAAATGCAAACGCGTTTGGTTCGTTTTTGGGCGGCTTTGGCGAGATGCACGGTATCTCCAAGTGGGCCCAAGGACTTTTAAAGCTAATGGAGCTCTTGAGGTCCTTTGCGAAGTTGCATTTTCGGAATGCGTTCGGCATGTTCATCTTCTTGCGGCATCGTTCATCTTCTTTGGAGAGATGAACGGAGGCCGACACCGCGCCAAGGAGAGGCTCGCACCGCGACGGCCGCCCGAGGCGTCACCGACCCGGCGACCGCCGCCCAGGGGTTGCGGCCACTCGGCGACCACCGCTTGAGGTCGCGCGACCTCGGGCGTCGCCGCTGGGTCGCACGGCCTAGTCGCCCGACCTCGGGCGTCGCGTGACCCACGGCGTCACACTGGGTCGCGAGACCCGGGCGTCGCCGAGGTCCCAGGCGACCTCGGGCGATGGTCGCCCGGGTTCGCGCAACCCCGGAGATGGAGGCTTGAGGTCACCGAACCTCGGGCGAAGCGTCGCCCGGGTCGCGCAACCCACGATGCCGCGCGACCCGGGCGACGGCGCTTGTCGCGAACCCCAGCGCGCCTCGAGGTCCAACGGCAACAGCGACCGTTGCCGGGTCGCGCAACCCGGGCGACCCCGCCCGAGGTCGCCGGACCTCGGGCGAGGCCGCCCGGCGGCCGATTCGCCGCCGACATTGGCCGCCGGTGACTACATTTAAAAAAAAAAAATTAAAAACTTTTTTTGTATATAAAATTTACCAAAAATCCTTTACAAAATGTAGTTTTTACCAAACGGTGTTTAGGCTAAAGTTCTTTCACAATGCACTTTAAAACTACAATTTACCAAATGCTATTTGCATTTGCACAAACCCCTTTAGCTCAAAGATATTTGCATTTTCCCAATGACATTTGCCCAAAGCCGAATCAAACGGGCCCTTATATGCACCAATTTGACAAGTTAACGTTTTGATTGGTAGATCTTTAACATTATATAAAGACAAATGTGCTGAAGACCTAAAACTTAGCATTCTAATTGATAGACTGCAAATACGCATATTGCTCACATGCAGATCTTAACAAAAAATATTTAAAATGATGGTAAAGAGAGCTCTTTTCATCTTTTATCTATACAATTTATCATCCAAAAACCTCTTCATCAACTAAATCCAAATCTCCAAAAGAATTGGTTCCTTGACCTGGCCACGGGTTGCAGTCAAACTCCTTCTGGACCCGGCTCACCTGCCTCTGTCGTCGCCATCGCTTATGACTTCTATCGTAGTTCCTCATCTTGTAGTCGGTCCGAAAGTTCAAAAAATAAAAGGACAGGCGTTGGGCTAGCCTGACAGGCGCCAAGTGGTTTCATGAGAATAATTGTATTGGAGGACCTAAAATTTGACGTTCGGATTGGTAGATTGCAAATATGTATATCACTCACATGCAAATATTAACAAAAGGAAATTAACATGTGATGGTAAAGAGAGCTTTTTCTTCGTCTTTTGTCGAGACTCCATACAATTTATCATCCAAAAACCTCTTCGTCAACTAAAATCCAAGTCTCCAAAAGAATTGGTTCCTTGACCTAGCCATGGGTTGCAATCGAACTCCTTCCGGACCCGGCTTTCCCGCCTCTAAAGCCGGAATGCCTCTGATTTCGCTACCGGTCATGACTCATATCGTAGTTCGTAGTCTTGCCGTCGGTCCGTAAGTTCATCTCTCGCCTGCATAGGCTCCACAAGCTTTGGTGCAATGCGTGGTACTATGATAGAAGAACAAAAACATAACATTTTCTTCATAAAAATAAAACTAGAGGAGTTGGGCGGGCCGGATAGGCCCAAAGTGGGAGGGCTCCAGCCCAAAAGAAAAAGCTCGGCCCAGAAGGATGGGCCCGTTCAGGCCCATTGGGCCAAGAGGCCTCGATCCGGCTCGCCCGCGACGCCGTTCCCCGCGTCTCCCCCGCCTCCCCGTGCGCTGCGAATGCGAATGCGAAAGCGAAAAACCCTAACCCTAGAACCCGCTCCTCGCGACCCTATAAAAATCCCACGGCGTCTCCTGTCTCTCTCCCGTCGCCGAGCATCGAACTCCTTGCGCGGCTCTCAGGTATCGCTCGTTGCCCCCTCTTCGCTAGGTTTTGCAGATTGATTAATTCGAAGCATGGAGGGATCCGAAGTAGCTTTTTTTTTTTCCAGCTTGAAGATTGTGAATGATTGCTCCGGTTTTGCCTGTCTTCGAGCTCGGTCTTCCGACGCATCGTGTCGTTCATCATTGTTCAATCATGGGTCGGTCTTGTTCTTGTAAAGTTCGAATCTTTTTTGGGTTTTTTGAGATGGGAGTTTCTCGGTGATGTACAAATTTATGATGACGAGTCCGATTGAATCCATTCTTTTAAAATCGTGACGAAAAATGAGGCATTTGTCTGAGAGGAACTCCTTCGATTCCCGAATCGCAGATTGTTTTGTTTTATTTGCTTTGTTCTTTTTTTTTTATTTATTTATTTTTTTGGGAAAATCTTGGGTGTGTATGGTTGAGATTTGGGCATACTGATGATGACAAGAAAAATCATCTGATAAATATTGATGATTTTCTAACCTCCTACTCATACTGAATGCCTGCATCGAACAATTGCCGCTTGAGTCCTATGAAAATTTGAGAAAAAAAGGATTTTTTTTTTTTTGGGTATTTGTGTCTTGCTGCTGTTGCTCTGTTTTTCTGGTTTGGTGGGTCTTTTCTTTTCGGTTTGTTTCAGTTTCTGCAATGCTCTTGTTGATTGTTCTTCAGGTTTTGTTGAGAGAGGAGGATGATTGCGGCCGTGATGATAAAACCATCTTACTCTCTCAATACTGCTTTGAGGAGCACCCTATGATTGTGTTTCAAGCACTTTTGAGCTGCTCTCTTCCTCTCTCTCTCTCTTTCTCCCTCTCCGTTTCTTTGTCATCAGCTCAAACACTTGTGTTTTGATTACAAATCTGACCAAATTTTCCAGTTAGGTTTGTTTTTAATTTTTTTTGATTTCTTCACATGGGAAACATGGTATTATCAAATCACTGGGTGCAGTGAAAATGAACAAACTGCTACATTCACTTTGTTTTCTATCAGGTAATGTTGTCCATTGATGCGAATTCAAGACCACCATCTTCCCCATCTTCTCTCTTTTATTGACAATGCAGATGTTTTTTTTATCAGGTAATGTGTTTATCTGCCTGCTTGCTTGCTTGTGGATGGTTTTAATTTCTGCAGTGGGAGGATCTGTTTTTGAAGATAGCAAATGACGAGCGTTTTCTAGTGGTTGAGTACTCATGCTCTGCATTGAGTATAATGATTCAACACTTTGAATAGGAAGATCTGATGCTTCTCTTGGCTTATATTTTTCTTGTCAAATTAGTTTTGTTTTTTGTTATAAATTTTAAACAGAAGCCAGTGATGAAAATTGGATTAAATTCCTGAAGGCAGGTTTTTATGGGCTTGGCTTTTGGTGTTGAAATTTCTGAACTAGGACGGTCTGAGGCTTCTTCTGTTTATACCTGTGTGTTTATATATGTGCATTGTTTCCTCCATTTCTGAATCAGTAGATGGTATTGATCAGTACCATACAAATGGCGAATGAGTCAAACAATTGTCTTGTTTTGTTTGGTCATTTATTTTATTTTATCTCTGTTCATCGTGTTTCAGAAAGCAAAAACGTTGTGGATGATGAGATATAAAAATTACAGTTATCCCTGGCTGATGCATCAGGTGCTGAAATTTGTAAATCTGACACAACCACAGTACTTTTGTTTGCTTGCTTGAAAAATTGGAGGGAATTTTTGCTGTTCCTTCTCAATTCTGCTTATGTGATCACACATTAGTAAAAGCAGACCTGATGTAGGAGAAGGGCTAGAACTTCAGGCCATGTTTTCAGGGAAGGAAATGGGAAATGAATGGAATTGCTATTCCTGTACTTATTTATGATTCATTTGTAGGAATAAGCATTTCATCAAAGGGAAAGAGTGGGCGTTTCTTCCTTCTCATGTTGGAAGGAATGCTTGCTTCTTTCCACTTTGATTTTTTCTTTCACCCTACCCTTGTTTTTCTCTCTCAACTTATTTTGGGAGCAAATTTAATATTTTTAGATGCTAGTTCTGTTGTACTGTAACGACATTTTTTTGTCTTATCCAAACAGAGGTTGGGTTACTAATTTCACTCTGTTCTTTCGACGGTTTCCTTGTGCCAATATGAGCCTATATTCTGAGATTGCATGGTTTTGGCCACTTGGGTGTTGTTAGATTATGCAGGTTCAACATGGATACTAATTGATGCCGGAGCACTGGTTGGCTGAACTGTGTCCTAGGTGTACCGTGTCTTATGTGAAGAACATAAAGGATCGAGTATTTGTTGTATAATGCACCGATAATTGCAGGATGCATGAAGTTTTTGACCGATACATTTCACTAAATTATATGCTCACTGTTGTGAAATCTTATGCTAGACTCAGTCTTTGTAGATCATCTCAGTGATAGTCTTCGATGTGTAGATATCAAGCTAGGTCTTAAGATTTCAATTTGTTTATGTAGGTTTCAAGCACCTTTGAGCTGCTCTCTCCGGTTTTTTCTTAAAAGCTCAAAAAACTTCTGTACCAGACCAAATTTTCCAGCTAGGTTTGTCTAATTGTTTTTGATTTATTGACACATTTAAAGTGAAAATGATTAAACTGCTATTCACTTTGGTTCTTTTTGTACTTGAATTGAAAATGATTTTTGTTTTGTACAAGAGAGTTGAATTGAAATTGTCAGCCAACATTTTTATTCATCCACATGCCGTTGCAAACCATTTCCTTGTTAATGCTTGTCTTGCAATCGATGCCTGTCTGGATGCAACTCCCAGTTCTGAAGTATGAACAATGAGTATCACACTTTGGATTCACTGAAAGGATCATTGGCTGCTGTGTTGCGAACTTTTGAGTGGGTATCTACTAATAGCTTTAATGGTTTGGTCCTGCCTTCCAAGCGTTGATAATTTGCCATTTAGTTAATGAACGTAGCAGATTTGGGTTTTCATGGTTAAGTGTTTGGTTCTCCTTCTCCATTGAAGCAGGTCGAAAGGAAATCTTAAAATCATTCAGGCTAGTAGTCACTGTAGATTGTCTCATGTAAACTATGCTACATCTTCTGCCAATGGAAAACTCTGGATCAATGTTTTTGAAAAAGCGGTCAATTAAAGTGTTTGAGGTATAGGTTTTCAGGGATTGTAGTGATGTTCTTTCATGGAATCGGGAGATCGATCTTGAAAACAATGCTAATGAGACTGATGGTGTGGGATCTACAGATTTCAGGCCCCTGAAATCTCTTATTTGGCTTCAGCTGCCTCTCAGTCACCCGTGGCCAAGGGTGAGCGACCCACGAACCAAGCGAGCTCGGTTTGAAAGCTAGACCCTGGACGAGACCGTGTGTTGTCGTTTCACATTCTGAAGACCAAAAGAATATAATTTGCACTCCGCAGATTCAATCTATTGTGGACACTCAGACGAAGAAGAAGAGAAGAATCAATCCATGGCAATGGTGACAGCTTTTGAAATTGCAGCTGCCGATGGAGTTTGCAAAGATCACCTTTTAATAATAGCCTCCGTGGGATGAATGAATTACCTTTTGATATTTGCCTAGAGAAGATACTTGATCTTGGGAGGCGTCATCTAAGGCTGTGGACATACAAATTGCATACCCTAAAGCACTTGAGAGTGTCGACTTTAATCTTCAAAGCGTGCAAATTTTTCAAGTCAGTACGAGCCAGTGGAAAGAACAAAACTGGCACGATAAAGAGAAAGAAAATCATGGACAGGAAAATTGTACAAGCTTCCATATTTAAAGTATAGATTCCCTTTCACATGGAAGGATAAGATTGTTTTGATCAGACATCTCGATATAAAATATCGTCTAGAACGCTTTGTTGCTATTCCCTTCTTCATAATTCTACCGGTAGGGTCCTTTTCATGACTCCGGATCACTCCTACTACGTTCTTTCATTATCGCATTGGAAAGTCATGCTCGTTGATCGTTCTTTGACTGGGTCTCCGTGATTAACTCTCCGTTGAGGGACAGCGACTCGCGAGTCACTTGGTTGCATAGTAGGCCCAGAGACTCGCTTTCTCGTTGGTCGACTTCGGATCCAAGAGCGCCGGTGAGGGTAGCCGCCAGCTTTCTTGTCCACTGCTTCCCAATCACAGACCTCCCCCCAACCCCAAACACCCATGTGGCCTTCAAATCGCTTGCGGCCGCCACCCTCCCTGAGCCGTTGTCTTCGCAAGGTGGTCTCGGGCCGGTGTGGCGGTCGCTGTGCCTTGCAAAGTTTCCCTTTGCTGTCATTTCTCTCGCTGTTTCAATCGTTGGCACGATGCCTACTTGCACCGTAGAAGTCACGTTAACACTAAATGTCCGATATAAATGATCGGACAAACGCAAGAATCCGACAGCCAATCTGGGGCCAAAACTAAGCAAATCAAGATAGGCATTTTCCGCTTTTCGACCGAAAAGTACGAGGACCACTAACGTGAGCTTGCCTTTTCCTTCGCGTCCACTGTAACTATCCTGCCATTTAATGAGTTATATCAAAGGAGAAGAAAGAACTCGCCCTGCTAAAAGCTCCACACCACCGCCATGTAATATAATAAAAAAACCAACAGCCAGTGGTCGAGTTCAAAGAGATCCACAGATTCCTCCGCGCGTTCAAGATCAGAATCTTGTGTTTTCTTCCATCCGCGTTCTCACTGACGAAACTCCATAACATAGATAAAACCATCTCGTGCGCTAGCCACACGCCCTCCTCGTTCAGTCTCACAGAGAGAGAGAGATGGGGAACTGGCTGGGGAAGAAAGCGCAGGTGCACCCTCGAGCGCAGCCGAGCCCCGGCGTCCGAGTTAAGGTGCGAATGACCAGGAACCAGCTCAGGGAGCTGATGTCCCGAGTTGATCCGAGCCGAGGCGACGCGGAGCTCGGCCCCTTGATCCTGCGAGAGTGCTTGGAAGGCAGACTGCCCGCCCCTGTCATCATCCCCGGCGGTGAATGCAAACAGCAGCTATGTACCATCTCCGAAGAAACTTGAAAGTCGAGAATCCGGCATGCCGAATAAAAAGAGAAGGTGAAGTATATATGAAGAGATACTTTGTACAGAGCATCTAGGACTTTTTTTTCCCGTCTTAATGATTCGTAGTAGCTGTGCTCGTAGCTCAAATGTTTTTGGCTGTGGAAAGGGTGGTGGATGCTGCGTATTGATACTTTGATGAACTAAACCACGATATCTTTCATTCAATTATCAACGCCAGAGCACGTCAGTAGATAAAAGTGCTCTTGTTTTGTCTACATAGATTGGTTTGCCGTGATCGCCTTTTTTCGAACCCTAGTATTCAAGTTCTTAGGACCCTTTTATTGGCTTCCATACTCTCCGAGTCCTATTTCGCTGTTCGGTAAGGAAAATATTTTCCTTCATACACCAAATTTCAATAATTCTTTTATTATTATATTATTATTATTTGATTTTTAATTATTTTTATTTTTTCCTTTTCTTTTTCGTTGGTGGCTGGTGACTGGTCACGGGTGAGCTGGAGCCTCGCCAGATTAGACGAGGCCGAGCTCACCTAATGTCTATGAGCTCAAGCCCTGCCCAGGTCACCTGATCTGGCGAGGCTCGAGCTCACTTGAGGCCAGTCGAGTGAGCTCGGCCTCGCCAAATCCGGCCACATGGGTGAGGCTCGAGCCTCGCCTAGGTGGCTAGATTTGGCGGGACTTGAGCTTGCCAGTGTTGGGTGAACTCGGCCTTGCCTGATTAGGTGAGGTGGAGCCTCCCCAGACTGTGGTGAGGCTCCAGCTCACTTGTAGTCGGTAATCCTCTTTTGGAATTTGTAGGAGATGGTATAGATGCTCTTGTTCTTTCTGCGGTAGTTGTGGGAGCCAAGGAGAGGGTTTTGGAGAAAGATAGGTAAGTAGTAAGTCACAAAGGAATTCTTTTTTCTATTGATTCTGGAGAGAGGAAAAGAGAAAATGTTTAATGTAGTAGTGTTGAATGAACGGCAGATTTGTTTGCCCAGAGCAAGTAAGCCTAAAGTTTGTCCCAATGTTAGATTCTCAACATTTGAACCAACAGTTCTATTGGTGACCCATTCCAACGAGGGCGACTTTATTGAAGAAGAAGGGGCAGAGTCTCAACTACCACACTACTATATACCACTAGCACTCTGCGAGTGGATTAGCTGAGTGACTAGACTGAGGCTCTCTTTGATATCTTAACTCTCTTTGTCTTGCTTGGAGATTTCCTTTCCTTTTGGAAGAAGAAAGTTTGCTTTATACAAACAAAATATGAGTCAAAGGGGAGGGTAAGAATGGGTTTAACTAATGGAGAGGCAAGCAACCCTCGGAGAGAAGAAGAATAGTGGTAGAAGCCAATTTCCCTTAGCACGCTCCAAAGCAAACAAGCTTTACCAATAGTAGCCTCCTGAATTAGTCGAGTAGCTTCCTTCTCGGCAAAGCTCACCAATCGTACCCATATTCAGAGTGTCAGAGCTAGAAAGCGACATCCATAAAGTGGAGAATTTCTGTCCATTTGCTGTCTTGTTCGCTACCTCAGGTCAACATTACACAATTAGTCTAGGTTCAGTTCTGTATGAACATTCCACATAAAAACGAAAATAATAATAATAATAAACTACTCGCTAGGAACTAAATTATCTAGTTCGCGAAGACCAGGCGAGTACCCTTTTTTCATAACCAAAGGTTGGTTGACCCATGAGGGGCTTTTCCTTGCATTTTGAGCGATATGGCACTTAACAAATAGCCCATGAATGATAGCTCAAACAGAGAGAATAAACAGACTCCTCGAGGGCTACTTAAGGCACTTTATTTAGTGCAAACCAAAAGGACTGAAGCTGTTGGATGTTGCTCAATACTGCTATAACTTAACAACAAAAAAGCCTTGCATCGAACTTAAGCCCTTCGACTTAGCCATGTGGCAACAACCTCTGACGCCCCACAAAGAAGAGTAGCTTACTAAAACGAGCAAGTTCAAAATCCTTGACCTCCACCTTTTAGTAAACCCCTTTACCCTCCCCTCTCTCCTTCTCGTTCTAGGAAAGCATTCTCTATTTTATGAAAAGTGGAGTGAGAGCCTCTGTTTGCGGGTAAGGGGCACTGGAAAGCAAGAGAGTGAAAGCTGTTCTCATCTCAATAGAAGTTGAGATTAATTACAACCCACTACCGGAGAGAGTATCTTTTCAAAGTCGCCTAAGCTTGCTTCTCACGCTAATAAACGGCCTTAGAGACCTTTCCTCAGCAAGAATATATACGAGACTAAATCCGAGTAGTGGAGTTTATGCCCCTTCAAACTTATCTACTAGATAGAGATTCTTTTTATCCCTTTATTCCCAACTCCCTTGGCTGAACATTCTATTTTACTTATGATAAAGTTGAAAATATTACCTTTTAGATCGGGAGAAGCTCAATTTGTAGATGAAGAAGAATGAAATCTCTTTCTCTACTCATGGACTCACTCCATCCATTGAGAAAGCCTGCTTAAATTAGACTCTGAGAACCAATGCATGGGAGGAAAAGAAAACAAGGCAAAGATGAAAGATGACACCTAGAAGTTCCAATCATCATCCGGAGATAGCTTCAGAGTAAAACATCCCCATGCATCTATCCATTTCTATCAAAAAATAATGGGTGAGCCTAGGGTGACGAACATGGCTCAAGATTTTTTATACACGGCCCTTCTCTTCTTCACTCAAAGAGGCAATGTACCTGGTACTTGATTCATAAAGAATGAATCTTTTGGTTAGAAGTTATACGAACTTTATAATGAGCATGAAGTTGCCGAAGACATCTAAAAGACAAGGTTCACATCTACCGGTAGATCTTTGGGGCATCATAAATTGGTAGAGAGCGAGGGGAGGATCTCTTTTTAGTGGGCCCACTTCACTAGTTAAGTAGGCGCATGAATTAGATTAGGATAGCTAGTAGTTTCGGAGGAAGGAATCGAAAAAGAAGACTGGTTAGCAGTAGAGCCTTGGTTTGCTCTTTGGTTACCTTGAACCTAGCCCGAAATCCGCTCTATACATTCTCTTATAAATTTTTTAGTTTGTGATCGAGGGTGGTAACTTTTCCCTAATATGAAATAGGTTGCAGCTATGAATTATAAAAAGAATCCCTCTCTCTTAATGACTCTTCTTAGGGAGTAGAATATGTTGTCTAGGAGCTCGAGAAAAGGTAGCAAAGTAGAAATTTTGAAATAGTTGAATTTAGTAACAAATCCTGCTAATAGCAAAAAGAGAGCTACGCCTTTTCTTCCTTTCTCTATATAACACATAATTCGTGAAAAAAAGGGAAAACAGGGAATCCTACTCAATTTCGCTGAGAAGGACATAGACTACCGGCCTATGTCGACAAGAGCTCCTTTTCTTTATTAAAAAATCTCTCTTTCTTCTTCAATTGAATTGCCCGCTACACCCCTTCTGCAACTTTCTTTCCTTGCTATAAAGCTTGAGGATGGAAATCAACTAAAGGTTGCAAGTAAGTAAGAAGCAAGGCATATAATTATTAGCTGCAATAGGTTGAGTCTGTTAAAGGGTAGCCAAAAAGAAGTTAAAGCCAACGCTCTTACGGAAGTGGATGTCTTGCAGATGATGAATTTGGGGATAAAGATGTTCAAAGAAATCATCCCCCTTCTTTCTTCATTCGTCTTAGAGGTAGTTATCGTCCCAAGCCCAAGCCCATAGCTGTTCCTTAGCTTTTGAAGAAGCTAAGCTGTCTAGTATTCAAATCCGGTTAAGTTTACAGTCCCAGTTAGTTGAACTCCTTTTTGGTTGAGATTCAGACTCAGGGAAGATGACTTAGGCCCAATTGAGGTTATTTTCTTTCCTTTTTTTTTCACCATCCAATCATCTTATTGAAAGAAAATAAGAAAGTTGACCTTAAGTTGACAAGACAATGATTTCTTTCTTTCTTTCATAACCTTGACTTCTTTATTTTACCTCAACTTCAATTAGATCGGTCTTTAAAAAAAAAAAAATCAGATCTTCCAATCACTTATGTCAGAGTTGGGTTCTCTGGCCGGTGGCGATCGGCCAATGAAAAGAAAAAGAAATAAAAAGAATTTAAAAAAGATTTAAAAAATTTTAAAAATAAAAGGAAAATGTATTTGATAAAAGAAAGTGAGGTGAAAGAATGTGTGGAAAACATTTTCAACTTCCCAAAAGTGGAAATCATTTTTCCCTATCTTAGAACACTTTTTTTTTTTTTTTTGCCATTATGGAAAATATTTTCCCCAATCAATTCATTTTCCGTAAAACAAACATCGAAAAATTTGGAAAACGTTTCTTTAAAATTATTTTTTGTGAAATAAATGGAAAATCTTCAAAGTGTGCAAATCTTTCCAAGTCATAAGGTGTGTGTGGAAAGAACAAAATTCGAAAGATAAGAGGGAAGAAAAATCAGAAGAGCGTGACGGAAGAATTGTGCAGGCTTCCATTTTTCAAAGTATATGTTCTCGTCGTATGGATGAATATGATAAAAACACGTTGACAAGACACCTCGATATAAAATATTGTCTAGTAACACTCTTGGTTTACCGTTCCATTTCTTCATGATTCCTCCACTGGTGGAGTCCTTTCCATGGCTCCGGATCATTCTTTCAAGGTCAGTTCATAACCAATCATAGAGGGAAAGTCATGCTTTGTGACTCGTTCTTGCGATCGTGTCTCGGCGATGCTTTTCCACTGAAGAACAGCTACTTGCGTGTTGCACGGACGCAAAGTAGGCCCAAAGATTTGCCTAGTCCCCAGTTGACTTTGGATCCGAGAGGCGCTGGTGACACGGCAGCCACCCCGCGTCACGGCTGCCGCTGCTTCGCGGTCACAGACCCTCGCTCGCGGTGGTCGCCCTCCGCCGGCGGCCGTCTTCGCGAGGAGGTCTTGGGCCGGTGAAGCGGTTCCCGCGTGCCTTGCAAAGTCTCTGTTTGCTGTCGTTTCTCTTGCCGTTTAAATTGCTGACACAGATATGCCCACATGGCACCGCAGGAGTCACCTCAACCCTACGTGTGCAAGTAAAGAAAGTAAGGCGTGCTCTCTCTAGATAGGCCGAACACGCAAGAAATCCGCCGGCCAACTTGGCATGTCGAACGGTCAAATCCAACGGAAGGAGGCGCGACAACCGTCATGGTGCCAGAAACTAAGTAAGATCTAGATTAAAAATGACGATATTCGGACGAAGAGTACAAGGACCACTGTAGTGATTTCGTCGTTTCCTTTGCGCCCATTGTAAATATCCTGCTGTTTAATAAGTTAAATCAAAGAGAAGAACAAGAAGTCGTTCTGCTACAAGCCCCCTTCCTCGCGCGTTCAAGATCAGAATCTTGGTCTTCTTCCATCCGCTTTCTCACTGACGACAACTCCATAACGGAGATGGGGAACTGGCTGGGGAAGAAAGCGCAGGTGCACCCTCGGGCGCAGCCGAGGCCCCGCGTCCGAGTCAAGGTGCGAATGACCCGGACCCAGCTGAGGGACCTGATGTCCCGAGTCGATCCGAGCCGAGGCCACGGGAAGCTTGGCCCCTTGATCCTGCGAGAGTGCTTGGAAGGCAGACTGCCCGCCCCTGCCGTCGTTGCCGGCGACAGGGGCAAACGGGAAACACAGTTGAGTACCATCACTGAAGAAACTTGAGGGTTGAAAATCCGGCCTCCTGAATAAAAAACAGAAGGTGAAGTATAGACAAAGAGATACTATGTAGTGAGTATCTAGGACTTCTTTTTCCTTCTTCATAGTTTGTAGTAGCTGCTGTACTCGTAGGTCGAATGTTTTTTTGGCTGTGTAAAGGATGGTGGATGCTGCGTGTTGAAACTTTGATGAACTAGACCCTGATATCTTTCATTCAATTATCACAGCCAGAGCATGTCTGTCGATAAAAGCGCACTCGTTTTGTCGATACGATCCCCCCATCCAAGCATCATACGCAGCTGGTGTTGGATCTGACTGAATCTTGATTGAGTCTCGCCCCCTTACTCTATTCTCATCGAAGCGATATCGGCAAGACGAAATCAATCCTAATATTCGAGTTCCTAGGACCCTTTTATCGGCTTCCACACCTGGGAGTCCTACTTAGACGCACACGATACGGTTTCGAGATCAACAAATTGCCATTTTTGCAGGATTGTCAGCCCTCCGTTTGCGGTGGAGAAAGCTTCTAGGGACTGTGGTGCTACTTTCTGATGTCATGATCGCTCCTAATCGAAGAGGCTCGAGAGTGACAAGTTTAATTCTATCCACTTAATTGGCAAACCGAAAATTAGATGCAAAGTATGCTAGAAATTTGCTCTTTTAGGTTGAAGGACATGCGAAAATTTGATCATTCTAAGAAATAGAGTGAAGACAGATCGAAAGAAAGAAGAAAAAGAAAGTGAAGCAGGCTAAACAACGTTCCTAAGGTGAAAATTAGAGGTGAACATGGGTTGGGAGGCACGCCAGACACGCGCCTGATCAGCCCGAAGGAGAAATGGGCGGGCTTGGGCAAGCCATCCACTTCTTACTTGCATATGGCCCAACTTGGCTTGCCCAAGCTCACTTAGGCCCCGTCAACTTTCTATGATATATTTGGGGAGAAGTTTAGAATTTTAATGTTCTAAAACTTTCAAAAAATATAATTAAATTCTAAAACTTATCACAGAAGTGTGACTAAGTTCTAAAATTTCAATCAACTCCTAAAATTTGTTAAGTCGGTGTAATAAACTTCTTCTATTAACTTCGTCCAATTTGACAAATGAAAAATGCTAATAAGTTTTAAAACTGAATTGTATAAACTTGACAAGTTTTAGGATTTGACTATATTTTTAAAATTTTTAAAACTCAATTGTACTTCCATAAATAAATTTATTGTTCATTTGGTGTCAATGGTTAGTCGCAAAAGATTCAATATGCAGACTTGCAAGTCAGGTGATGCTCTTGTTGTGAAAGGAGATAAATTGAGTATAGAACAATGCCCCAAGAATGATGTTGAAAAAGAAGTCATGAAGAATGTTCCATATGCTAGTGCAGTTGGCAGTCTTATGTATGCACAAGTATGTACCAGACCTGATATTGCTTTTGCTGTGAATACTCTTGGAAGATATCTATCAAATCTAGGTCAAGAACATTGGGTTGTAGCTAAGAAGGTGATGAGATATCTACAACGAACAAAGGACTTCATGCTCGTGTATAGCAGAGTTGAGGACCTAAAGGTGATTGGATATTCAAATGCTGATTTTGCTAGTTGTTCAGATGATAGAAAATCAATTTCTGGATATATTTTTATGATGGCTGGAGGTGCTATTTCTTGGAAAAGCACAAAGCAAACCTTGATTATGAACTCTACGATGTATGCTGAGTTTGTAGCGTGCTATGGCGCGTCAATTCAAGCGGTTTGGCTCGAAATTTGATCTCAGAATTGCGAATTGTGGACTCTATTGCTAGACCTATGGTGATCTACTGTGACAACACTGCAGCTGTGTTTTATTCCAAGCATGACAAGATCAGCAATGCGTCCAAACACATGGAGATCAAATATTATACTGTTAAGGACTTAGTCAAAAAGGGAGATATTGTGATTGAAAATATCAGAACTGAGTCCATGTTGGCTGATCCTCTAACAAAAGGCTTACGACCCATTTTGTTTAAAGAACATGTAAAGAATATGGGTGTCTTAGATTCTTTTGATTTCTTTTGTTAGTGGGAGTTATACAAATTGTATTTCTGGATATTATAGTTATATGCAGATTGATAATGCTTTTATGATGTTTATTAAAGCATTTATTTTAATAACTGTTGTTATTGATTACGTTATTATCCTTTCTCCTGTTGACTGAGAAATGGAAGTATAAAACAGTATCTTTAAACAAATTTTAGTTTAAAGATGACTGGATGTCACTAATTATGAGATCTCATGTTGGATTGTGACATAGTTGTGCAATTTCATGTTGTTTAGAAATTGCGTTAATGCGGTTTCATGTCGTTGAGAAATTGCATTAAGGACCGATAAGAAATAGTGTATATTTTGATCATATGTTGGCACTATTTCTTACTACACTACTAGGCCCATGATCCATGAAAATATAATACTTATTATATGTGATTATGGAAGGTCTGTTGTAGCATTTTCTTAACACATTGATCTCCATAGGCTTATACTTAGGTTATATAGGATTGGATTGATATTGAGATGCCATTATTGGAATATTATTTTTTAAAGTTGTGGCCACATAAAACAAAATTTTCAATTATTAACTCGATAGTGTCGTTTTCAAATCTTTTTCAAAATAAAATAAGTTAATTAATGTAGCCCAAGTGGGAGAATGTTGGAAATTTCCTATAATATGGGCTTACATTAATTAATTGATTTTCTATTTTAAATAATCGAGTTAATGGATATTCCAATATTTGTTTAACCCTACGGTGATCGATTAAATAGGGTATTGGCATCTATTAATAACGGGCCTAGTTGAGCAAAGAAAGTGTGAAAGATTGTGTTTAACCGAAACCCGTAATGGGAAGGGGCGGGTTGACACGCTATTGATTAGGGTTTCTTGATTCCTCTAGCCTATAAAGGGTAGGTTATACCTATCGATTCTTTAATCCCATTGAAAGGCTCGCTATACCGAAATAGGTCATAGAGAGGAAGATCGGCATTCCGATAGATCCGATTATCGAGTGATCTATTTTTCTTCAAAACAAACAATGGCTCAAACATGTACGCTTTAATTCCGTATTTATTGATCTTGGTGTTTTACAATTATATATGGATCCGTTTCTTCTTGATTGATCAGTTGTTTATGTGAATAAATATATTATAGGCGCGACAACCATCATGGTGCCAAAAACTAAGTAAGATCTAGATTAAAAATGACGATATTCGGCCGAAGAGTACAAGGACCATTGTAGTGATTTCGTCGTTTCCTTTGCGCCCATTGTAAATATCCTGCTGTTTAATAAGTTAAATCGAAGAGAAGAACAAGAAGTCGTTCTGCTAAAAGCCCCCTTCCTCGCGCGTTCAAGATCAGAATCTTGGTCTTCTTCCATCCGCGTTCTCACTGACGACAATTCCATAACGGAGATGGGGAACTGGCTGGGGAAGAAAGCGCAGGTGCACCCTCGGGCGCAGCCGAGGCCCCGCGTCCGAGTCAAGGTGCGAATGACCCGGACCCAGCTAAGGGAGCTGATGTCCCGAGTCGGTCCGAGCCGAGGCCACGGGGAGCTTGGCGCCTTGATCCTGCGAGAGTGCCTGGAAGGCAGACTGCGCGCCCCTGTCCTCCTTGCCGGCGACAGGGGCAAACGGGAAAAACAGTTGAGTACCATCACTGAAGAAACTTGAGGGTTGAAAATCCGGCCTCCTGAATAAAAAACAGAAGGTGAAGTATAGACAAAGAGATACTATGTAGTGAGTATCTAGGACTTCTTTTTCCTTCTTCATAGTTTGTAGTTGCTGCTGTACTCGTAGGTCAAATGTTTTTTTGCTGTGTAAAGGATGGTGGATGCTGCGTGTCGAAACTTTGATGAACTAGACCCTGATATCTTTCATTCAATTATCACAGCCAGAGCATGTCTGTCGATAAAAGCGCACTGGTTTTGTCTACCTATAAGGCCATACGATCCCCCCATCCGAGCATCATACGCAGCTGGTGTTGGATCTGACTGAATCTTGATTGAGTCTCGCCCCCTTGCTCTATTCTCATCGAAGCGATATCGACAAGACGAAATCCAAATCCTAATATTCGAGTTCCTAGGACCCTTTTATCGGCTTCCACACCTGGGAGTCCTACTTAGACGCACACCATACGGTTCCGAGATCAACAAATTGCCATTTTTGCAGGATTGTCAGCCTTCCGTTTGCAGTGGAGAAAGCTTTTAGGTACCGTGGTGCTACTTTCTGATGTCATGATCGCTCCTAATCGAAGAGGCTCGAGAGTAACAAGTTTAATTCTATACACTTAATTGGCAAACCGAAAATTAGATGCAAAGTATGCTAGAAATTTGCTCTTTTAGGTTGAAGGACATGAGAAAATTTGATCATTCTAAGAAATAGAGCGAAGACAGATCGAAAGAAAGAAGAAAAAGAAAGTGAAGCAGGCTAAACAACATTCCTAAGGTGAAAATTAGAGGTTAACATGGGCTGGGAGGCACGCCGGACACACACGCACCTGATCGGCCCGAAAGGAGAAATGGGCGGGCTTGGGCAAGCCATCCACTTCTTACTTGCATATGGCCCAACTTGGCCTGCCCAAGCTCACTTAGGCCAGGTCAACTTTCTACGATATATTTGGGGAGAAGTTTAGAATTTTAATGTTCTAAAACTTTTAAAAACTACAATTAAATTATAAAATTTATCACAAAAGTGTGATTGAATCCTAAAAATTTCAATCAACTCCTAAAATTTGTTAAGTCGGTGCAATAAACTTATTCTATTAACTTCGTCCAATTTGACAAATGAAAAATGCTAACAAGTTCTAAAACTGAATCGCATAAACTTGACAACTTTTATGATTTAATTACATTTTATTAATTTTTTAGGATTTAATCGCACTTTTGTGTATAAATTTACTGTTCATTTGGTGTCAATGGTTGGAGTTCTTGTTTCTATTTTGACATTCAGAAATGTCATTACCAGCTTGTTGCCTTCCATTTCTTCGCATGCCTTACAATGGCAGATGTTAGCTAAGATAAGACATCATCGACTCACGAGATTGACCTGCTTTTGTGCCATTTTACCCGACCAAATGTCCGATTCACTTTCTTCGCTCTCCAACGCACGACCTTCGGTTGTTCTCGCCTCAAACACTCCCTCTCCCACCGCCGCACGATATCTTCTTATTTGGCTTCAACTGCACTGTTCATCTTCTTCCTCATCTTACATAAGTGATGTCCAATTGATGGGTTTTTCAAGCTGTCCTGTTTAAATTAAACGTACAGCTTCAGCAAGTGACCAAGGGTGAGCGACCCCGCCAACCGAGTGAGCTCGGTTTGAAAGCCAGACCACGAATGAGACTGTGCTCGTGTCGTCTTTCCACATTTTGTCGACCTAAAGGATAATTTGCACTCCGCGGATTCAACCAGTTATGGATACTCAAGGGAATACAAACTGAAGAAGAAGAGAAGGACCAAATTGTGGCAATGGTGACAAACTTTCGAAATTGCAGCTGCTGATGGAGTTGCTAAGATCACGTTTTTACATGTTGTAGCCTCCCTTGGATGAATGCATTACCTTTTGATGTTGCCTAGAAAGATAGAAGGGAGAAGCGAGCGCGTGGGGCTCGTTTCGGACCAATTCCAATTTGGAGCATTTGACCCAAAAAGGGAAAGAGAGGCCTGATCTTGAGAGGCGTTATCTAAGGATATGCACAACACAAAATGCATACCCCAGTGCACGGGCAAGTTTCAACTTTAATCTTCCGAGTGTGCAAAATTTTCAAAGTCATTACGAGCGTGCGGAAAGAAGAACAAAACTCGAAAGATAAGAGGGAAGAAAATCAAGGGAGCGTGATGGGAGAATTGTGCAGATTTCCATATTTTAAAGTAGATGTTCTTTATCATACAGATGAATAATAATTATAATAATATGTTGACAACACTCTTGGATTCTTGGTGTTTGATTATAGAGTAATCTCACCTAGCAGCAAGAGCTCTAAAGCTCCGAATTGAAGGTTGCCCCATTTGCCTAGTGACCCAAGTGGGTTGACAGGACTGCGTTCCTTATTTTAACGTGTCGATACCTGCACGTCCAATCCCCTTAAGTTATATAGAGGAGGGAATATCTTCTTGGTGTTTTACATTTTGAAAGTCTTGAGATCTAGATTGAATCGAGATAAAATGAACTTGCTTAATTCCAACATATTTCCAAATTTTAAAATATATGTTCTTGTCATATGGATGAATAATAATAATATGTTGACAAAACACCTCGATATAAAATGCTGTCTAGAGACAGTGTAACACACTTGGTTTACCTTTCCATTTCTTCATGATTCCTCTGCTGGTGGAATCCTTTCCATGGCTTTGGATCATTCTTTCAATGTTATTTCATAATCAAATTGGGAAAGTCATGCTTGCAATTCATTCTCGTGACTGGGTCTCGGCGATACTTTTCCATTGAAGAATGATGACTCGTGAGACGCAAAGACACAAAGTAGGCCCAAAGACTTGCTCAGTCATCGGCCCTGCCGGGGACGGCAGCCAACTGCGTCTTGGTCGCCGCTGCTTCACAGTCACAGACCCCGCTTTCCACCCCCAAAACAGCCGTGCGGCTTTCAAATCGCTCGTGGTGGTCGCCCTCCTCGCGTGGCCGTCTTCGCAAGGTGGTGTCAGCCCAGTCTAGCAAATGCCGTGCCTTGCAAAGTCTCTCTTTGCTCTCATTTCTCTTGCTGTTTAAATTGCCGACGTAATCCCCACTGGCACCGTAGAAGTCACGTTAACACTATACGTCCAAATGAATGATCGGCCAAATGCAAGAATCCGGCGGCCAACTCAGTCTTTCGAACGGTCAAATCTAACGGAAGGAGGAGAAGATTATCGTGATTTCCTCGTGATTTCGTCTCTTCCTTTGCGCCCACTGTAATTGTCCTGATATTTAATAAGTTGAATCAAAGAAGAGAAGAAGAACTCGTCCTGCTAAAAGCCCCCACCATGTAATAATATAAGAAACCAACCAGTGGTCGAGTTAAATACATCCATAGATTCCTAGCGCGTTCAAGATCAGAATCTTGGTCTTCTTCCATCCGCGTTCTCACTGACGACAACTCCATACACACAGATAAAAAACATCTCGTGTGCTCGCCACACGCCGCCCCCCCCTCATTCAGTCTCACAGAGAGAGAGAGAGAGAGAGAGAGATATGGGGAACTGGCTGGGGAAGAGAGTGCAGGGGCACCCTCGAGTGCAGCCGAGCCCCGGCGTCCGAGTCAAGGTGCGGATGACCCGGACCCAGCTCAAGGAGCTGATGTCCCAAGTTGATCCGAGCCAAGGCGACAGAGAACTCGGCCCCTTGATCATGCGAGAGTGCCTGGAAGGTAGACTGCCTGCCCCTGTCATCTTCCCCAGCAGCGACGGCGGCGAACGTGAAAAACAGTTGAGTGCCATCGTCGAAGAAACTTGAAAGTGGCGAATCCGGCCTGCCGAATAAAAAAAGGTTAAGTATATGTGAAGAGATACTTTGTAGTGAGCATGTACTTGTAGCTGCTCAAATGTTTTTGGTTGTGTAAAGGATGGTGTATGCTGCATATTGAAACTTTGATGAACTACACCTTGATATCTTTCATTCAATTATCAACGCCAGAGCATATCTTTACAAGCATCGCACGCAGCTGATGTTGGATCTGACTGAATCTTGACTGATCTCTCCGCCCTTACTCTAATCAAAGGGCAAGATGCGATTCGAAACCTAATATTCGATTTTCTAGGACCCTTGTCCTATTTAGACGAATGGGATACGGTTTTGAGATCAACAGAGATCGCCGTTTTTGCATGATTGTCGCACGATCGTCGCCCTTCTCTTTGCAGATGCACCGTGAAGCGTGCTCTAAGGAGAAAATTTCTAGAAATTACGATATTATCTTTTAAAAGAAACAATCACTTTTGATTAAAGATGCTCGAGAATAGTAGGTCCGATTCACTCAATTGGCAAATTGAGAATCAGATCTAAAGTATACTAGAAACTTGCTCTTCTAGGTTGATGGACAAGAGGAAATTTGATTTTTCTAACACGAAGTTACAACGAAAGAAAGAAGAAAAAGAAAGTGAAGCAGGCTAAAGAACATCCCTAAGGTGAAAATTACAGGTGGACATGGGCTTGGAGGCACAAGGGCACACCCACGCCTGATTGGCCTGAAAGGAGAAACGGGCGGGCTTGGGCAAGCCATCCCTTTCTAATGTGTATTCGGCCCAACTTGGCCCGCCCAAGCCCACTTAGGCCGGTTAGCTTTATGCATTATATTTTATTGAAAATCCTAAAATTTATCACAAAGTGCAATAGAATTATAAAACTTTCAAAAAGTGCAATCACATTCTAAAGAGATAATGGCATGAATGGTCTTTAAATTTTGGGTCAATGTGTATTGTGAATTTTTAATTTGTTCAATATGATCCTTAGAACTTAATATGATCTATAAACTTTTAATTTATTCAATATAGTCTTTGAATTTTTTTGTATATGTTTAATGTAATCCTTAAATTATATGAAAATATTCATTGTTATCTCTAAACTTGAATTAATGGATGGACAATATTAAATATTTTAATATAATTCATAGACTACATTGTTTATGTACTACATTGAATATATACAAAAAGTCAAAAGGCTAAATCAAACAAATACGAGTTTAGAGAAAATATTGCACATTATAGTATAATTCAAGAACTACATTGAACAAATTAAAATTTAAAAATCACATGGCACATTGAGTCATAGTTGAAAAATTATTTGTGTCATTTTCTCAGTTTTAAAATTTATCGCGAATGTGCAATTAAGTTGTAAAATTTTTAAAAAATATGATTAAATTGTAAAACTTGTTAAGCTGATGCAACTGAATCCTTTTATTAAATTCATTCAACTTGACAAATGGAAAATGCTAAGCGAAACCAAGACATCGTCGACAAGTTTACTATTGGTTTGGTGTCCATGGGTGGAGTTCATAGTTTTCGTTTTGGCTTTAAGAAATGTCATTACCAGCTCCTCCTCACATCCCATTTCTTTGCATGCCTTACAACGTCAGATGTTAGCTAAAGCTAAAGACATCATCAACCGCACGAGATCGAGCTGCTCTCGTGCCAATTTCCCCGACCAAATGCCCAATTCATGTTCCTCGCTCTCCAACGTGCGACCGTTGGTTGTTCCCGCCTCAAGCACTCCCTCTTCCATCCCCGCGCGATCCACGGCAACCTCAGTTTCAAGTCGGTCGCGGCCCGGACTCTCCACGACCGACTGGAAAGATGCTCTTCCGTGAGCGAGCTCAAGACCATCCATGCCCAGATGATTTTCCGGGGCCTGGCCGATGAAATTCTCTTGCACGGGAAGCTGGTTTCCTTCTGCGCCGTGGACGGTGCCGGCGATCTCGCGTATGCTCGGTACCTGTTCGACAAAATGCGAGAGCCCAATAGGTCCATGTATAATAGCTTGATAAGGGGTTACTCGAACAGCGAGGACCCTTTGGAGGCCGTTCTTTTGTACCGCCGAATGATCGGTTCGGGCATTTCGCCGAACGAATTCACCTTCCCTTTTGTTCTCAAGGCTTGTGCGGGTGAGTCGTTGTACTGGGTTTCGGTTCTTGTTCACGGCCAGGCTGTTAAGTTGGGATTTGGGCTTCAAGTCTGTGTGCAGAACTCTCTGATGACGGTGTACGTATCTTGCGGATTGGTGGGGGATGCCAGGAAACTGTTTGATGAAATAGCTGACAGGACATTGGTTTCTTGGAATTTGATGATTGATGGATATTCTAAGATTGGTTGCTCCAGGGAAGCATTTAGATTGTTTGAAGAGATGAGGAAATTGAGGTTGCAAATAGATGAGTTCACACTGGCTAGTCTAATTTCAGTTTGTTCACAAACTGGTCAGTTAGATTTGGGAAAGTATGTGCATCTCTACATCGAGATTACCGGTGTTGAAGTTGATATCATTGTGAGCAATTCTCTATTGGACATGTATGCAAAGTGCGGGGATTTGCATTCGGCTGAAGCAGTTTTCAAAAAAGTACCCAACAAGGATGTTGTTTCCTGGACTACCATGGTGAATGCCTATGCAAACCAGGGTTCCCTCATGTTGGCCCAACAATGTTTTGATCAGATGCCAAAGAAGAATGTGGTCTCTTGGAACTCACTAATCTCATCTTATGTTCAATTTGGTCGATCCAAAGAAGCTTTGAACCTCTTCCACAGGATGTGTGACTCAAGAGTCATCCCAGATGAAACTACGCTTATTGCAGTTCTTTCAGCATGTAGTCACATTGGTGATGCAGCCACAGGAGAAGAAATATACATTTACATATCCAAATCTGGTATTAGACCCAGCGTTACCCTTTATAACGCCTTGATGACCATGTTTGGAAAATGCAGTGCAGTTCAAATTGCTGTTGATATCTTTAAAAGGATGAAGCCAAGGAACTTGGTGTCATGGAATGTAGCAATTGGCGCCCTCGCATTGCATGGATGTGGGGCTGAAGCAGTCAAGCTCTTTGAGGACATGGAAGCTTCCAGAATCTTCCCCAATGAGATTACCTTCATGGGACTTCTCTCCGCTTGCAGTCACAGTGGTCTCATCGAAAGGGGTAGATATTACTTTCAAAGGATGAGTTCTGCTTATGGCATATCACCTGAAATAGAGCATTATGCTTGCCTAATTGATCTTCTTGGGCGTGGAGGTTTCTTGGAAGATGCGCTTGGGCTGATCGGAAAAATGCCAATTAGACCTGATATCGTGATATGGGGTGCCCTGTTGGCTGCATGTAGGACTCACCACTACTGGGATATTGGGAAATTCATTCTGAAGCAGCTGTTGGAGCTCTTGCCTCATAGTTCGGGGCTTTGCGTGCTTTTGTCAAACCTTTATGCTGAAGCCAGAAGATGGGACGATGCGAGGAAAATAAGGAAGATAATGAACGAAAACGGTATTGCTAAATGCAGGGCTGTTAGCTTCATCGAGATTGGTGGTAACGTCTACGAATTCGTGGTTGATGACAAGAGAGGTGAAATGTCAAGCAGCCTGTACTTGGTGCTGGACCAATTAACTGATCATTTGAAATTCGAGGGCTGCCCATGCGACCTCTCTGGTGCATTTTGGGAGGCAGAGGATGTACAGTGATCTCCCCATTCTTTTGTTGTATCAAGAAGTTTCTGCAGGAAAGGATTGCAGATCTCAATCATGTGACTTTGGGTTTTGAGTTATTTGCTTTAATGAACGCCACCTAAATACATCTTCAGGTTCCGGTCGATGTTAGGGGTATCTATGGTTAAACTTAAGTTCTTTTGTTAAACCAAAGAGGAAAAAGAAACAAAAGGAATGCAGAGAGTGAATTGCACTGAGGGAAGCAAAAAGCTGACTCTATACCATATTCCTGATGCCTTTTTGATGTCCAAGGAACTTTCTGAGAAAATTCTTATAATGTGCCCACCTTTATAGAGTTTATTATAGCCAGTCCTTTATACACGCAAGAGATGACGTGGGTATATAATCACATCAACAAGATAATAAAAAAGCTGGAAAAAAATAATGCGAGAGGAATTTGTGCCCTAGAGTTCACGATCAATGCTGCGATGCCATGTTAGATAACTCAATCTTCACAAAACTTACACCATGGACACCTAACTATTGAGCATAATTTTTTTCTTTGGGTTCGAGGGCCTATTTGGTTAGAGGAAATGTTCTTGGGAAAATGTAAATACCTTTAGATTTCATTTGTTTCACAGAAAACAACTTCCTTAAAAACGTCTTCTGAATTTTTCGGCGTTTATTTTACGAAAAACAAGTTGGTCGGAGAAAATATTTTCTCTCATTGGAAAAAAAGTATTCTAAAATAGTGGAAAATGTTTTCTACTTTCTCCTTCTTTCTTTCACTTCTAACCAAGCATTTTTTTTCACCAAACACCTTTTCAGCTAGTTGATTACCGCAACATTGGTTGGCAATCAGCCACAAGCAAGCTTGAGCCTCACCACGTTCTAGCAAGGCTTGAACGAGCTTGGGCCTTGCCAGAGAGGCGAGCTGGGTGGACCTCGACGGGCTCGTCAACCCCTAGGCGAACTTAGCCTTGCCAATATTTGGTGAGCTAGAGCCTGGACCTCGAGTCTTGAGCTTGCTCGTCAACCCCTAGAAAAAAAAAAGATTAAAATTTGATTTAAAAATAAAAAAAAAATTGGTGAAAGGGGGGTGCATAGCTTTACTTATTTTTCACTTCATTTTCACGCCAATAAAATATTGGAAAATAGCTTCCTAGAAAACATTTTCTAGAAATGTCATATTTTTCGTAAAACAAATGAAACCTAAAATGCAAATAGTATTTGTCTTGTAATTTATAGTGCATTTTGACTTAAATGTAGTTTGCCCAAACTATATTCTATAAAGAATTTTTGCTAATGTTTTAAAAAAAGTTTCAAACTAATTCTTGTGAAGCCCAATTGCTGGCTAACCATTGGCGATCCAAAACAATCGCTAGCTAGCTGTTGGCAGCCAGTTTGGACAACCTCGCTTGAGGTCACTCCACCTCAAGTAGGGTGGCCGAAGGTTGCCCTACCTCAGGTGAGATTGCTTGAGATTATGGGAAACGGGCAACTTCGCCTGAGGTCGTATGACACTAGGTGACCATTGCTAGGGTTGCCTGACCCCTTGGGCGGAAACACCGACGACCTCCATTCGGCTCCTCCATGCAAATTGTGGAGAAAATGAACAGTGAACATAAACAACGACTAATGCCAAGATTTGCATTCCGAAAAGGGAAAATTTCAATTAAGGGCCTGAAGCAGAACCGTTTTCTCAAAAAAGGGCCTAAAGTGGACATTGTATCAAATAAGGGCCCGAAGTGACCGATTTGGTCTCGAATTATGATTTCAACTTAAAAGCCAGTCAAATCTTATTTGTAGCTAGGGTATTTTCGTCTAAAGACTTTTTTTCTTCTTCTTTTTGTTTTTCTTTTCTTTCTTTTTTCATCTTGCTCACCTCCTTCTTGACAAATGCATCAGACTCCTCACGCACGAGCTTGCACAAGTGCAAAACAATTTGAACAATTTAGGAAAAGAAGAAAACAAAAAGATATTCGAGAAGTTATGCAGTTTTGCAAAACTGCAAATTGCATGCTTCAATTCTGCGGCCTCCCCATCAGCAAACTTCAAAGCGCATGCTCTCTACATTGGCAATTTTGCATCCTCACCCAAGAACTCATCGATTTCGGCATAAGCCGGTTTTTAAGTTATTCGCCACCACTCACCTTCTCTGATGACGATAATGAACTTGAGAATCAAGAAATGTCCATCAGTGGGTTTTGTTTTTATTCAATTTGCTTGTAAAAAGTTATTATGGCAATTAAAGTAACAGTTTCATGCTCTCCCCGCCAATGAAATTGCCTATACCGTGATAACTTCCACTCGTAGCTTCTTGGGAATGTTTTATTGGGTTCGGGTTGGATTATTCATAACATTCATAGACGTAGCTTGCATTGAGGTGGAATATGTGGCTTCTTGAGAGGGTCCAATTGTGTCGTGCATGCTGGTTATTTTCAAAAGCCGCTGAATCATTCTGACTCGTGATTGAAGATACTTGCCTTTGGTGGCGATTCGACTCAGATAGCACTCAATCTAAAAAACGAATGACTCTGGTTTACACATGTTAAAATAAATTTGCCTCTCTAACTCTGAAATATTATCTACACAGATTTGAGAGAGAATAACAAGATGAAAAAAATGCAAAATCGCTCGGAAATTCCCAAAACCACGTATTTCACTAAACAAATCAATGCACATGAGTATCACATAGATTCCTTAAAAACCTCTAAAAATTTTGGCTTAGGCACTTCAATCTAGCTTCTCCTCGCTAAGATCAATCATAGCCTGTGTGAGCGCCGATTTGAATTCAAGCATCGATGACAACGAGGGCAACAAGCTAATGGCTTACACCTCATCATGCTTCGTGCTTGACCACGACCACAAGATATGGGGATCAAATCGAGCTAAGTGTCACATCTTGGTCCACTCGTGCTCGATCTAGGGCTTGGATTGACCTCCATCTTTCAACAAAGGTACTGGAATTGCTGTTGAGGGCAATGACAAATGAGGTTGAGGGCATTGATGGCTAATTCAGCAAGGAAGATAGAGATGGACTTTGGAGAACGCGATCTAAAGAGTGAAAAAGGCGAAGGCACGATGATGATGAAGAAAAGAAAGAGAATGAGAAAATAAATTAAAAAAAGAAGGAAAAAAAAGTCTCTAGACGAAAATACCCCTAAATGCAAATAAGATTTGATTGGCTTTTAAGTTGAGGCCTTTATTTGAAACTAAGTTGGTCACTTTAGGTCCTTTTTTTAGACAATGTCCATTTTGGGTCATTTTTTGAAAAAATAGTTTCACTTTAGGTCCTTGATTGAATTTTTCCCGAAAGAAGAATACTACTTTCTAAGGGATCTCCAAATCTATATTAGGCCAAAGGCCTTTGGAAATAAAATTACATTTCCTCAAAATTGAGCGAAAAACAAATCAAAAGATTATTTGTATTTGACTGATAGACTTTAGAGTCCCAAACACTATCATTATCATCGATTTCGTTCGTACTAATTTGTCAACGCAAGGGTCCCTTAATTAAGGGATGCCATAAACTTCACCCAATAGATTCCGATCTACACTTGAATTTCCCATGGTCAAGGGACGTTGATGGTGCCCGCCCACCAAACTTCCTTCACCGCCACCACCATCACCACCATCACCACCACCAGTGCGCTTACAGAAATGCATGAACCACATCTTATGCCAAGACGTCCGATTCCACTCGACCTCACGCATCGATCGCCTCACCGCATTATTCATTCGTAGCCAGGAGAGGAGCAGTCAAATCCGTCCCATCCCCTGCCACCCTCCAAGCGAGCAGAAGCCAAACACAAATCTCAGATGAGGAAACGACATTCGTCGGTCGGTCTTGTCCCTATCCCTCCGCTCCTGAACCAAGCCCCGTACCGGCTCCAGGCTAGCGAACGAAATAAAAAATTTCGATTGCGAGAGATTACGTGGGGGCGATCTTGGAGCCGCTATTTAAGGAACCGACACCCCCGACGTTGGATCCGTGCAGTGCATCTGCAACCATCGCATAATGCAGATTCAACATCAGTCGCATAATGCATACCCCATTGCACGGGCAAGTTTCAACTTTAACCTTCCAAGTGTGCAAATTTTATAAAGTCACTACGAGCGTGCGGAAAGAAGAACAAAACTCGAAAGATAAGAGGGAAGAAATCAAAGGAGCGTGATGGGAGAATTGTGCAGATTTCCATATTTTTAAGTAGATGTTCTTTATCATACAGATGAATAATATTGATAAAAATATGTTGACAAGACTGCTTGGATCCTTAGTTTCTGATTATAGAGTAACCTCACCTAGCAACAAGAGCTCGAAAGCTCCGAGTTGAGGCTACCCCACTTGCCCAGTAACCCAAGTGGGTCGATAGAATTGCATTTCTTATTTTAATTTTTAACGTATCGATATCCGCATGCCTAATCCCCTTAAGTTCTCCTCTATATAGGAGAAGAGGATATCCTCTTGGTATTTTACATCTCGGAAGTCTCGAGGTCTAGATTGAATCGGGATGAAATCTTTTAAAAACTTGCTTAGTTCCAACAGATTTCCATAGGGAGAATTACCAAAAAAGTCTTAAACTTATTGCAATTATGCCAATTCAATCCTAAACTTTTTTTTTTGGCCAATTTAGTCCTAAACCTTTTATAATTGTGCCAATTCAGTCCATCCGATCAAAATTGGCCGGCCGGCACTGACGTGGACGCCGGCAAGGGACAGTTGGCCGGAGAGGCAATTTTTTAATATTTTTTTTTCGATTTTTTAAATATTTTTAATTTTTTCACCTTCTTCTTCCTCTGGCCGGCCGGCGCCGGTCAGAGGTGAGGGCTGGTGAGGTCAACCTCGCCAGCCACTGGCGAGCTAACCACTAGCGAGGCTTGCCCCCGCCGGCCGAAGGCGAGGGTTGGCGAGGGCGAGGCCTCGGCAGATCCTGCGAGTCGGCCCTTGCCAAGGCTGGGCGTGGCTAAGCCTCGCCAGATCCGGCGAGCTCGACCCTCGCCAAGGCTAGGCGAGGCTGCCATCACCAAGGGCTACGGCGGAGGTGGGGAGGGAGAGGATGAGGAGGAGGAGGAGGAGGTGGAGGCGGCGGAGCGGCTGTGAAGATGGGGGAATTGCTCTAGCGCCGAGAAACCCGACATCCCCGTCATTGTCATTGCCGTCGCCGTCGTCCCCGCACCTCGCACACGAGATCTCCGCCCCCACCTTGCTCTCCCCACCGCCGCCGCCGCAGCCACGGCGCCCCTCTTCACATCTTCGCAGCCGCTCCGCCGCCTCCTCCTCCTCCTCCTCATCCTCTCCCTCCCCGCCTCCGCTGCAGCCCTTAGCGACGGTAACCTCAGAGGTTGGGCGAGGCCAAGCCTCGCCGGATCTAGCAAGGCTTGGCCTCCCTAGCCTTGGCGAGGGCCGACTTGCCGAATCTGGCGGGGCCTCGCCCTCGCCGGCCCTCACCTCCGGTTGGCTAGAGGAAAAAGAAGGTGGAATTTTTTTTTAATTTTAAAAAATAATTAAAAAATCGAAAAAAAATATTAAAAAATTGTCTCGCCGGCCGGTTGTCTCCCGCCGGCCAGCCAATTTTGGCCGGATGGACTGAATTGACATAATTATAAAAGGTTTAGGCCTAAATTGGCCAAAAAAAAAAGTTTAGGATTGAATTGACATAATTGCAATAGGTTTAGGACTTTTTTGGTAATTCTCCCGATTTCCATATTTTAAAGAATATGTTCTTGTCATATAGATGAATAATAATAATATGTTGACAAAACACCTCGATATAAAATATTGTCTAGTAACAGTGTAACACACTTGGTTTACCATTTCATTTCTTCATGATTCCTCTGCTGGTGGAATCCTTTTCATGGGTTTGGATCGTTCTTTCAATGTTATTTTATAATCAAATTGAGAAAGTCATGGTTGCAACTCATTCTCGTGATTGGGTCTCGGCGATACTTTTCCATTGATGAATAATGACTCGTGAGACGCATAGACACAAAGTAGGCCCAAAGACTTACTCAGTCATCGGCCTTGCCAGGGACGGTAGCCAACTGCGTCTTGGTCGTCGCTGCTTCACGGTCACAGACCCCCAACCCTACCCCCAAAATAGCTGTGCGGCTTTCAAGGGTGTGAATGATAACCATTCTGGTTAGAAATTGATTTCTGGAAGAGAAATTGATTTTTCTATTTCTATTTCTAAATAAGTTTCTAAGCAAAAATACTCGTTTGATAATGATACAAAATTTATACTCTTAAAATAGAAATTCGTTTGATAATGACACAAAATTTCTCTCTTTTAAATGGCGGCGACCGACAGCTGGCGATTGATGGTGGCGGCGGCGGCAGCGATGGCAACGGCAGCCGGTGATCGGCAACGGGTGGTGAACGGCGGTGGCTGGCATCTAGAAACTGATGGCGGCGGCGGCGGCGACGACCAACAACCGGCGACTGGGGTGTGGCGGCGGCGACGGTTGTTTGGGCAGCAACGACCGGCAGACGGCGGCCAACAGTCAGCATTTGGCAGCGGGCAATGGGCGGGTGGCGGCGAACAACGGACGGTGGTCAACGGCGATGGATGGACGACTGATTCATCTCAAAGATGAACGATATGAATAATTTTTATTTTCCATTTTTGTTCCAGAAATTGAAAAAAAAAATTTACTTTTGATTTCTATTCCAAACCTATTTTTGGAACAAAAATCTATTTCAGAAATAGAAAAATGAAATAATTTTATCAAACGGATCTTTATTCAAGAAACAAGTCTAAAATAAAAAATTATTTATGGAACATAAATTTTGGTTTGTCATGCACCCCCAAATCGCTCATGGTGGTCGCCCTCCTCATGTGGCCGTGTTCGCGAGGTGGTCTCAGCCCAGTCTAGCGGTTGCCGTGCCTTGCAAAGTCTTTCTTTGCTCTCATTTCTCATGCTGTTTAAATTGCCGACATAATCCCTACTGGCACCGTAGAAGTCACGTTAACACTATATGTCCAAATAAATGATCGGCCAAATGCAAGAATCCTGCGGCCAACTCAGCATTCCGAACGGTCAAATCTAACGGAAGGAGGAGAAGATTATCGTGATTTTGTCTAGATAGAAAATTTCGATTTTCGGCCAAGAGTACAAGGACCATTCTCGTGATTTCGTCTCTTCCTTTGCGCTCACTGTAATTATCCTGATTATTATTAAGTTAAATCAAAGAAGAGAAGAAGAACTCGTCCTGCTAAAAAGCCCCCACCATATAATTTAATAAGAAACCAACCAGTGGTCGAGTTAAACACATCCATAGATTCCTAGCGCGTTCAAGATCAGAATCTTAGTCTTCTTCCATCCGCGTTCTCACCGACCGACAACTCCATACGCACAGATAAAACCATCTCGTGAGCTGGCCACACGCCCCCCCTCATTCTCACAGAGAGAGAGAGAGAGATGGGGAACTGGCTGGGGAAGAAAGTGCAGGGGCACCCTCGAGCGCAGCCGAGCCCCGGCATCCAAGTCAAGGTGCGGATGACCCGGACCCAACTCAAGGAGCTGATGTCCCGAGTTGATCCGAGCCAAGGCGACGCAGAGCTTGGCCCCTTGATTATGCAAGAGTGCTTGGAAGGTAGACTGCCTGCCCCTGTCATCATCCCCAGCAGTGACGGCGGCGAACGTGAAAAACAGTTGAGTACCATCGTCGAAGAAACTTGAAAGTGGAAAATCCGGCCTGCCGAATAAAAAAAGGTTAAGTATATGTGAAGAGATACTTTGTAGTGAGCATCTAGGACCTTTTTTTTCTTCTTTATTATACTTGTAGCCACACAAATGTTTTTGGCTGAGCAAAGGATGGTGTACGCTGCACATTGAAACTTTGATGAACTAGACCTTGATCTCTTTCATTCAGTTATCAACGCCAGAGCATATATGCACTCCCCCCTCCTTTACAAGCATCACACGCAGCTGATGTTGGATCTGACTGAATCTTGATTGAGTCTCTCTGCCCTTACTCTATTCCCATCAAAGGGCAAGATGCGATCTGAACCTAATATTCCAGTTCCTAGGACCCTTGTCCTACTTAGACGCGTGGGATACGGTTTTGAGATCAATAGAGATTGTGATTTTTGCACGATTGTCGCATGCTCGTTGCCCTTTCGTTTGTGGATGCATGGTGAAGTGTGCTCCAAGGAGAAAGCTTCTAGGGACTGCAATATTATCTTTTGAAGTCACAATCACTCTTGATTGAAGAGGCTCGAGAATAGCAAGTCCGATCCACTCAATTGGCAAATTGAAAATCAAATGTAAAGTATCGTTATTGCCGATATAATCAACTAATTCTCACGAATTTATAGTTGCATTGAGAGAGAAGGAATAAAAAAACATTGAACTTCATTCAATTTAAAAAAAAAAAAATTGTCAAGTACAAGCTAAATAAGAACCTTTTTTGGAACCGCACACAAACGTGCAAAACAGACTTGTTTCACTTCCTAGAAAATAGCTAACAAACCAACCGCCTAACAAACAAACTTGATTGAATAATAAAAAAACACTAAAACGACAGAACATCAGCAGCAGCACTGAGACACAGCTCCAACAAGTATGTTAGAAACTTGCTCTTTTAGGTTGATGGATAAGAAGAAATTTGATTTTTCTAACACGATGGTAGATCGAAACAAAGAAGAAAAAGAAAGTGAAGTAGGCTAAAGAACATTCCTGAGGTGAAAATTACAAGTGAACATGGGCTTAGAGGCACGGAGGGCACACCCACACCTGATCGGCCTGAAAGGAGAAACAGGCAGGCCTGGGCAATCCATCCCTTTCTTACATGCATTCAACCCAACTTGGCCCGCCCAAGCCCGCTTAGGCTGGCTAGCTTTATGCATTATATTTGGAGATATATATACTGGAAATCCTAAAATCTATCACAAAAGTGCAATAGAATTATGAAACTTTTAAAAAGTGCAATCACATTCTAAAGGGATAATGGCATAAATGGTCTTTGAATTTTGGGCCAATGTGCAACGTGAGCTTTTAATTTGTTAATATGATTCATGAATTGTAGCTCAATGTGCAATATAATGTCTGAACTTTTAATTTATTCAATATAGTCCCTAAATTTTTTGTATATGTTCAATATAATCCCTAAACTATATGAAAATATTCAATGTTATCTCTGAACTTAAATTAATGGAGGGACATTATTGAATATTTTAATATAGTTCATAAATTACATTGAAAATGTACCAAAAGTCCAAGGGTCAAATTAAACAAATACAAGCTTAGGGAATATATTGCACAATAGATTAAAGTTCAAGAACCACATTAAACAAATTAAAAATTTAGGAATCACATAGCACATTGAGTCATAATTGAAAGACTATTTGTGTCATTTTCCCAATTTTTAAATTTATCATAAATATGCAATTAAATTATAAACTTTCAAAAAGTGTGATTAAATTGTAAAACTTGTTAAACTGATGCAGCTAACTCCTTCCATTAAGTCCGTTTAACTTGACAAATAGAAAATGCCAAGCGAAGCCAAGACATCGTCGACAAGTTTACTATTGGTTTGGTGTCCATGGTTGGAGTTCTTAGTTTTCGTTTCGGCTTTAACAAATGTCATTACCAGCTCCTCGTCACTTCCCATTTCCTTGCATGCCTTACAACGTCAGATGTTAGCTAAAGCTAAGACATCATCAACCGCACGAGATCGAGCTGCTTTCGTGCCAATTTCCCCAACCAAATGCCCAATTCATGTTCCTCGCTCTCCAACGTGCGACCGTTGGTTGTTCCCGCCTCAAGCACTCCCTCTCCCATCCCCACGCGATCCACGGCAACCTCAGTTTCAAGTCGGTCGCTGCCCGGACCCTCCACGACCGACTGGAAAGATGCTCTTCCGTGAGCGAGCTCAAGACCATCCATGCCCAGATAATTTCCCGGGGCCTGGCCGATGAAATTCTCTTGCTCGGGAAGCTGGTTTCCTTCTGCGCCGTCGACGGTGCCGGCGATCTCGCGTATGCTCGGTACCTGTTCGACAAAATGCGAGAGCCCAATAGGTTCATGTATAATAGCTTGATAAGGGGTTACTCGAACAGCGAGGACCCTTTGGAGGCCGTTCTTTTGTACCGCCGAATGATCGGTTCGGGCATTTCGCCGAACGAATTCACCTACCCTTTTGTTCTCAAGGCTTGTGCGGGTGAGTCGTTGTACTGGGTCTCGGTTCTTGTTCATAGTCAGGCTGTTAAGTTGGGATTTGGGTTTCAAGTTTGTGTGCAGAACGCTCTGATGACGATGTACATATCTTGTGGATTGGTCGGGGATGCCAGGAAACTGTTTGATGAAATAGCTGACAGGACATTGGTTTCTTGGAATTTGATGATTGGTGGATATTCTAAGATTGGTTGCTCCAGGGAAGCATTTAGATTGTTTGAAGAGATGAGGAAATTGAGGTTGCAGATAGATGAGTTCACACTGGCTAATCTAATTTTAGTTTGTTCGCAAACTGGTCAGTTAGATTTGGGAAAGTATGCGCATCTCTACATCGAGATTACCGGTGTTGAAGTTGATATCATTGTGAGCAATTCTCTATTGGACATGTATGCAAAGTGCGGGGATTTGCATTCGGCTGAAGCAGTTTTCAAAAAAATACCCAACAAGGATGTTGTTTCCTGGACTACCATGGTGAATGCCTATGCAAACCAGGGTTCCCTCACGTTGGCCCAACAATGTTTTGATCAGATGCCAAAGAAGAATGTGGTCTCTTGGAACTCACTAATCTCATCTTATGTTCAATTTGGTCGATCCAAAGAAGCTTTGAACCTCTTCCGCAGGATGTGTGACTCAAGAGTCATCCCAGATGAAACTACGCTTATTGCAGTTCTTTCAGCATGTAGTCACATTGGTGATGCAGCCACAGGAGAAGAAATATACATTTACATATCCAAATCTGGTATTAGACCCAGTGTTACCCTTTATAACGCCTTGATGACCATGTTTGGAAAATGCGGTGCAGTTCAAATTGCTGTTGATATCTTTAAAAGGATGAAGCCAAGGAACTTGGTGTCATGGAATGTAGCAATTGGCGCCCTTGCATTGCATGGATGTGGGGCTGAAGCAGTCAAGCTCTTTGAGGACATGGAAGCTTCCAGAATCTTCCCCAATGAGATTACCTTCATGGGACTTCTCTCCGCTTGCAGTCACAGTGGTCTCATCGAAAGGGGTAGATATTACTTTCAAAGGATGAGTTCTGCTTATGGCATATCACCTGAAATAGAGCACTATGCTTGCCTAATTGATCTTCTTGGGCGTGGAGGTTTCTTGGAAGATGCGCTTGGGCTGATTGGAAAAATGCCAATGAGACCCGATATCGTGATATGGGGTGCCCTGTTAGCCGCATGTAGGACTCACCACTACTGGGAAATCGGGAAATTCATTCTGAAGCAGCTGTTGGAGCTCTTGCCTCATAGTTCGGGGCTTTGCGTGCTTTTGTCAAACCTTTATGCTGAAGCCAGAAGATGGGACGATGCAAGGAAAATAAGGAAGATAATGAATGAAAGCGGTATTGCTAAATGCAGGGCTGTTAGCTTCATCGAGATTGATGGTAATGTCTACGAATTCATCGTTGATGACAAGAGAGGTGAAATGTCAAGCAGCCTGTACTTGGTGCTGGACCGACTAACTGATCATTTGAAATTCGAGGGCTGCCCATGCAATCTCTCTGGTGCATTTTGGGAGGCAGAGGATGTACAGTGATCTCCCCATTCTTTTGTTGTATCGAGAAGTTTCTGCAAGAAAGGATTGCAGATCTCAATCACGTGACTTTGGGTTTTGAGTTGTTTGCTTTAATGAACACCACCTAAATACATCTTCAGGTTCCGGTCGATGTTAGGGGTATCTATGGTTAAACTTAAGTTCTTTTGTTAAACCAAAGAGGAAAAAGAAACGAAAGGAATGCATAGAGTGAACTACACTGAGGGAAGCAAAAAGCTGACTCTATACCATACTCCTGATGCCTCTTTGATGTCCAATGAACTTTCCGAGAAAATTCTTATAATGTGCCTACCTTTATAGAGTTTATTATAGTCAGTCCTTTATACACGCAACATAGAGTTCACGATCAACGCTGCGATCCCATGATAGATAACTCAGTCCTCACAAAACTTACACCAACGGACATCTAACTATTGAGCAGAGTTTTTTCTTTGGGTTCGAGGGCCTATTTGGTTCAAAGAAAATGTTTTTGGGAAAATGCAAATACTTTTAAATTCCATTCGTTTCACGGAAAATAACTTCCTTAAAAACATTTTCTAATTTTTCTTGTTTATTTCACGAAAAATGAGTTGGTCAAAAAAAATATTTTCTATCAATGGAAAAAAGTCTTCTAAAATAATGGAAAATGTTTTCCGCTTTCTCCCTCTTTCTTTCACTCCTAAATCAAGCATTTTTTTTTCACCAAACACCTTTCCATCCAATCGCTTAACGCAAGTTGGCAACCAACCACAGGCGAGCGCCACATGCAAGCAAGGCTTGAGTGAGCTTGGGACTTGCCAGAGAAGCGAGTTGGGCGGACCTTGACAGGCTCGTCAACCTCTAGGCAACCTTAGGCTTGCCAGTATTTGGCCAACTAGAGCCTTGCTGACCTATGGTGATCTCGAGCTTGCTTCTGGCTAGTCACCAGCCAAAAGAAAAAAGAAAGAAAAGAAAATAGAAAAAAGAAAAAATAAGATTTTCCTTACCAAATGGTCCAAAATATTTTTCACTACATTTTTAGGTTTCATCTGAACACTAGAAAATATTGTCATTTTCTTGAGAAATAGCTTCCTAGAAAACATTTTCCAAAAATGCCATATTTTTCATAAAATGAATGAAACCTTAGGTTAAATGGGTTTTCTGAAAAGCAAATAGTATTTGGTAAATTGTAATTTTATAATGCATTAAGAAACAATTTTGACTTAAATGTCGTTTGCCAAAAACTGTATTTTATAAAGAATTTTTGCTAATGTCTTTAAAAAAGTTTCAAACTAATCTCGGCAGCCAATTTGGAAAACCTCGCTTGACTTGACCTCAAGCAAGGTGGCCGAAGGTTGCCCTACCTTAGGCGAGACCGCTTGAGATCATGGGAAACCAAGCAACTCCGCCCAATGTTGTATGACACTAGGCGACCATTGCTGGGGTTGCTTGACCCCTTGGGCAGCAAATGCAGACCTTCGTTCGGCTCCTCTGTGCAAATTGTGGAGAAAATGAACAGTGAACATTAAAAGTGCTAGTACCAACACTTAGAAGGGGGTGAATATGTATGGACATTCGCATTTTAGAAAACGGCAGACTATGAACAAATTCAGATTATAGAAGTTAGATAAAACTATGAATATAACAAAAAGAGTTCAGGGAAGAGAATAAAAACACAAAATTTATAGTGGTTCGACTTAAATCAAGCCTACGTCCAATCTCCCACGTTAACAGCCTTCTGCTGGATTCCATTATGCAATCAACAGGAGATTACAACTTTGAATGCAAATATTTAGTAGTAGATCACACTATCTCACTAAGTCACTCTTCTGGTATTTCTCTCACGATCACAAACGTTTAAGCTCACAAGAGACAAGTGTATGATCGAAATTGCTCAGATTTTGGAATTATAAATTCTACGCTCCGTCTCTTACTTGCTTATCGATCTTTGATCTCCTTAAATACTCATCAATTCCAAACTAGCCGTTGGACAATATCTAGAGGATCATCTTCCAATCTACCCATTGGACAGGTCTATATCTAGAAGATTTGGTAGCCGTTGAGTGATAGAAGTATAATCCCAAATTGATTCTAATTGCCTATACAAACAAAATCTTGGTTTCCATAAGTAGAGCTTCTTCGTTTAGAAAGTTTTTATCTTCAAGATTCAATTGTCAATCAATTAGATTGAGTCAATCATATCAATCTTAACGTAGAATTCAAACCAGATCACTAGCCGTTATACATTTAGGGCTTGTGTTACAATCTGTCTCGTTCTTGATGTAAAGTTTGAGAGCAATAGACTTTACAATCTGAGTCTAAGTGCGATAGACTTTAAGGTTTGGACACAGTCTAAATAAGTTCAGCTTCAATATAGAGTCGTCTTCTGGTTCTTCCAAGCATAGACTTTGATAATATCTTTTACATGTTATATCATCTGTATAGTCTGTAACTCAACTATTAAACACGTTAGTAGCATTTGATTTATTTTGTCATTTTCAAAATATCATAAGGGATTTTCCTTAACAAACATAAACAATGACTAATGCCAAGATTTGCATTCCAAAAATGCTACTTTCTAAAGGATCTCCAAATCTATATTAGGCCAAAGGCCTTTGGAAATACAATTGCATTTCCTCAAAGGTGAACGAAAAACAAATCAAAAGGTTATTTGTATTTGATCAATAGACTTTAGAGTATCATTATCACCAATTTCGTTCGTACTAATCTGCCAACACAAGGGTCCCTTAATTAAGGGATGCCATAAACTTCACCCAATAGATTCCGATCTACACTCGAATTTCCCATGGTCAAGGGACGTTGATGGCGCCCGCCCACCAAACTTCCTTCACTGCCACCACCATCACCACCACCAGTGCCTTACAGAAATGCATGAACCACATCTTATGCCAAGACGTCCGATTCCATTCGACCTCACGCATCGATCGCCTCACCGCATTATTCATTCGTGGCCAGGAGAGGAGCAGTCAAATCCGTCCCATCCCCTGCCACCCTCCAACCGAGCAGAAGCCAAACACAAATCTCAGATGAGGAAACGACATTCGTCGGTCGGTCTTGTCCCTATCCCTCCGCTCCTGCACCAAACCCCGTACCGGCTCCAGGCTAGCGAACACAATACAAAATCTCGATTGCCAGAGATTGCGTGGGGGCGATCTTGGAGCGGCTATTCAAAGAACCGACACCACTCACGATGGATCCGTGCAGTGCATCTGTAACCATCGCATAATGTAGATTCAACATCAGTCGACGAGAACTGAGAGAGTGTGGGGACAGGCAGACCGGCAGGACCAGATCATCGTCCGCCCCATGCGGTGTTGGACTTGGTGGGTGGTGGGGGGTTTCGCTTCGATTCCCGAGAAGCCTCTCCCTCACTTCCGCGCCCCACGTGAACCACTCCACATCTCCCGCTGAACCTCCACGGGTGGCACGCTCCTTGGTTTGCATTTGACAAAATGACACTCATACTCAAGTTGATTTTTTATAGTTTTCAAACTTTTAATTTATTTAATATGATCTTCAAACTTTAATACAAAAATGTAATGTGGATATTGAACTTTTAATCTATTTAATATTATTATGAATATATTAAGTATTTTAGTTTAAAGATTATATTGAACATATACAATATATTTTGAGATCATATCGTATATTAGGTGAAAGTTTAGAGATCACATTATACAATTTTGTTAATTGGAAAAAAAAATGGAAAATTCTAAAATTAAGTTTAGGTTATCTATTTAGATGTTTACGTTTTCTTCAATTATAAGTAAATTTTCATGTCTATCAATATTTAAGTGTGGTGAAAATCTATTTTTTTTTTTTTTTTTTTTAGAATTTTCAATTTGAAAAAAAACTTTGGTCGCCACATGCTTGGACATAGGTGAATCATAAAATTTAAGTTAATATAAAGTAAAAGCCAATCTAGTTAAACCCTTAATTTCTCGCATAATCCTCCGGGGATAAGACCGGAGATCCAGTCAAAAGTTACTCAAACAAAGCGTTGCTGGTTGCCTTTCTTGACAAAAAGAAAATGGTAAAACTCCCCATTATCCTCTTGATATATATTTCACTAAAATTTCGTGGTTTTGGTTTGCATCTTTCGATTAATTGAACCGTCCCCCTCATTTGGGTTTAGTCTCAAATCTCCAAACCCTAATTCAGAACATCGCACTACCGCATCACTATTCGGTACAGTGCATCCATTAATATCTTAACCTAACTTAACTATTGATGCATGCCACCTTTTCATACAATGCCTAATCTCTCAATATCTTAACCTAACTATTGATGCATGCCACATTTTCATACAATGCCCAATCTCTCTCGCCTCACCCGTCACTTGCCTCCAATTGTTGTTCCTTGCTAGGCCACCAGACTCGAGGACGCCTAGAGAACTCATGTTGAGATCCTCGTGGGTGCTCAACCACCTTCAGACATGTCGAGGTCACAACCCCATGTCGACCTCGATGGGAAATCCATCTAGAGATGTCATGGACAAACTTAGATCAAGGTTGCCACAAATGTGATCAGCGGCTTCGACTTAAGGTCGTCTAAGATGGCCAAAACGAGCCTGATCCGAGACCCTTGTAGCCATCCCGAAAAGGAGAGACGACGACGCTCTTGTGGCGATACCCGGCAATCGCAAATGGCGCGAAGGCCACGACCACGACACACCGACATTAGAGCTACAAAGCTCACGTGCTGACCTGAGATCTTACTGGATTCGTGCACGTCCCTACCTCGTCACGTCATCAGAAAATGCAGGGCTGTTGTTGGAACATCGAATCCGCTCCACGCTCACGTACCTGTCGCGTCCCATCTCCAGGCTGGCTGGCTGCAAGAAAGAGACCCCTTCCTCCCTCGATCTCCGATCTGAAAGAGACCGCTTTCTTCCTGCAGACTGCAAAGTGCAATCTCGCACCTTATATATACTCCGCCAAAAAGCTCCAGTCCATCTCCACCACTTGCTTCCCGTACCTCGAGCTCGACCCTCGTCGTCTCTTTCGAACGCTCGACTTTCACAAGAGCCATAGAAAGTGCTCTTTTTTAAGAAGAAGGAAGAGGCGAGAGAAGAGATGGGCATTTGCCACTCGAGCGAGCCCGCGAGTACCGCCGCGGACACCGCGAAGCTGATCCTCCAGGACGGCCGCCTCCAGGAATTCGCCGACCCAGTCCGGGTCTCCTGCGTGCTGCAGGGCTGCGGCCCCGCGTGCTTCATCTGCGACTCCGACGACGTGGGCTTCGACGGCGTCGTCTCCGCCGTCGACGGCGACGAGGAGCTCCGGCCCGGGCAGCTCTACTTCGCCCTCCCGCTGAGCAGGCTGAGGCGGCCGCTGGAGGCGAAGGAGATGGCCGCATTGGCCGTCAAGGCCAGCTTGGCCATGAAGGTCAAGGGCCGCGGCCGGAAATGCGGGAGGGCGAGGGCGGCGGCGGCGGCGTTCTCCGGCCGGAAGGAGGGGAGGCGCCCGGCGGAGGTGGGCGGTCGTGGTGGTGGTGGTGATGGTGGGTCCGGGTCGGGGAAACGACGGGGTGGCGGCGGTGGTGGTAGGGGGAGGAGGAAGAGCGTGGCGATTTTGATTGCAATTCCTGAGTAGGGGCACTTTGGGAAATTCGCAAGGGTCATTTTGCTGTCGTAAATATACTTTACTTTCATTTTGTTCACCACGATTGGGAAAAAAGAAGAAGAAAAAGATTATATAATCCCATTTTCCATTTCTGGGGATATAAGAGGATCCCTATATTCAATTTCTGCAGTGATGATAACCACAACAATATAATTTATTTATACCCTTAAAAATCAAGGAAATTTACAATAGGGGAAAACTCAATTGGAGAAATTTTGGACCTAGAAGGTATTGATCTACGAAAACACCTCAATGTAAATCTGAATAATAACTCTAATGTGTTATGTGATTTTGCAATTAAAGTTATTAACATCTTGTTTAGCATGATCAATGATATGTAATTTTTTTAACTGAAGAAACAAGTTGCATTACTTACATTTGTTGAAGAAGCAAGTCATGCCGGCATAGTAACACGACATGTCGATCCATTCGATGGAAGCTTCACATTGAGGCGAATTAGAAAAGTCGAGGTACTAATAATATTTCTTGATCTAATCAAAATAAAAAAATCAAAATGGTAAAGCACTGAAAGATGATGTTTCAGGCCACGGTCCACAGCCCCAACTTACGGCTTCGTGATCGCCTGATTGTGTCAGCCACCCTCCTCGGCCCACCGCCGCCGCAAGCGCCGACAAGAGAGAGAAAGAAAACGGCATCCTTGTCCAAATCAAGTCAATGGCCGCCGGCCGTCCATGGATGCCGACCAAAAAGCCGCCGTTTTTCCCGTCTTCCCTCCTTTTCTCCGCGTTACCCAGAATTCGTCCGACAATGACGATGCAGATGTTGTTCTTCTGGTGTAGTGTCTACAGCTGCTCCGCTCGCTCGCTCGTTGTCCGACGTTCTTGATGGAAATAAGAACTTCTAGAATGGATGGTTAGGCAAGCGACGAGCTTTCTTTCGAGTGGTTGAGTACTCACGCTCTGTTTTTTTCTTTTTTCCTTAGTACAATGATACAACGCTTTGAGATAATAGAAGCCAGTGATGACGAACTGGAATTAAAATTCCCGGTGCTCGGTATGATTTTCATCGATAGGAATAAGCGTTTTGAAGGGAATGCATATTTCAATCGAGTAGGCACCGGTTCCTCTTCACGCTGGAAGAATGCTTGTTCCATTCCACTTCCACTTTGATTTTTCCGTGTATGTAAACTTGTTTCAGGGACACATTTAACATTTTAGACACTGGTTCTGTCGGATTGCGGCAACATTCCATTGTCATAACCAAACAGAGAAGTTGGATTACTGTTGTTATTCCGTTTCTTTATACCAGTTCCTAGGTGAGCAGCATACATCCGAGATTGCATGTTTTGGCCGCTCGATTGTTGCTGGATCATGCGGGTTCTCAACTTGGATAATAATTGGTGCCGCAGCACTTGGGTGGCTGAACTGTGTCCTAGGTGCACCGTGTTTATGTGAATAACATGATGATTGAAATTTGTGGTATGACAGCTCCGATTACTGCAGGATGCCGGCAGTTTTCCAATGAATAGTTTCCCAACAAGCTTATCCTCGCCGTTGCGAAATCTTATGCTAGACTGGTCTATGTAGATCAACTCAATGAAAAGCCTTTGATGTGTTGGTTCCATGTGAGGATTGATTATGGCAAGGTTGGCTCCGACAGTCATCGAATTAGCGACGGGAAGTCGTGCATTGTGTCTAGTCTTTGCGTGAGGACAAGGTTTTAGAACCACATTGGATCGAGCCCAAGGCCAATGCGGGACTACCGGCGGAGTTTTGCATTTGATGCGATGTGGTTGGCTTACCAAGAGGCATGCAAATGGTTTGGTTTGATCTTTTGCTCGCGTAAGCAGGTTGTCCAGGAAGTCATCTTGAGCTGTAGTGGTCGTGTTCAGTTCGCAGATTTATGTTTGTAGACTGCAAGAATAGGATCGACGATCGTTTGATTCCTCTCCTGGAACCACGTCAAATGCTTAGGGCCCATTTGATTCGGCTTTTGGGGAATGCATTTGTCAAAATGCAAGTTTTCCGAAATGCAAATATCGTTTGGTAAAATTTGGATTGAGACACAACTTTGGCCAAAATACAATTTGGTAAAATTTGCATTTGTAAATGATTTTTATTAAATTAAAAAAACAAAAAAAAATAAATTTTCTTTTTTGAAGATCCGGCCACCGGACCGCCGGATGGCCAGATTTGGCTGCCCGAGATCGCGCGACCCGGGCGACATGGCCAGATCTAGCCGCCTGGGTCGCGTGACCGCAGGCGACGGTCGCCGCCGGGGTCGTGTCGCGCGGTCACGCGACCCAAGCGATCGTCGCCTGCGGTCGCGCGATTCAGGCGACGGCCGCTTGGGTCGCACGACCCAGGCATCGCCTGAGGTCCGGCGACGATCGCCGGGGTCGGACGACCCTTGGCCGGCGGTCGCCGGCACGGGCGAACCCTTGGCTGGCGATCGTCACTCCATCGGCGAGATGAACAGTACCGGAAGTTGTATTCCGAAAATGCAATTTCCCAATGGACCTCTACCCCTCCATTCCCCCAAAGCCCCTTGGAGATGCAATTGCATCTCCCCAAAGTGCTCAAAAAATTTAAACCAAATGCCTTCCCTTTTGCCCAAACCCCTTTAGAGCTCAAAAGCCCCCTCTACATGCTGAACCAAACATGCCCTTAATCTCATTCTCAATACTTAGGTACGTACGGCCATGCAAGACGCCGGTTAACGACGGTATGCGGCCGACTCGATGTGTTGATCTAAACGGATCATGTAAAACTAGAGTTTATCATGGCACGTGTAAGATTTTCTCTCACAAAAGGTGAAAACCGATAGTAAGAACGGTTCAGGAATCCTTGTCCAATGCATAAATCAAAGCACGACGCTCGATCAGACGAAGGAAAAACTGCAGAATTAGCTTCAAAACTGAAGAAATGATCACAATGTGATCGAATTATTGAATTAATGACTGCTTTTCTAGAAATTCATGAGTTATAACCACGATCATATAGATTTATGCTCACATTACAGTGCAGCCGCGAGGATTTTCCTCACTAAAATAATAAGCGATTTTATCTAACTTCTCGGACAATTCATCATCTCCTGCGTCACGAGTAAATCAGTGAGATTTTACCTACGTATACCTTGAAGAAAAGGCGGAAAAAAAAGCAGCTTCGGCCTACCAGTTTCACTTGGACGGCCCGGAGCTTTCTCCGGAGCTTTCTCCGGAGCTTTCTTTGTTTGAATCGCTGCTTGAGGCGGACGAGGACGAATGATGATCTCCTGCGTCACAAGTCGGTCCATGAGATTTTACCTACTTATTTACCTTAAAAGGGCGGAAAAAGAAATAAGAGGCGACATTGGCCAAACCCGGTTGCGCTCGGACCGCTCGAGGCCGAAGCGACCGGAGTTTTCCCCGACCCTTTCAGGCTCCGACGACCGCTCCGGCCCGAACCAACTCATACCAAAACAAAGAGACGTAAGAAAAAGTGACTTTGGCCGACCTTTCTTGCTAGAGCTGCGCGAGGCAGCCGGAGGCGGCGGTGTTGTCTCCTTCTGACTCTTCTTCTTCTTCAACATCTGACTTAATATCCCTTTCTTCTTTTCGTCGGGTTCCATTGCAGCACACCTCGAGCGGCCTAGCGACCCTCGATGCTGTCGAGCTATTGCTGGCGATGTATGAAGTCGAGTGCGTTCTGGCGGCAAAGCAATTTATAAAGCCCTGCATGGAGAGATATCGTCGTGAGAAAAGACAGGCATTTGCAGAAAATAATGCGCTCCCTATAATATTCGTATGGAAATTGCTTTTCGTGCGTTTGTACGATGGAGTATGCGCCTCGATGGCGTAGAGAAAGATTCCCATGTTGCGTATATTCTCGATTGGATATATGCGACGATAAATATACCGTAGTGAATATTTCTGAAGATATTAGCCATATCTCGATCATATATGTTCAGTGAGCGCGAACTCGTGATATTATTTTCTATTCTTCTTGATCATTATGTGTCTCAGCTATAGCTTGTCACGTAAATTTGTGAAGATTAAACGAAAACCAATAAAGATTTTTCATGTAGGCTATTCTTTGTCGGGGTGGTGTTATTTTTCACCAATTTCAGAGCAATTTCTCCTCTTTTAAATTTTTCACACTAATCCTTATGTGTATCAACTGTTAGACTACATTTTAATAAAAACTGGTGATTCTGATTTATTAGTCACAAACAAATACGTGCATAATTGGGAATAATTTTGTAGAAACGTAAATGATCGACATACCTCTAGTCATTAATGAAAATCTACAAATGCGGAAAATCCCAAAACCTTAAATGGATGTGCGGAGCGTGATCAATCTGCAAATATGGAAATATCATATCTGTACGTTTCATTATTTTAAATGTGATCCAATTTTGTATTTCATAATTAATTCCAATTTGTTACCCAATTTACATCGGTAACGTAAGAAACGGAATGAAAATGTTTTCAAACCCTATGACTACAGAAAATACACCGTTGCGTTTGAGGGGTATTGATTAGTAGAACATGATGTACAAATTTATTATTTCCATATTCGCATATTGATCACGCTCTGCATATCCATTCAACGTTTTGAGATTTTCCACATTTAAGATTTTCATCAATGGCTGGGGATATGTCGATCCTTTATATTTCCATGAAATGTTTTTATTATGCACATATTTACTTGTGAATAATAAATCAAGATTGTCAGGTTTTATTTAGATTTAGTCTAACATTGGTAAGCTATCTAAAATTAGCAATTTGCATCATAAACATTTAGAAGATTTTAGCAAAATTCTAAGATATAAGAATCTCGAGTAAAAATCATGATTTAGAAGAAAATGAATGCTGATTTTTCGAGTGCATGCGATGATTCCTATACATAAGAATATACGGTTTTTTTTTTTTTGAATTAGTATAAAGATACATGCAGATACAAATCACGAATCTCAATAATAAGTATACCTCACAAGGGATGTTTCGATTTCCAATATATTGATTACCCGAACCTATACTTCCACTTTTGTTTTGTCCGCTAAATTTGTCCGTAATGATTTTTTTTTTTTTTTGGTGGTTTACTAAGAGATAACACTCGAGAAAAAGTGGGAATGAGTCATTGGGTAACTCGAGGGGATGAACTTGACACGCAAAATCAATTGCAACATCCAGCAAAGGATGCATTGGCTATGCAAGTATACATATATAAATGTAAAAATACTGTGTTGGTTTGAGAAAAAAAGGGTTTTGGTTTTTGAGCATGCCTTCGCCAAACAATTGGCATATAATATCTTCTTGCACGAGCCATCTTTGGTCAAATGCGAGGTTATAGGAAGGAAAGAGCCTGATTGACCGAAGGAAATCTTTGGAGGATTCATAGAGCCTAACACCTCCAAGAAAAGGGAATCCAACCCTTGAAAACACCGCGAAACTAGGCCATAAATCGCTCGACCATCTCGCACCATTTCGACGTGACGCTCCTTTTCCCCCCTAGATTTGGGTCTCGGCTCGTGCACGTTCTTAAGGAAACACGGCCACTAGCGAAGGCCTACACATTTTTTTTTTAGATTAATATCATGAAAAATTCCAAATAGATACACCTGACAAATTTATCATCTTTTAATTTCGGTTAAATTTCATTGTTAAATTGCTAAATTTTGTGACATGTGATAATTGACAAGTATATTAATTTGTGATTTTATCATCCGTTTATTTAAGAAGTACTGATACTCTCCGGGAGCTTTTGTATCGTATCCGACACTTCGACACATGTTTGGCACGCTCCGACATATTGTGACACTCTCCAAAACGCAGTCAACAATTATCGAAAAATTCAACACATGATTAACTCTTCTTGGCACGCTCCAATACACGAGTATAGAATTTGAACATGTGATTTCAACACGCACATGGTCGATTTTAAAATTTTTTTAATACTTAAGGGGTGAAAATGTAAATATATGAAAAAAAAAAAAAAAAAAAAAAAAAGATAAGGAGTAGGCTAGCGTTGCTACCACTACCTCCATCGAAGGGGGTTGGCAACCTTGCCGGCCTTAGGTAGTGGAGAGGGGGTGGTGTTGGCCATCGTCGGCCAAGGGAGGGCCCGCAAGGCTCGCCCAGTTTGGGCAACACCACACCCTTTCTTGGGCCTAGCAAGGGTCGCTGGCCCTCACCTAGGGTTAACAATGCCTTGCCTAGGCTTGGGAGGCTCGTTGGCCACGAGCAAAGGCTAGTGTCGCCCAGATCTAGGCAAGCCTTGCCTAGGCCTTACCTAGGCCGAAGAGGGCCGCCCCCCACCACTACTTAAGGCTAGCGACCTCACCAGCCCCCTCCAATGGTGGAAATGGCAGTGGTAGTGGCAACGGCCACGGCCTGCCTAGCTAGGCAACCAACCCTGTCATTTTTTTTTTCCTTTTTTTTAGAATTATTTTAGCTTTTTTAAAAAATTTTTTACTACTCTTTAAATAAGATTTAGAGAAAAAAGATATAAAAAATACCACCTAGGATAAATAAATTAATTTAAAAATACTACTTCGGGATTTTTCATTTAACAAATTGATAGTGTTAATGTAATAACTCAATTACACAAATTTAATAATTTTTAAGACTTAATTACACTTTTGAGACACATTTTAGGACTTGTAGTGCACATATCCTTAAAATTAGTAGTGAAACATGGATTACTTTTTTTTCTTCCAAAGTTTAAGGACTATTGCAATGAGATATGGTTGAATTTGTCAAATTAAAATGATGAATGCTATTAAGAAATATTTGATTAATGTTTTTAGTGTAAATTAATTATATGCTCTTTTTATTATTTATTTATTTATTTATGCATTAATATATAACGTGTCAAAACATATCGAAATTCTCTACTTTTTGAGAAATAACGTGTTGGCGTGTCGTGTCACGTGTCGCATGTCACATATCAATGTTCGATGCTACATAGCCGTTTGTCATAAATGTACTAATTTGTGATTTTTTCGTGATCACAAACAATATCGATTTGAGGTAAATTTATTATACATGTACTAGTTTATATTTTTCACGGTCAAAAATTTATTTTTTAATAAATTTATGATAGATGTACCAGTTTAAGATTTTTCATGATATTAACTCTTTTCTTTTTTTCCCATAAGTGATTATTTACATAGAGAAGGCGCGATATGGGCCGTATCAATATTTAACTTGATGGGCTCCGAAGAACATGATGATGATGAATCTTGGTCTCACGCGGGCCCAACAAGGTCAAGAAAAGCCCAATCTCGCTTCATCGCCATAGAAGATGACCTCGATTCTCTTCCTCCTCATCTTGCAGATCGCTTGGTTCGCCCATGTCGGCCTCCCCAAAATCTCCCACGAGGCGGTTCCTGGTAGCAAACCCTGCTCCACATCATCACTAGGTTCATTCGTTCACGTGAAGAAGCTGCTCTCGTCGAACTAAGCACAGAACCCACAGAGAAAGAGAGAGAGAGGGAGGGGGAGATGGCGTTCAGGGGGAAGGAGATGATGAAGAAGGTGCTGAAGCGGGTGGGCGAGAACAACCTGGCGCCCGGCGTCAAGGAGACCCTGGAGAAGTGCATCCCCAAGTCCAAAGTCGTCATGGGTCGCGCCCACCGCGGCATCTTCGCCGGCCGCCACATCCGCTTCGGCAACCAGGTCAGCGAGGACGGCGGCAACAAGTACGTAGTAATCTCCACCCCTCCTCCATGGCTCGTTCTTTTGTTTCGAGTCAATCTGCTATTTTTCCCGAAATGGGTGTGCTCGGAATCGAGTCTGGTTTATGTGTTGTGGCGCTGGACGCTTGTTGGTGCAGATTCGACCGGGGGTTTTGCATCGGCTGAGCTTTGCTGGGTCGTTAAATTTAGCTCCCGATGTGATTGCGTTAAGCTTAAATTTGGCTCGCGTTTCATTTTGGGCTATGGAGTGAGTCGTGTTATTTTCCAACCACGACGTGTTATTTGAAGTCACGAGCGTCGCAATGGTTCCATCTTCTGTAGTTTGAGATGAATTGCTTGGTGGTCGCATCCGTTGCAGAGTTAAATCGCAGGCATTTCGTTGGACAGGATTATGAATGTGAGAAAAAATGTTTTCTTTCCTTTCAATGTGGGTGGAGAGATCTGACGTGACCGGTATTAATCTCATAGCTGGGTCTGGTGTAGCTCATGTTTGATTCCGGGCTTCTAACGAGAGATCTGATATGAACAATGTTAAAGATCCAAGTTTGTGGCTCCGGTCTTTCGATTTTTGTTTGCTCTTTCTGCCTAAGCATTTGAATTACCAACGATCTCAGTTGTTGTTTGTCGAATTGCTCTTACTGTTGTCATTTCTACATGCAATGGGTGAACACCATGGGCTCAATCTTTGAAGGTGAAGGAGATGTCATTAGATTACACTGTCGCAGAAATCTTTTGGGCTCTGTCTACCTTCATTTTTCCTTGTCAAATTCTTGTTAGATCAATTCTGGGTAACAGCTGGCTCTTGCAGATTTCCTGATTGGTTTCTGCTAATTAGTAGTCTCTCTTTTTGGCCAAAGGAAAGATTAGCAGTTGGCTGACATGTTATTTGCTGCTCAATTTAGAATCATTAAGGTCTTTTTCCTTTTTTGCTTGAGGTACTTTTGTGACCTTTTTATGGTACATGATAGCTCAGTCTGAAGATAGTAGGACATTGCATTTGTTTATCTCCACAATGGCTGTTTTCTCTGCTCATTATCAGTGAAGGGCTTGCCCCTCAGAGATTTAGTTTGTTTAATCCACATCAACCTTAGATTGGGCACCACAATCCCATCTATATGGGGTTAATATGTACTACACTTTGCCACTCCACTCAAGGAAAAGCCATAAACATTATCGGATATTTCGTGTAAACAATGTTCAGTTGCTCCAACCAAATCTGTGATGATGACAGGGGGTGATGACTAGCATGAATATAAGAAGTTGTTGGTCCAGGACTCTCTTGTTTTTCTTTTCCCTTTGAGGATGTAGATGTTAACATACTATTAAGTGTTACCCATTGAAAATTTGGTAATGATTGACTGATCCTGTTGATTCCTGCTAGTAAAAGAACTTGTAGACTTGGATTTTGTAAGTTTCAAATATAGTGATCTCTGTTGAGTTGAATTGAAGTGAAAAATATCTAATTTTCTGATAAGAGCTTTTCCATGGCGGTTGTTCCAGGACAAGGAGGAGCTGGAAGCCAAATGTGCAGGAGAAGCGTCTGTTCAGTTACATTCTCGACCGCCATATTCGTGTCAAAGTGACAACCCACGCTCTCCGTTCCATCGATAAGGCAGGTGGTATCGATGAGTATCTGCTGAAGACACCTTATCACAAGATGGACACAGAAATGGGTCTGTATTGGAAATCAAAGATTGAGAAGCTTTATGAAGAGCTCGGGAAAATGGAGGTGGTTTTCTTTTCTCCTGAGGACGAAACCAAGTTCGAGCAAGGTTTTAAACAGCTGAAGCTTGAAGAGAGGGCAGCTCGTAGAGAATTCAGAAGGCAGATGTACGGTACATCGAGCAAAGAGAAGCTGGCTGGGGAAGGTCAAGCAAGCGATCAAGCAACTCAAGAGGAGTCGCCGAGGATTGGCGACGGACACTGGCACGCGAATGATCACGATCAAGCACATGAGCAGCAGTTGGTTGCTTACTCTTAATTTTTTTCGCAGTTGAACAATTGTAAGATTTTTGCTAGTCGTTGCGTCGGTTGGAGTTCTTTTTGTCACTGACAATAAGATTTGAACTTGGAGGATGGTAGTATATACCCATGAGACATTAGGGTTGGAGCCTTTTGTGCATTAGTGGTATTATTTGTATGATCTTTGCGCAATAGTTTGCCAAATGGATCACAGAAAAATTTACTGCGCACTCCTTGGGATAATTATATTTGTGCCCCCCAGTTTTTTGCGGCAGCGGCAATTTGCTCCCTCAAAATCTCAATTTTTGCAATATCCACCCTGACATTTCGAACTCTATTTCAATGTACCCATGGATGTTGGCACATGTTTCCTTTGGAATTAATTACATTAGTTCCCAATCGCCTCTTGATGAATCGAAATTTTTCTGAAATCTTTTGAAGCTATTGCAATATTTCCCCCGCAGTAATTGTAATATATATAAAGATCAATTAGAACTACAAAAAAAATGATTAACAACTTGAGCTTAGAAATGGGCTATTTGGTCACTACTGGTGTGATATTTTCTTCCTTCTAAGCAAGAAGGTGCAGAAGAAGAAGAGTAGGAATGGAGACAATGAAGAAATGAGGAGGTTTCCTGGTGTAAGGGAGCCAACAAATATTAACACAGGCAAGATGGTCGGTTTCTCAATGTCAATGCTGCATTGCCGTTTGTGGAAGCTGAGGTTGTCACAACTGAGATCAGAAACCGAAGTTCAGAAAAAGTGAGGAAGGGTCGGTGTGCACAGAGGGGACCCTCGGCATTGTCATCGGTTGAAGTGCTTGTGCAGTCGTTGTCTCGCTTTCTCTTTCTAATCGCTGCTCGGATTGCGTTCTTCATTGCGCCAGAACCTACTTGCCTTTCCATGCCCTGATCCTTCATCTGTCTCCTAGTTATTCTCGAGGCTATGCGTTGATTCTCATAATCTCGAGTGATGCAGACAGATTTATTGTATGGGCAAGGCTAGAGTACTTTGTTGGTACGTTCCACAATTCCCAGATTGTTTTCCAGCCTTGTGTTCGTGTACGGGTGCTGGAGGATATGTCGTGCATGGTCAGGACTGGAGAAAATCGCGGGTCTCAAGCACTTGAATCAAACTTCGAACCCATCTAAGCCCGGAACACCTCCATTTCCAATCAATCGAATTGAACAGATCGAAACAATGGGATCATCGCACCTTGTCTTTGAACCATTGGCTTGGAAGGTCGAAGATGATCGGCAAATTCAATCAATGATTCGAATCGGAGTGTATTTCTGCGCCGGTGTTTTGGTGCAACTGGTAATTGAAGAACTAAAAGGGAAGCGCAACCAGGACTTGATCGCAACAACACGTTGCAGAGTGCATGTTCTGGTACAGCATGAGGAAGTCAAAAGAGGTCTCTCTTTCTGTGTGTCGTCAAGCTTTGTAAATTGTAGGAAACCAGCCAACGCCGTCCATGTCCTCTGCTGCGGCCTTCATCGTCCTCTGAATCGAGCAACGTTTCCATCTCTAAAAAATATGCAGGGGGCGACAATCTTGACAAGGCTCGTACAAAGCTTTGTGATTCTCTGTTGCCCGGTGGAAGGGCTTTGATTTGAATGAGACCATCGCATCGCGCCTATGAACGAGTTGGTCAAGCAGGAGTGGTGAGACGTGGTCGAGGTTGCACGACCTCAAGCTAGCCACCGCGACACGGCGGCAAGTCAGATCTCAAGACCCAAGAACCACTGGAGAAAATTAGTGCATTAAGAAACTGCAACTGTCATTGGAGCACTTTCGAACATTATTTATATGAATTAGCGAATATGAATCCTTGTATATCTTGAGTAATCTAATTTTTGGGGGCATTATAGAAGTTGGCATTACGGCAGATTGCATTCCAAGAAAAATATGTAGGAGATTTCTGTTCGATCTTGTCATGTCCTGCCTCACAGACTGTACAATGCAACCCAGTCATTCCACCCTGGGAAAACAAGAGACTCAAATGATTAATCACATTGGTCATGTTTACTCCAAGAAAAGCCTAATCACTTCGCCAACTCTTTTGTTATCAGATAGCGGAAACTAAAGTTGTGCGGAATCCACTCAATGTTCTTGCGCGAGTTGCTGAGCTGACACCTCTTGAAGGTCTTCCTATAGGACTCCGGCAAACACAGCTGAATCATTTCTGCAACTCCGGCTGGGCTCAGCCCTGAATCCTTCGCGAATGACTCCACGACCTTTGGTAAGAGGATCTTCTGGTCCTTGCGGACACCAAAAGTCGCACGTATGTACTCTTCCTTCGCAGTTTCCAACTCTTGAAACACTCTTTTGGGAGTGTATAATCGGACCTATGAAATTTCAAAAAGAAAGAAAGAACGAGGATGGTTGAGTATGTTAGATACCCTGAATGATTCAGAAATGATGTTTACGAACAGACAAGAATCTGCAATCCAGGTGAGCTTCCGAAAATGAATTCTAGACGATGGCAAGAGAGATAAATACCGCAGGATCGGAGTGACTTCCACAGCAGAGCGCAAAGTGCAAGAGGGGTTCGGATTGCTTGACCGCATACGCTTGCCTTGGGTCGCCGCTTTTGAACTTGGACCTCGAAGACAGTAATAAGCGGAGCCACTGCATGAAACGCGAACTTGTATCAGATCCACGACAGATGTTAACATTCGAGAATCCCCCTTTACTGCAGAACTACGAAAAGACCATAAAGCTCGATATCGTCGATTGACTAAAGACTAATCTAAGTACAGCCAGTGGAAACAGTATGTTTTGACCTTGCATGACAGAAAATAAATTCTCTCATCACCTAAACCGAAAGACTAGCTTCACCATTCACTTTATTATGCTAAAATAAACGAAGGGTCTTAGATTTACCTGTCCAGGTCGAGCCAACCGGCATCCGAGGATCGAGCTCTGTATCGTGCCAGCGCTGATGGTGTGCCCGCCAACATTGTAGGCTGCCTGCATTTGGACAAGCTTTTGTAAATTCCACATCATGAATTTTTCAATCTTTTGTTTCGTAAAGACAGAGTCTAAAGACCGAATGGAGGACCTTCAATAGTAGCAACATTCTCTTTAAGTTGTTCTGGGGGATTCCATAAGCCAGAAAAGCCTGTCTCAGAAACAAAAAGCTACTTACAAAACACGAATCATACAGGACAAACAAAAGCTGGAAGTAACAGTTGTACCAATGAGAACTCCTTACATGCATCACCAATGCATTGTGGATATTGATCCAGAACGCTAGCTTCTCCTCATGCTTCAACTTCCTTGGATCTACTTCTTCTAAGCGAGAAATAAGCGACCTGTTGAAGTATTTGGCTCAGCAATGACACAAGATCAGAACAGGACCAAAAGCTTTCATCACAATTTTTTTGCTGTCATCAAATCTACGGGCAAAGTAGTTAACTTTCCAAGACAGAACCAAAGGCTTTCATCACAATTTTGTTGCAGGCGTCAATCAAATCTACGGCAAAAGTAGTTAACTTTCTCCACATTTCAGCGCGGTTAATAAGTACTATCGAACTTATTCTAGGATGTGTTTTGCAGGACAAAAGATATACCAAATTTCAATTGATTTTTAGAGTATTGATTGGCAGTGAACAGTTCGCTTGCAAAATGAAAACTATATTCCAAGAAGCTGACCTAAAATTCTGCAAAGAGTCTTGGATGTCACCCAATTTCTGGCTATCCCGATGCAGCCATCCCACTTCGACCATGGTGCTATACGGTCCGCTAAAATCCTTGAGTCCATCCACGTGGAAAGGATTATCTAAGCACACATCGAAGGAAGAGCTGTTCCCAAACCCGGGACTCCATGAATCCAACTGATCTCGGGGAGAAAAAGCGCTGGCCAATGACAAAGATGAGCTAGGAGACGAGAGGCCATTATGCATCAGGGGCGAGTCTGCGAGTTTGCAATAGATGCCCGACATGCACTTGACCATGTCCTCAGAGAGCTTGTTCGGTGTTTCTGGAACATGGTCGGAAATCCTGGCACCGAGATGTTCCGCCAAACTAATTATCCTGAGGGGAGTTTTCTGAGCATACTGTGAGAAGATTATCGAAGTCAGAATTTAGAAATTGTTTTGCAGCAAAAGCATTTCAAGTACAGTGGTCTTCTAGCAAAACGAAAAGGTAAAGTTGGTCTAAAAGGAACTTAATCAACTGTACAGAAAAAGAGATGCTTTGAAACTTGCCTCCATCATTGACACTGGTTGAGACTGACAGGGACGCAGAGCTTTAGCTGCGGACTCCACCGGAGAAGAAGTTTGCGCTGACCGTTCTAAGAGTGAGGAGCAGCAACGGTGGACGGAATCAAATGTTTTCTCTTTACAATCCTTTGACGGCCTAGTGATCAACTCGCTACTGGATTGGACTGCCACGTTCTTCCCTCGCAGTGCGACGATGTTATGCCTTGGAAGTTCTAGGAAACTCCCTCTTGGGGTATCTAGTGGTGTTTCTATCCTTTTCTCCTTGTTAGAGGGCGGCAAGGGCGGGGTTTGTTGATCAAAAGCCTTTCGGTACAAGGAGAGGAGGTATTGTTCCAAGTACATCACTTCATACTCTAGAATCGCGATTTCCTTAATCAATTCCGCCACCGGCTGGACCCCAAACAAAAACCAAACATCAGATAAATTTGCCCAGAAAACCAAACATGCTCAACAAGGTCAAGATTTGTCAAACCAAATCTGCAAAAGTAGTCTTGCATAATGATTATCACTATTATAGGCAAAAAAATTAATGGATAACAAATCTCACATAAATTTGAAGTATACTGAGAAAAGTTGGTGCTCTACTCAAATTGGATGCTAAACAGAGTCAGCCATTAAATATCCACCATCTTGTGACGTTCAAAAAAGAACTAGAACTAGTTACCCTGGGCATCGAGGCGTGACTTGTATCGCCGTAGGAGGACGAACTCTTCAAACCCAGTGCCTTCTCCAGAGCGTGGCGCTCCTTGAGCTGGTCCTTTAGTCTTTTCTCAAGCTGCAAAATCTGCATAAAAAGACAGTGAAGGAGTAGTAAGTGACAAGAGAACGTAATGTCACTGCTCGAGCGGCCACAGCAACACGATTTCCAGTTCAGACCTCTCGCTTTAGAGAGCCATGGACTTTAATGCCGGTGGTGGAAGTCTTCGCCTTGCTTTCGATCGTGTCTGTCATGTAACCCACGTCCTGGTACAGAGAGTTTCAAATTACAAGGGCTAATAAATCGTCCATATCTTCGCAAAAATAGCACCCACACACTTGGCGATCGAAGTAGAGTTATCGAATGATTGTTCGGCAGGACATAGACAAGGTGAGAAACTACTTCAACCCAAAAAAGAGAGAACAGGAAGGAAAAAGCTTCAATATACCAAAAAAAAAAAAAAAAAAAAAAAAAGGACACCCACTGGAAAGAGAAAATCTGCAGGAGGAACATCTTACCAGCTTTACACGGTGTGATCCTTCAGCTACACTACTTTCTTCCTCCTCTCTTTTCTTGCCAGGAAAGCTGTCATTCCAGAGCATCAAAAGCACAGAGAATTAGTTCTCGTAGACTGAAGAAAGCTAAGACAGAAAGCTGAGACATTACTAAACATGCCAACGCCAATCAAAAGAAACCTTAAATCTTCTTCTTTAAGGTACGTGTTTTATTATCATTCTTGATTTCACCATCTTCGGATGGTGCAGAGCACTTTGACAAGATCAAACTTCTCTTTTATATATGAAACTATCTCGGAAGATAATTCAGTAAATGAAACCCATCGACCAACGTAAGAAAAACCAGCAAGGGAATTGTCCAACGGGCTACAAATTGGGGAAAGAAAAAACAAAACAAAATGAATGGTTACCTCTTCGAACGCTTGTGTGTCGGAGTCATCTTCAGCACCAAAGTTCAAATTCTACAGCAGTCCAAATTCTCTCAAGTCCCAACTGAGAGAGATCATCCTTAAAACGAGATTTGCTTCACTAAAGCCCGCTCAAAAAGCCATCTTCAAAGAAAAAAGAAGGGGTGAAAAACAGAGGATGCAGAAGCAGAGAAGTGAGATCAGAAGAAAACAACACAGCCCACTTACAAAAGCACATTCAGTCAATGCAAGAGGGGACAGAGATGGGGCCTTAGCGAGAGCTGAACCAAAGTAACGTATCCAAAGAATGCTCAAACGCTGTCTGAGCACATTCGTTAGACTCCAAAACAGTCGGTTGTCTTCTTGTCTCGCAAAAATACCAGAGCTTCCCAGAGGAACCCACAAAAATGATGATTGCAAGCAAGAACCCAAAGAAGAAGAAGAAGAAGAAGAAGAAGAAGAAGAAGAAGAAGAAGAAGAGTTCCTTTCCAGCTAACAGAGCTTCAGCTCTTTCTAATGGGTAAAATATTGGCCCTTACAACTAACATAGAAAATATATAGAAGAGCTTTGTGGGTATTGACCGGTGATCCCTGTTTTTTAAAGAGGGAACTCCTGTTACATTAAACAAAAAATGAAATTAAAAACGGAAGAAGTCAGTGTCAGAATGGCTTATGGCATCAAACTGAGCAGCCCAGTTCGGGTCCAAGTCTGCAAATTGCGAAAGGACAGTTAGTGTTTCCCACTTTCTTAGAGTCAAGCTAGCAGCAGGCCTATCACGGTCGAGGTGTCCACAAACGGACAAATTTAACCCAACCTTAGAAATAAAGCAAGACATACCATCAGGCCATGTTGATGTCAGCCTTGACAGGGAGACCCATTTAGTTTTACTCTCTCTTCATTGTCTGATAAGAATAACAATGTTCGCCAACGGAATCTGGATAAATTTAGTACACATATCGATCACCTAATTCTCTCTAAAATTACCCTTTTTCACGCTCATGATAGACGAAATAGATCTCAATGATTTCATGAAACAATGATGTCGAGTATCAATGTGCAAAGCTTTTCCCGTATCATTTCAATAGTGCTGTGACATAACATATGTTCTTCTTCACATTTGGTAACTTAAACATTTGAGACAACCAAGCGCATGTTTTAAAGATCTCCATTATCCAAACAACCTGCACGAAAAGGATTGTGCTAAGGTATTTAAGCATGTCCCTCCGTCATATTTTATGAGCCGTGGACGGTCAACCGCCGAACAGCACCAATCAACATCTTAATAACACGGAAACCAGCTTGGAAATTCCTTAGCTTTGTTTGGATTCAAATGGGAGTTGGTCACCTTCCCTATAAACTTTGTATTGTTGTCTTGTGTATAAATATATGGTTACATGGTCTGTCTTCTTTCTTCTTCTTCTTCTTCTTCTTCTTCTTCTTGTTTTTTTCCTTTAAATTAAGAACCAATATATTGGGGCCCTTTTGATAATGATGTCTCTAGCTACTGATGCTTGGAATACATCCCCACTTATGTTCTTTGCAAAGCATGTGATGACGGATTTCGGTCATCACCGGAGACTCAAAGCAAGCAATCGTTGTGTAATAATAGATGGGAAACGGCCACCAGATCATATATGCCAAATTATCATTAGGTTTAAAAGACCATGATCATTTTACTCTTTTCCTACCCCTGTATCATATAGAAATCCTTTTGCTTTTTCTCAGATTAAGTATGATTGCCCCATGATTGAGAAAGACATGCCCAGGAAAAATTTGAAAAGGAAGTCCAGTCCAAGAATTACGCAAAGGGCAACGAAACAAAGATTCCAAGAGAGGAAGAAATGCTCAGAAAAACAGAGCTGAGCATCGAACGGTAAACCTCACGCTTGAATCGCATCATGAGTGCAGAGAAAAATGAATGAGAAAATGCATGCATGCGCCTCAAAAGGAACGAAAGCCTGGGACGCTTGGAAAGGGTACGAGCTTTCCTTTTGTGCGGTTTCGTTCGTCTAATCTTCCACTTTAACTCTCTTCGCACAGAGATCACAAGGCGACACCGAAACGAGACAAGGGCACATTGTCCTCAAGCGCCGAACGACTAACGTTTGTCCCAGAATCAACCCCCATTGAAATTTAAAATAAAACCAAAAGGTAAATTGCCCTTTCCCACGATCGACGAGGAAGGAAAAGAGCGTCAATGGCTCGTAGAAGCTGCCTTGTCAGGTCTCTCTTTTGTCGCCATAATCAGCATCTTCTGCAACCAAAGAAAAAATGACACCTTCTACTGCAGTAGATGGCCAGAGAGAGAGAGAGAGAGAGAGAGAGAGAGAGAGATTGGAAATTTGTTTAATGGAATCTTTCTGGAGGGTAATTGTTTATTGGGAACCTTTTATGTTGAGATTGCGGGGAAACTTTTCTTTCTTGGATACAGGACCACTGCAGCAGCCTCTAATTCTTACTTCATTTTCTTTGTTTTTTCTTGATTTTTTGACCGATGAACGCGGTTAATAAATATACCAACTTTCAATTACACGACTCACCTCAAAAGAATGAGAAAGATTGCTCAGCAGGACAACCCTTCAGCATTCTTGTTGAAGATTTCTGCTCGTGATAAACTCATAAAACGTTCAATATAAGACACAACTACTTAAACCCTCAAGAAAGCTAGGTCTTTACTATCGAATTTGTTAATTTAAAAAAAAAAAAAAACTACCTGATATGTTCAAATGGTAAGCCTGCCATAGTAACATTAACAAAGCGTTGAAGGTCCATTTTGAGCGATTTACTTTGCTCACTGCTACTGCAGATGGTGTTTTCTAATGTGGCCATCACAGTAGGCGGTGGTTTTCTGATTGCCTGACTTCCTCAGGACCAGGTCATGCAAAATAAACTTTTCGTGAATTTCTCTGATCTTGCAAGAATTATCCTTACTCTTTATTGAAGACTCCGAATTAAGCAGTGAAACGAAACTAAGTAATGCCAAAGTAATCGCCTTCATCGTGCATCGAACTAAACTGGAAAGTCAAATCTTGCATTGTGTTTTGTCCAAATTATTTGAACCATCATGTGGCGATCAGATTCTCTTCAAGTCCAGGAGACAGTGCCAACAGTATCATTTCGAAAATCTCCTCAACCCAGGAGCAGAAGTCGCCAGTCCCAATGATTAAACAATTCAACACCTTCCAATGTCATCCTAAGCAGAGAGGCAATCTTCTCAATGCATCGACACAGAAGACACCAAATAAGTACTTTTTAAATACTGCTTACTTAATTCAAGGATCGATTTTTAAAATGAATGTGACAGACATGCTTCATAGATCCATGAAAAGGGCGAGCTTCATTGAATGATATTCTTTAGCAATGATTCTCATTAAATGAAAATGCTCATCACGAAGGCCCAGTATACACGGAGTACAACACAATTAAAAATACTTATCCAACTGCAACAAGTTTTCTAGGGACAACCCTCGTTTAGGTACCCATTTCTTTGTCTCATTCAAATCTGGGGAGTGTTGACTTAATTTTTTAATATTCAGAGTTTCCTTCATTTAGCTAAAAAGAAAAAAGAAGAAACTAATGCCTAGGGTGCCACAGATTTGAAGGGTTTCTGACGTGTTTATGATCTCCACGATGTTGTTTGGAACTTCCACTTGCAGAACATGAACACTCAAGAAAGAGTTGAACGTGGGTACAACTGAAAATAAGTAAGACTTTCTTGTTTCCTTCCTTAACTTAGTTATAATATATGGAAAAAATCTTCTGTTGGGATCCTCTGATCAGTTGTTAACAACACCTTTTTCAAGAGATTGAAAAAAAACAAATTTCCAACAGAATATGATAAAAGAAGGCAAATTGCACAAGTGATTAAGTTACATGGAACTTATTAAAAGGGATTTCTCGCCATTAGTTACTTGAGGAATTGAGATGTGCTTCTCAGTTTCGATGTGGTTCTAGTGAATCCTAGAAATTCATGAAGCCAATGAAGGAAAGACCCTTCTCAAAATGGGCTAGATCTTTTTTTGTTTATTAGCAACATGAAAAGCTTGCACAAAGGGTGAAATAAAGGGGTAAAAAGGAGTAGTATTTCTTTACCCCCATCTCTCCAAAATTTATTATGTTGATTTGTGGATAGAATATAAATCGTAGAGGTCACCCCAATCAATTTATCCCACCTTTTGAAGGAACTTATCTAAACTATCCCAACCCAAACTCTAATCCCTGGTCCCCCTTCTCCATACATCGCCTCCACCTTTGCCGCCCTTACACCCGCAATGCACTTTCATCATCGTCACTTCCTCAACCACCCCCCCCATCTCTTTTTATTTTTAGGGATATGTGCAACAGAAATCTTAAAACTTATAAGGAAAGTGCAATTGAGTCATAAAATTTACAAACGTACAATCAAGTCGTGAAACTTGTCAAATTTGTTCAATTAAGTCCTAAAGTTAATACCGTCGGACTTACTAACGGAAAATGCGACGTGGCATTTTAAATGAATTTTTATTTTCCACTTGGCTTTTAACATTATTTTTATTCTTGTTTAAATTAGATTTAAAAACTAAAAGGAAAAGCTAAATTTATTTAAAAAAGCAAAACTGTTCAAAATAAAAATAAAAAAGGCACTAGTGGAGCTTTTGCCGCCGCCCATCGCTGAAGGGGCCCTGAGCAAGGTGGCCGGCCCTCGCTTGGGGCCGGCGAGGGCCAGCCACCCTGCCCAAGGCCGGCAACCGTTGCCAGCCCCTCCGGTGATGGGTGACGGCTACGGTGGAAATGCCCGCCGGTGCCATTTTTTTTTAACAGTTTTGTTTTTTAAATAAATTTTAGTTTTCCTTTTTAGTTTTTAAATCTAATTTTTAAATATTTTGAATAAAAAATAATTTTAAAAAGCCATGTGGAAAATAGAAATTCATTTAAAATATCACGTCAGCATTTTCCGTTAGTAAATCTGACGGTGTTAAATTTAGGACTCGATTGAACCAATTTGACAAGTTTTAGGACTTGATTGCACTTTTTGTAAATTTTATGACTCAATTGCACTTTCATAATAAGTTTTAGGACTTCTATTGCACATATCCCTTATTTTTATATGCACATAGTATTGAGAAAACCTCCTAATATATTTTGAGGTTGACGAAACAATCCATGATTCCTTACGAGCTTGATATATGCAAGTGTTGTTAATGCCTAAGGTAATTTCCGCATAAAAGGAACTTAGATGTACAAATTGAAAAGATTCAAAATAGCTGGAATGACCTACATGAACAAGTCCAGAAGATGGGAAGTTTATAATGGCTTGGAAGTACCAAGGTAAATGGTCTACAAGATCTCGATTACCATCATACGCGAAATACCTAATGAGGCACAGTTGAATATAATCGGAATCTGATATCACCAAAAGCCTGATATTAGCAAGAATTTAGTATCATCGGAAGTTAGATATAACGAGGGGCTGCTGATATAAGCACAGCAACAACACTGCTTGGGACAACAACCTTTCTCACGTGCTTTGAGGATAATATCCCGAGATCAGTTCTCCTATTTTTTGACAACTTATGATATGGTATAGGTTCCCATTTTAGAAGAAAGTGATTGATTAATCTCAAAGATTATTTATGCAGAAGATGTCAATTACACGTGATATCTTGATTGATTGACAATCATCCTAAGACAATTTACTTTCCATAGTCGAAACACCCCATTTTTGGAAACCAAAGATTAATTATTTATGTGACCAAATCATCGGGAACTTAGATTGATTGACTTTGATAGGTAAATTGATTTGCTCAACAATTGTCCAACGAATAGCTTGGAGACTGATCCTAGGGAAGATTGGACGTTGAGGAGTATAAAATGAGATTAACAAAATGCTGAAAAAAAGAAAAAGAAAAAAGATCTAGAGTGCAAAAATACAAATATAGAGAAATTTTTACATTATTACATTGTTTTTTCGAGCATACTGAAATTATAATCTTTTGAGAAGTATTGTTAGTGTTATAGTTTGTATTTAGGTGTGAGATAGTGAAATTTATTTGCTTGGGTATAAGCAGCACCAGCTTTGGAAGAAACACTAGGTATAAGGGGCACACTCTACTATAACTACTCAAAGATTGATAATGGAATTTAGTTAGTAGGTTGTTAGTTTGGAACAATGGACATAAACTTACATCAAGCTAAGCTAGTATAAAGCTTTGTGTGCAACATTATCTATCTCTATGCTTATAGTCATTATTACATGATAGAAGTGAACTGCCCTAACTGATATAACATGTTCCTACATCAATTCCTATCTCTTTACCCAATTTATGTTTATATCAAATTTGGCATTTATAATTCCGCAATATTCAGTCAAGTTTCTAGAAATCACCTATTGACTACCTTTAGGTGATACTGTTAGCCAATGTCACTTAACATATAAAATTAGAAGTCAAAGTGGTCTCAATCACTTGGCCCAATAGAGGTTGTTATGATTGTGGATGGTGATATGTCAATACCTACTGATTTTAAATGATCTCAATCCTTTTTGAATATATGTTGACCACTTATGAATATATCACAAGTCTCAATTTGATAATGCAATGCCCTTTTTGTATGTATTAATGTAATACAGATAGGACGCGGGCTTTTTCTATTTGATGGACTTGCTCTACCTTTACGAGGAGAGATAACTTCAAAGTCAAGATATTGCGGCTAAGATGACGGCTATAGATGACGGACGACGGAGGTGAAACTTATAGATAGCCTTGAACATTAGAGCCCTATTCCATTATTGAGGAGGAAATATAGTTAAAATGGTGACCTAGGACGTGTACGGGTCGGGTCAAGGTAGACCAGCTCCACTTGGCCTTGAGGAATTCTACCTGAGCATCCCCAAGTGCAATATGGAAGCCAAGCTCGAGCCTTGTGGGGAGCCCACATTGTCCCGATTTAGTAAAAGCCATGATCCACATAAAAACTAGGGAAAATAGTAAATAAGAACTTAAAATGCCTTCATTTTTTCAAATAAAAGTTCGAAGTGGACCTTATTTCAAATAAGAGCCCGAAGTGTCATCATTATTTCAAATAAAGGCCTGAAGTGGATCTTACTTCAAATAAAAGCCTGAAATGGTTATGTCTGTTTTAAATAAGAGCTTGATTTTCTGATCTGGCTAATAAGGGCATTTCTGTCATTTACCTATTTTTCCTTTTTATTGGTTTGTCTTCCTTCTTCACTAGTGGCCGGCTGGCCATCGGCTATTCCCAGAGAGACCTGGGTGAGGGTGACCTTCGTTGGATTGCCAACCCCAGGCAAAGTCGACCCTCGCCTTAGGTGTGGTCGCCCTTGTTGGCCGCTAGCAAGGGCCACCTCGTTGGCCCTAGGCAGGCCCTCGCTAGCGGCCAACAAGGGCTTGTAGGCCCTTGCTGGTCCTTAGTAGTGGCTGACGAGGGTTGCCAAGCCCTCCCAAGCCCTTACCAATGATCGATGACCTCAAGCAAGGCCAATTTCTCGCCAGATTTGGCAAGGGTGGCCTTGCTCGCGGTCGGCAAGCTCTTGCCGACCCTTACTAGTGGTCGACAGTGAGAGTTGTCGAGTCTTCGCTAGCCCTTACCAATGGCCGCTAGCCCCTACCCATGGCTATCGGCCCTCGCCAAAAAGAAAAGAAAAAAAAACAAAAAAGAGAAAATAAAAGAAAATAATAAAAATAATTTAAAATTAAAATTGAATTCGAAAGAAAAAGCTCTTTGACCGGTTGGAATATCTAGCCAACCAACGACTAGCAAGGTCGCCTTTATTTGAAATAACCATGATCATATTAGAGTCTTATTTGACACAAGATCCACTTCGAGCCCTTATTTGAAAAAAATGAAGGCACTCCAGTTCCTTATTTAGAATTTTCCTCAAAAACAATGTGCATTTACCGTAAAAAAGAAGAAGAAATAGACAAAAAAGAGATAAATGGTATGTTTGTTTCATAAAAAATGAATGATTTACTAAATATTTTTTTCTTAAAAATGATATCTTGTATTACATATAAAAATGAACGAATAAAATTTTTTTAATCATCCAAGAAAATATTTAAACATAAATTATTATCAATAATAAAGTCATTTTTATTGATCAATTATTTCAAGCAATATAAGTAATTATTTTTAGAAAAATGTTTCATAAATCATTCATTTTCCAAAAATGAATAGAGCTAAATAGAGATTATAAGTTGTGATGATCTAAATATCTGAGAAATTACATCAATGTCCTTGCAGTTCATGGACGTTTTACTTTTGATCTTTATATTTTAGTTAAAGTTTTAGTCTTCGTACTATTCTACGGAGACAATATAAGTTGTTGTGTCAAATTTTCCATTCAAAATTTGTCAGAAATTGCGAAGTCAACACCGAGCTATTGACATGTGCGGTACCTACGTGTCCAAGCTGCTAAAACGGATCAAGAATTAACAAATTAAGTCCTACGCTTTGTTTCGTTGACAAAACTAATCCTAATTTTCAATGAAAACTTAATTACTTTCGTTACATTTCCATTCGGAGTATATGGCAAACTACTAATTGGCGGTTCCTACTTTTATGTGTGAACCCAATCTTATTGATAACCCCATAAGATTAATTTCACTATATTAAACAACAACATCCTCACTTTCGGTTCAAATCCATATAGACGTATTTAGGACTACTTCTAGAAAAAAGTGAATTACTTTTAAATATTCTAAACACAACTTTCACTCACTATTGATAACCAAACTTTAGACCTGTCATGGGAGTGAACCACATGCGAAGAGAATAAAGTTGCATGCATTTAGGCCAAAAGATCTTGTTTCTCATACAATCAAAAAATGTGAAGTGAACCAAGATGGCTCATTTAATCAACACGAAACAAGTCAGTTCATTTCAATCTTTTGCAATCAAGGACAAAAATTTTATGTAATTGCAAATGAGTGCTTAAAGAAAAATTTTCATGTTTCGAATTATGGCAAACAAGGACCTCAATTTTATTGAAATTTTGAAACAGGTTTGACATTCTTGGGAAATAAATTCCAGAACTTAGGTGCGAATAAGTCGGCACACTAATCGGGTTCCTTGAACGATCAAAAGGGCATCAATTTCAACAAAACTAATGTCAAAAGAAAGATGAGATCATCACCTTCAACTTTCATGTTTTGAAAATTTTCAAATAAGGACATTAACTTCATCAGAATTACGAAAAGCACCTTCAGGTATCCAAGAAATACTTCTAACCCTTGAATGTTAGATAGCTTAGTTAATTTTTTCTTCAATAGCTTAGTTAATTTTTTCTTCAATTACTACTTATAAAACCATCGTGACTAACTTTAAGGACTTAATAAGTCTCATTAAGAATGGTGGCATTAATTAGCTATACTTAGAATCTCATCAATCAACGGGTATGGGGACTAATATTGTTGCAAAAAGAAATGCATTGACTAAATTTGAACACTTTATAAAGCACGGGGACTGAAAATGTACTTTTAGAGGCTTGCACTCAAGATATGTGGTTTGCTAGTTGCTAGTGTTGACTCGACAATTTCATCATGTTTTGAATGGATATTTGGTGGAAAGAGCTGAATTGTCAGCGGAGAAAAATATGAGGACTACAATTATAACAAAACCGAATATTAAGGAGCAAAAGTGAAAGCTCCTAATTACATGAGGACCAAAAAAAAAGTGATTTTCTCTAAAATTACTTTGAGAGAGAGAGAGAGTATGTAGCTGCGGAATCCGGAGAGAAAGGGCAGACTATTCCCAAGACATGAGGACAGGTGAGTTACTGCCAATCAGATCCGGCAAAAAGGGAATCATATCCTTTTCCTTAGTCCCACGTTTTCTTGTCTCTGTCCCCAGTGTCTGGTCCACCGCTCTGGTCATGGATACCGCCAATTCAATTTGGACAATTCAACGGTATATAGTTCAGGCCAAGGAATGAGGTCTTGTCATCAAAAGTGGGGAAAACGAAATAAAAATTTCCCAGCTTGCTGAACTCAAAATATTATCTAAATCTTTCAAGTCAGGAAAATTTTAATAAGAATTTATTTGCATATATTTTTAACAATTTGTGATAGTAGCAAACTTTGGAAAAATATTGAATAAGTTAAAATAAAAGAAATCCTAATAGACCCTCAGTTTTTTTTTTCCCCTATTCTGTGGTCTCACAACCTTAAATACATGAGTCACATGGCCTCAAATTTAAGTTGCAACCTCGAATTTCAGACACATGCCACTAATTGCCGGTGGTCGCACGGGTTGTGAGGGTAGTGGCAGTCGATGGTGATATTGATGTTTGAAGTTGTGGCTTGCGTATTACAGTATGGTAGCAAAATTGGCAGCCGAGTCAAGTGGTGGCGTTTGTGTCGAAGATTATGGTAGTGGTCTTATTCGTGTTGGCGATTATGGTGGCGTGTGGCGTGGTAGTGATATTGGTCAAGTTCAACGGCATTGAAGGCGAGATGACACTAGAAACAACGATTTTGAGGTGGGTAACAATGTGTACAATTAGTAGCAACTTAATAACATTAATAAAAAAGAGATTTAGGATTGAATGTCAGGTAAAAGTTCAAATACATATCATGCCATTATCTAGAAATCTATATATTAGATGATTTATGCGCGTAGTTTGTGGGTCTCAATTATTTAAATAGAATTTTTATTGCAAACATCATCAGTGAATGAAATTTTCTCTCAGGAGGCATCTAGCACCTTGGGTAAATTGGTTAGTGAAGTAGTAAGTATTTACAACCATCATGTGATCAATGACGATATCTCGTGGAGAAACTTTTCGTCGCTGTCAACCTTTTCAGAATGATCCATTTAAATAAATGACGACATCTTGTGGAAAAACTTTTTGTCACTGTCAACCTTTTCAGAATAATTCATTTAAATACAACCATCATATTTACCATGTTGTCCATCGATGGTTAGTTTAATAATCCTATTAAGTGCTGAAAATTAAGAATTCAACACCTAATGAGATTATACTTGTTTAATAACCTTAACTAATTTAGGCTCCATTTGTATCGTGGTAAATGAATAATTATAAAAAAATTTTCTAAAAAAGATCACTTATATCGCTTATGAAAATAACTAAATGAAAACTACATTCACGTTAACGAAAATATTTATACATAAATTGTTTACAATAAAAAAATATTTTTATTGACTAATTATTTCAAATGACTACTTTTAGAATAAATTATTAATTTTTTTCGAAACAAAAGGAACTTAGGCTCGAATAAACTCTCTTTAAGTGAAAAATTCACTTAATGTGATAAGTAAGGGAGGGAATTCTTTTAAAAAAATTAATGATAATGAAAATCTTACCCATTACGGATCTACTAATGATGATGACTGTCTTGGGAAAGAAGTCGATGATATTGAAACATTAACTTTCAATTATTATCAAATAACTTTTATATCTATTTGCATCATTTAAGATTACCAACACAAAAAATTTAGAACTCACATTTCCAACACCTTTGTTTAGTTTTATCCAACTAAATTTTGGGCACATTGTTTACATTTCAGTAAAAAGAAAAAAAAAAACTTTCGGCTTTTAAAATATTTTTCAAAAGTTAAGCCATCACAAAAATTATTTGCCAATTTATGCGACAAACATTCGTATATTATGATAGTTGAAGGATTTTGAAGTAAAAAACCAAAAAAAAAGTCAAATTGTGTGACTCACCAGATTTAGATTGAGCAAAAACTGAGAGATAGAGATCAATCCAAACGTAACTTTAAATTTCTAATTATCTTGCACAGTGTATTGACGATAAACAGTTAAGAAATTGTATGAATATGAAGTTGCCTTCTTTTGCCAACTATTTCAATGAACGTGCTGACAATGGGCTAAGTAGTTTTTCATAGTCCAGGTACGCATGAACCACGGCAAATGTAGATGAAATCAACTATATTTGGTTTAAGCTTACTACATTTATTAACAATGATAAAAACAGATGAATGGTGCCAAGTAAACTACAATTTTATATAACCATTGGGGGTTCACCCCAGTGGCCACCTTCCATCTTGGAAGAGGGAAGTTGGGGGTTCAAATCCCCACCTTCTCGGGGGAGGATTGGGGTGGGGACGATTTCATTTCGGGAGTGGGTTTCGACTCCCACGCCCGGCAGGAGGGCAAAAGTCCGAGAGTGAGTGTTAGAGTAGGATTAGTGTAGGACCGACAAAAAAAAAAAAACTACAATTTTATATACAAAATCAGTATATAAAAATGATGGTTGTATACTTTTATATATTTCATCTCGCAATTGCAATCTGTCACATCACTTTGTGAACTTTCAATATAGCCATGCTTGTTCGGGGTGAGCATGGTTCCGGGTTCTAGAATATGCAAGTAGGTTTCAGATTCTTTCCAAAGGGTAAATGGAATTTGAGAACTTGGAATCTAGAACATGGAACAAGTCTTTGTGTGTGTGTTTTTTTTTTTTTCTATATATGTTTGCCGATCTTGTGACATTTTATGGCATCTAATGATGAGCATATGATATGAAACCATTTCTTTAAGCTTCCATGTTCAGCATATTCATGACTAAGACTTTTTCTTTTTTAATTTTTTTTAATTCTTTATGTTTAAATATAAGTTGTGATAAGTAGAATGTAACAAATGGTGATCATTAAAATTGATGATTCATTGTAATAGTTCAAATAAGATTACAAGTTGAATCTTCATAAACTTTTAAACGGACCTTGAGACCTATGAGATGGTTAAGTTCTAGGTTTTTGGATATACAAGGTAGTTTCTGGATTCCAAAAATTAGAAAATCTGTTTTGACAAATAGATTTCAAGAACTTGGAACCGTTCACCCTAGTGCTTGTTGTGTTGTCATTGGGCAGCGGAACGTTGTTGTTTGTGTTTTGGTTACTCGGATTTACAAATTGCAACACTTTAAAGTGGTTGGAGGCGGTTTTCTAAGAGTTGTTATAGTTTGTAACAAAGCCGAAATACAGTACTCATTTCAAAGTTCAAACTTTTTTCAGAGGAAATTATACTGGTCAGTTTTATAGAATACTAATTCGATAATAACTTTGAAATATCAATATGAGATTTTATGTTTATCTAGAATATCGAAATATTCTCATTAAACTTTTTTGTCCCAATATCATTTAACAAGGAACTTCGCATGAAACTGGGCTCATGCATCTTTTACCGACATGTACCTTTCAAAAGAAATCGTTCTCCAAGTAAAGAATGTCTTCACAAGTAATCATGAGTTTGACTTGCATAATCATGAGCTTTTGCTTTTTACCTATCAGTCGTTAATTCCTCCAGGAGTGGAGGAAAACATGCATAGAGACTAGAGAGACGTTGGGAGTGGAAAGTGATCTCGAGATGCTTTTGAATTAACACCGACGACACTAAATTCAGGTTGTCTTGTCATAAACTGATGATTACATCCTAGACAAAACAAAAAACAAGCCATCATTCATTATCCACAATCCCAACCCCCATCTTTGAATGCATTTCGAAGGTTGAATTTCGAAAACCTCACGGCGGCCGTTGGAGCAGGAACAGTGGCGCCGATGGCAAAGCTAGAACTTGGGCCGAAGATTGGAACTCATGGCCCAAGAAAGCCCAAAATCAAATTTTTATATGGGCTGGTGTCGTGTATCATCCCCCGGTCAACGGGCCCATCTTCGGGGGGGGGACTGATATTCATCGCCTTCTCTCCTTGTTAGACGGCGGCGAGGGCTGGAGAAAATAGGAATTTGGACTCTACTCGGGCGGCGCTGGAGAGAGCCATTTGTGAAATCGAGTAGCGTGACATGGAGGGAGGTGGTTGATCGGCTGATCGATCGAGAACTGGAAGCGACCGGGATTTATCATTGTGGCAGAGTAGCTGAAAATCTGGAGGATGAGCAGGAGGGGAATAAGAAGAAGTCACCGTGGGACACGAGCAAGCGATCGATCTCACTAGCGGCCATGCTCTTGCAATTCCAAGGATACTCTTTGGGCCGGGCCACTTCTGTGTGCTGATGGGTTTATACGGAGTCGGCCCAAGCCCATGCCAACGCATGCTGACCGAGGAGGTCTCATGCAGGAACCTCATTATCTGATGTTTGATTACGGATGGTACATGGATCTTAAAGATTTTTGTTCAATCTCAGCATCAGAGTGGATTTGCTTGGGATGATTTCAAGTGCTTAAAAGACCAAAGAATATATGCAGTGCGTGGAAAATATGTGGTTTCAGGAGCTGCACAGGTCAATGTGCTCAGGCCCATCATCTGTTGTTTAGCAATACTTCTGTTCCTCTGGGTCTCTTCCCCCCCAAAGGAACTTATCTCCCAGATTTAGCATTCAATCACTTATCTCACGAACTTAGACAGAAGAACGAACTTGAAAGACGGGCATTGTATCATGTGCTTTCACAGCGTCTGTTTATTTTGAGGCTCAAGCCAATGAAAACCAGCAAAACATTATTAAGAAACAAAAATCATTCATGGTGTCAAGTTCGGTTCCATCACTTGAAGATGACATTATCCTGCAAAGTTGTCATCCTGATACACATGGAAGCCGGCTCCAAATGAAAAGAAAATAAATTCAAGCCACCACCTCCACGAGAACAGAAATGACCAAAAGAGCAGAATCAAAAGTCTATGCAAGGACATAAATTCAACAAGCATGGGAAAAAAGGAATGCCTCCCTCTGAGCAGTGAGTGTTGTCAAGGAATGCCTCCCTCTGATGGTCAAAGCAGGAAGCCATTTAAATTAACAAGAAAGAAGTAGAATCGAAGAAGTTAGAAAACAAGAAGACTATGATAGAAATGGCTGTGTGGTTCATATTCTTTCCTATTCAACCAAGGCATTCTTCCAGCAAAAGTACATCATATCATCGAAAGAATGCTACAACATGATCTTCTTCTTGTCCATGTTTATCTAGCATTTAAATCAAATTCACCAACTTCACGCCAATCGCTCTGCATGGCAGTCTCACCATTGTCAGTCTCTTCATCGTTTAAGAAATCTTCAGATGGTTCCTTCTCGTCTCTCTGTCCATTATTTGTCCATCCATTGATCATCTCGTCCGGGTTAACACCCTTTTCCTGCTCCTCCAAGTCATGATTCATAGGAATATCATTGTCTTGAGATCCGCGAGCATTTTCCCTAATAGGGCCTCGAGCCATCATTTCAGCATGAGCCTGTGGCCCAACTCTAGCTTGCTCTGCCTGTGCCATCGCTATCATGCGCAACTGAGCCTCCCTCCCAGCTTTCTCTCTCAACTCAATTTCAGCCCTTAATTCCAGCATTGCCCCTTTTTCCTCTTGAAACAGCAACTGCTCAGTCATCAACCTCTCCTCGGAGCGGAACTCTCCTAAAGCTCGTTTGTGAGTTATTATGTTGAATGCAACGGCCTGTTTCTCAAATGTCGAAGCAAACTCTGCTACTTTGGCCGCAATGCTATAATCCCATTGTTGTGAACGAGAAGGCATCTGACCTGTCATGTCAGAATCAAGGATTCTGTCGTCTTCCTCGGCCTCATAATCTGCTATCACATGGTAAGGTAGCAACCTGCACCACAGAAAAAGGGTAATTGACAAAGCCTGAAATCTAAAGCAGCTCTTTGTACTCAGACGCCAGTACGAGAAATTACCTATCTTTGAGTGTCACTATCTAAGGCCTATGGCTGCATCCCCTTAAGGAAGAATATGCAAGTCCTATCCTAATACCCTATCTGCCTGAACAGCAAACTCTGCTGCACTGCTCCTCGCACTGTCCATATAGACACTGCCCTCCAAAGATAGCAACATAAGACTCCTCCTTTATCCTAACTATCTAAGTTCCTGACACAAGACCTGAAAACTATGGCTGCACAAAAGAGAGCAGAGCAGACCAGAAGCAAGACAAGGATTCATATCTAAATCAAAACACTTGCTCTTGCTAAGCAACCATTACTAGATCCACCTCTTTTCATGCCGACATGAACCACTCAAACCAGTATATTTTTCCCTAATAATCCACTAAAGACAGTTAATGCCCAGATTACTTAAACTATAGATTTCTAGTTGAACATCAAATGTCACTCGTGTAAGAAGCACCTGCTTGGATTGTAGTCAAATGAATCTACAACATACAGAGTGATTTACAGTCGGAGCAAATTAGTGCACAGGTCATTATCACAGCTAATTAATTTCTTGTGCAAGGTGCTATCTTTACTGCATCGTAGTCGAATGTACTTTCCTCACTTGGACTGTCTCCATTTCTTCTCATCAACTTTCACAACCAAAAGAACTACTTGAAAAGACTAAAACAACCTAACATCTTGGCTAGTGAGAGAGAGGGGACAACCTGTTGCAGGCGTCTTCGAGAGAAGAGAAGGGGCGCTTGAAGTCCGGGTGACAAATACGCCAGGCATCCTGGTACGCCATCTGCAATTCCACCTGATTTCCTGGTCGAATCACTTTCTGCTGCTGCTGCTGCTGCTGCTGCTGCGATTGCTGCTTTTGCTGCTGCTGCGATTGCTGGTTCTGCTGTTGCTTCTGCTGCTGCTGCTGCTGTTGCTGCTGCTGTTGCTGCTGCTGCTGTTGGTGCTGCAAGTTAGGGGCGGAGACAGTAGGGTTCGGCTGATTTTGGCGTTGGGAGAGCCCTGGAGGGCGGAGGTGCACGTCGATGTTGGACGGGAACCGTGACATGGCGGCCGCCTGCTGCTGCTGCTTCTGCAGCTGCTGGAGGAGCAAGAACTGCTGCTGCTGCCGTTGCTGCTGGTGTTGCATCAGCAGTTGCTGCTGTTGCTGCTGCTGCGCCTGTGCTGGCGATTTCCTCTCCTCCATCTCTCTCTAGAAAATAAGGATTCGCACTCACAATGTGAAAAGTTCCTTCAAAGTACGCAGAGGCACGAAGCGAATTACTACTTCGAATAAGATCTATTAAAGACCAATCCAAACAATCCAGTCAACCAAATTGCCTTGCCACTACCCAAAGTTGCATACCCCGGTACAATTGCCATACACACATTGAAGATAAAATAAAAATAGGACAGAACAAAAGACTTAGCTAACAGTAAAGGTAATGCAAATTCCAAGTTGAAGGAAGGAGCAAAGATAGACGAATATCGGGAACTCAAATAGCAGCAACAATCACAAACACAGGATCATCAAATGAGTAGAATGGATATTGAAATTCCTGCAAAAAGAATTCTTCAATCTCTCTCTTTTGCAGCCGATTCGAATCACTGAAAAGACAATCGAATCCACTAACAGAGGAAACCATATCAATACGTGTGCGCAAAGTTCAAACGCAGAGAATTCGAGGAATGCTAAAGATGATCACTGGAGCTGAAGCAAGAGAGAGAGAGAGAGAGAGGAGGAGAAAAACAGAACAAGCAAAGGAGAAATTAGAGAAAACCCAGCAGCCCTCTTCAACGAGCGAACAGGAAAAGCGAAACGAGGAGAAGGAAGAGTTGATGCAAACCTGGAGAGAAGATCGCCGGCGAAGTCCGCCGCAGACGTCGTGCGCCGGAGGCGTGACTGAGAGTCTGAGAGGGAGCGTCGCGAGGCGAGAGGGGGAGGGAGAGAGAGGCGGCGCGCGAGTGAAGGAAGACCAAAAACGACAAAAAAAAAAAAAAAGAAGAGGCAATTAGTGTATTCACTTTTGCATTTAGTAACTAGTGTTTTTAGTCTTGTCATGATCAGAATTATGCACATCGGTCCGGACCTGGTCAATGAGTCCACATTTAAAATCGGGAATTCGATCAAAAATAAGAATTTACTTCAACCAATATGCCCTTAGACATTGTCATACATATATAGAAATCACACTTGAAAATTGTGGACAATTAGCTAAAGCAACGGGTACTGAAACGAAACTAATTGCAAAAGAGGAGAAATCGACCACATTAAAACTACCTTCTGGGAGGTTCATGGATACTCACCGATTCCAATTTTAAGGAAGGATACTGCTTGGAACCGATCAGTTCGATCCAATTTTCGGCTCAAGGAGAATCTTTTGCTCACCCTTGATGCAAAACAAGTGTGATGTGTAGTATCGGCTTCAATGAAAAGAGTTGATGAAACCTCTTTTCATGGAAGCACTGAACTTCCCGACCTTTTAAGATAATTACAATCTTATAAATTAGGAGCCCTGATGCTTGTATGCAAAGAAGAAGCACCAATCAAAAGACAAACCTTTGTCCAATGATACTAAAAAAATGTTTATAAGATTGTCCTTAATTTATTATGAGAATAACAGTCTATTTTGTATTTTTAAAAAGATAAATAATAAATAATTAGAAATTATTATGAGATTCATTATTTTAAAATTTTTGACTCATAACATATTATTACTCTCACAGTAACCCAGATTGTAATGTTAGCAAAGTCCAAGATTCTAATTTAAGGAAGGGATAGACTAATGGGGATAAAAGAGAACCATTTGTGAAATCAAGCAGGGTGACATGGAGGGAGGTGATTGATCGGTCGATCGATTGAACAGGAAGCTATTAGTGTTTTTTTCTGTGGCAGAAATTCTGGGAGACGAGCGAGAGGGGGGAAGAAGAAGAAGAAGTCATCGTTGGACGTGAGCGAGTCATTGATCTTACTGGCCGCCGTGCTCTCGCATTTCCATGGATACTCCTTGGGGTGGGCCACTTTCGCGTGTGGATGAGCTTCTACGGAGTGTGCAAACAAAAACCCATGCCCTAAACACGACGCGAGCCTCCATTTGCACGCAGCTTTTGTTCCCCAATCAATTTAAGAATTTGCCAAGACACGCCAATGTTCGAACTTGAGTAAAAAGGTTGGCCTTGTCACATCTCTCCCTATCTCTCCCTATCGCTTGCTTGTCGTTACATGCCTCCCCTCGCTTTGCTCACACTTGATAAGGTGTGTTTCTCTCTCTATGTTGCTCAATTGGAGGGAAAAATTAGGGTTTGTAAGAGAAAATTATGGCTCGGGAGAGGAAAAATTGGAGTTGAAAGGGTAAAATTGGGATTGTAGGTGTAGGCATGGCTAAGTGGTGCGATGGTAAAATTGGAGTTCTTGATTTATGTGTTGTCATTGTTGTTGTCCTTGGTTGAGTGATTGTTGTCATCCATGTTGGGACCTCCATTGTTGTTGCCTATGTGGGGCGTCTATCCAGTAAGTTGTGTCCATGTTTTTGGTTTTTTGGGAAAGTTTAGCTTTGTTTTGTCTTTAATCAAGTGAGAAGAAGACCAACTCCACAAGTTGCTTAGGCTACTGAAATTGAGGTACCACATCGAATAAGAGGGGCTCTTGGCAAAATGATATGACAATAAGGTTATGAGCTTTATACAGACTTCAATACTAGAATGACTTTTTAATGTAAGTTTTGTAATTACACTATGAATTTTATTTATGATATTTGACTTTGTTGACAATATGAGTATATTGTTCTAGTTTATAAGAAATTTAGAGGTTCCCAACTCTCAAGGTGGCTTAAGTCAAGGGTCAAGGGTCAAGGGCTACACCCAAAAGAAAAATCCAACCAAAGACGCAAGAGACACTATAAAAAAGAGTTGACTGATGTCCATATTAGTGATTTTCTGCCAAACTAATGGAAATAATTAAATTAACAAATTTTAAAAATATTTAAGACTAAAATGAGCACAATTAAAAGGTTTAAAATCTAATAGGATGCCATACAATAAATTCAAGACTTTTTGGATAATTATCCCGTAGATTCACTTAGTCTCAATTTGATAATGTAAGGAATGTCTTAATGTAAAATAGATAGGATGAGGTTTTTCTTATCTGATTGATGTGATCTACATTTAAGAGGAGAGATGTCTTCAGAGTCCAGATACCACGGCAAAAATGACAACTAAGATACGAATATAAATGATGACTAAGATGGAGGTGACCCATAAATAGCCTTGGACACCATAACTCTAGTCCATCGTCGAGGAGGAAACATAGCTAAAAGGGTTTAAAATGGTGCCCTATGCACTTTGTCACACGGTTAAAGGAAAGCAAAAATCCACAGAAAAATAACTTGCATTTACCTATTTTTTTTTTTAAATGATGAGTTAAAGAGAGATTATAAGTTGTTGTTGTAATTTAAATATTGAAGAAATTATATAAGCTAGGAGATTTCTGTGTTGATCCGTATACTTTAGTTTGCGTTTATTTTAGTGAAAAATGAATGATTTGAAAAGTATATTTTTTTAAATAATCGAATATATCGCTTACAAAAATAAATGAATGAAAAATATTTTTATTATATATCAAAATATTTATTAATAAAAAATTTAAAAATAAAAATATTTTATTGATTAATTATTTCAAGAGATTATATTTAAAAAAATATTTTCACTCGAAATATCTTGACAAGTGAGTTATACGCAAAGGGATCTCATCCTTTTCCTTAGTGCCATTTTATTTTCTATTTTTGGTCTCTGTCCCCCTCTCTGGTCCACTGCTTTAATTATGCAGACCTCCAACTCAATTTGGACAGTTCAACTGAACATAGTGGGGGCAAAGGTATGAGGTGTTGTCATCAAAAGTTGGGAAAACGAACTAAATTTCACAGCTCCGACGACTCAAAATATTATCTAAATCTTTAAAGTTAGGGAAAAATTATTAATATTTTACTAGATGTGTTTTCAACAATTTTGGCCGTGTCACATGAAATAGAAGTCAACTTGTGATAGCCGCAAACTTTGGAAAAACATTGAATAATTTAAAATAAAATAGATCCTAATAGACCCTCGATTTTTCCCCTAATTGGCACGTCAACTTTGCGGTTAAAGGGGATCTCCCAATCCTTCAGATTTTCTTTTTTTTGCCAACATTAAATTTTGAAATTGGATGATGGCCAAGATGGATAGCAATAAGGACTTACATTTTGTAAAAGCCAACTTTCGCACACCTCAACTAATTCACCTAGTTTAAAAGGCGCATTCTCCAAATCTAATATGGTGAATTTTAGATTTTATTCATGGAGTGCTCCTAAAAAGGCTTAAATCCAAGGCCACAAAGAAAGGAGTAAATGTCCTTACCAGCTAAGCCAACACCTTATTTGTAAGCATGCAATAATTACTCCCGGGAGAGTGCACACATATGTTGATGCCAATTCATCAAGATCGTGTTGATAGTAAGTCTTGTTCTTCAAAGCCAAATGCCCAGTTAAAATTTTCAATTTCCCATACACTTCCAAAGAAAAAAAGCTAATCTAAGTTCAGCTTTTGAGTTTTTTTGCAACTAATTTGATGTTAGATGCCCGAAATTATCATACTTCTCAAATTGGCTTTAACCAAGGCCGTCATGTTATTTTGATGTCGCAACATATATTGTTTTGAGGTCTCACAACCTCAAGTACACGAGAGATTCCATTTTCTCAAATGTCGTGGCGTGGGTATTAGAGAATGGTAGCAATAGTGGTAGCTAGTAGGGGTGTCAAAAACTGAATTGAAAACCGAACCGAAAAATTCGGTTTTTTCGGTTCGGTTTTTATTTAGTTCGGCTCTCATTAAAAATCATTTTTTTATCGGTTAACCGAACCAAACCGAACCAACAAACCGATAAGAGTTTATTTTTTGAAAACGAAAAATATATACAAAAAAAAAAAAAAAACGAATGCAAAAATAGAAAACTAAAAGCTGAAAATCAAAAACCGAAAAACCGAACCGAACTGAAATTCCGGTTCGGTTCGTGTCAGTTTGGGTCTCATTCGGTTCGGTTCGGAAGTTTTCCTAACGGTTCGGTTCGGTTTGATTTTTCAAAAAAATCGAATCGAAACGAACCATTGACACCCCTGGTAGCTAGGTCAAGTGGTGGTATTTGTTTGGCGATTATGGTAGTGGTGTGGGTAAAGTTTGACGGCGGTGAAGGCGAGATGGCACTAGAGAGGGACGGAGGGAAGGGGTGTAGTGGTGGCCAATGGTGGTTTTGGTGTTTGAGGTCTGCTTGGTGGTCATGGTGTGGAGATTAGAGTGTGGCAGTAGCTGTGGTGGTCGAGTCAAGAGATGCTATTTGGGTTGGTGATTATAGTGGGCATGGTGGCGTGGTAGTGGTATTGGTCAAGTTCAATGGCACTACAGATGAGATGGCACTAGAGAGAGATTATGACGTGAAAGACACGTTGAGGACAATGTGAGAAAAAGTATCAAAATAGTCCTAAACCTTTTATATCGATACCAATTCAGTCATAAACTTTTTAATTGAACCAATTTAATCCTAAATCATTTTATATTTGTACCAATTTAGTCCATTTAGCTAATTTAAGTCGGAAATTGCTGACGTGGCCGCCAGTGGTCTTTGTGACGCCACGTGGACAAATTATATATATATATATATATATATATATATATATATTTCAAATTTTTTAAATTATTATTTTTTTCTTTTTTTTTTCTTTCTTACCCTTGGCCGGTGAGGTCGCCGGCCGGCCGACCATCGCTAGCCACAAGCTGGTCGGGGCGAGGGGCCCCGCACCCTCGCTAGCCACTGGCGAGGGCCGCCGCACCCTCGCCGGCCACAAGCGAGGGCGATGGCCCCCGCCTAGATCCGGGCGAGGGTCGAAACCCTCGCCCGTTGACCGATGAGGCGCGGCAGCCCTTGCTTGTGGCAGGTGAGGGTGCGGTGGCCCTCGCCCAGATCCAGGCGAGCTGCGTCTACCGCATTTGGAGCTCTATCGCCTCCTATTGCGAGATGGTCACCCGAGCCTTCGTGGCCCCTTGGAGGTTGAAGGAGGTGGTCGGCGTCCCGAGCTCGGGTAGCTTCTGGAGGGATAATGGCATGGGAAAGTTCGCGATCTCGCATAAGATTAAGCACGGCGATAGCATCGTGAGCCTTGCTTGGATCTGGGCGAGAGCCGCCGCACCCTCGCCGGCCACGAGCGAGGGTTGCCGTGCCCTCGCTGGCTAACAGGTGAGGGTTTCGACCCTCGCCTAGATCTAGGTGGGGGCCGTCGCCCTCGCTTGTGGCCGGCGAGGGCGTGGCAGCCCTCGCCGGGCCGAGGGCGTGAGGCCCTCGCCCGACCAGCTTGTGGCGGCAATGGTCGGCTGGTTAGCGAGGGTAAGGAAAAAGAAAGAAGAAAGAAAAGAGAAAAAAAAATTAAAAATTAAAAATTTGAAAAAAATAATAATATAAAATTATAAAATTTGTCCACGTGGCGCCACATAAGACCGCCGGCGGCCATGTTAGTAATTTTCGGCTTAAATTAGCCAAATGGATTGAATTTGTACCAATGTAAAAATGTTTAGGACTAAATTGGTCAAATTAAAAAGTTTAGGACTGAATTGGTACCGATACAAAATGTTTAGGATTATTTTGGTACTTTTCCTAGACAACGTGTATAATCAATAGCAATTCAATAACATCAATAAGAATAGGTTTTTAAGATTTTTTCGATCGGAAGTTTAGGATTAAACGTAATGTAGAAGTTCAAATACATGCCATTATCCAGAAATCTATATATTAGATGATGTTGAAAAATTACGCAAATACTTTCTGGATCCTATTAATTTAAATGGAATTTTTATTTGCGAACATCACTGGTGGATAAAAATTTCTCTCAAGAGGTATCTCACGCCGTGGATAAGTAGGTAATTACAACCATCATATCATCGTGAGGATAGATTGTGAAAAAACTTTCAACGATGACAAACTTTTCAGAATAATCCATTTAAATACCTAACGTTGTATTTGCCATGTTGTCTATCGAGCCTATTCGTTCACAGGAGATAGCTGCCCTTACTTCCTAGAAGGCAGGAATAATCCATTTAAATACCTAATGTTGTATTTGCCATGTTGTCTATTGATAATAGTTTCATAACCCTAGTGCTAAAATTGAAAGATCGGCATTTAATGAGGATATACTTTTTTGATAAGCTTAACTAATTGAGGCTTCATTTTTTTTTTATCGATCATACTCTACTCCTATTCTATTCTTCTCGAGCTTTTTTTTATCTCTTTATAAGGCGTGAAAGTTAAAACCCACATCTGAAACTAAATCATTCACATCCTAACTTTTTCTGAGAATGTGAGGAGTTGAACTCCCACCTACCCCTTCTCACGTGGAAAGGGTGGCTTTGCATAAAATGAATGATGTGAAATATTTTTTTCTAAAAATAACAATTTATATCGTTTATAAAAATAAATAAATGAAAAATATTTTTACCATTCACGAGATATTTATATATTATTTGTTGTTGATAGTGAAAATATTTTTCATTACCTAATAATTTTAACCGATATAAATGGTCATTTTTAGAAAACTATTTTCAAATCATTCATTTTCACAAAATAAAAGAAGCCTTAGGCTTAAAAAAACTCTCCTAAGTTAAAAATTCACTTGATGTTATAAGTAAGGGAGGGGATTCTTTTAACAGGAAAAAAAAATTGATGATAATGAAAATCTTGCTAATTGCGAATCTACCAATAATGATGATTGTATTTTATTGGGTAAGAAGTCAATAATATTGAGCTATGAATTTTCAATTACTATCAACTAACTTTTACTTTTTTTTGCAACATTTAAGATTATCATCACATGAAATTTAAAACTTACATTTCCCACAATAATTTTTAGTTTTATCAAAAAAATTCTAGGTAAATTCTAGTAACTCGAACCTTACTCATCCAACTAAACTTTGGGCACATTGTTTACATTTCTAATTGAAAAAAAAAAAAAAAAAAAGCTTTTGGCTTTCCTATCGAAGTTTAAATTATTTTTCAAAAGTTAAGACATAATTGTGTGAGTCACCAGATTTAAATTAAGTGAAAACTAAAAGATAGAGATCAATCTAGATGCAACTTTAAATTACTTTAAATTTCTAATTATCTTAGACAGTGCAATGTGAATAAACAATTTCAATAGTATGAAGTTGTCTTGGTTTTGCCAACTATTTCACTGAACGTGCTGACCATGGGTTGATTAGGATACTTTTGGTAACATTTTTGTATCCGTGAATAATTTCTATTCAGAATAGTTATTTTCAAAGAAGTAGATTTTTTTTTTTTTACTTCTTATTTTTGTTCCAAATTTATTCCCTAGCCACTTTTTTATTCCGAATAATAAAAAAATTAGCTGACGTTATCAAATGGATTTCTGTTATTTTTCTATTCCAAGATATAAAAGAATAGAAAAAAAAATAAAAATAAATGATTACTAAACAGATGGATGCATGAACCGCAACAAATGTAGATGGAATCAACCATGTTTGATTTATGCATTCTGACATTTATCAACAATAATATAAACAGAAGAACAGTGCTAGGTAAACTACAATTTTATATGCAAAATCAGTATCTATATGAAAATGATGCTACAAACTCTCATCGGTTGTAAATCACGAGTACATATTTAATCTCGCAATTATAATCTGGTACATCACTTTGTGAGCTTGCAATATAGTCGTGCTTGTACTACAATTGTGTTGTGCCGTGACTGTATAGTGAAATGGTGTCGCTCGTGTGTTTGGTTACGTGGATTAACAAATAGCAAAACTTTTTAGGGTCGTGCTTGGGGGCGGTCTTCTAAAAGTTGTTCCAAGCTACTGCAGCCGCGAAGACACCGCAATTAGTGGGTGTACGTTAAAGATTCTTTTTTTTGCTTCTTTTAATTTTTTAATATTTTTATTTTCTTTTTCTTTTTTTCTTTCTTTTTTTTTTTCTTTTTTTCTTCTTTTGCGCAAAAGTCAAAATGCAGTATCTTTTTTCAAAGCTTAGACTCTTTCTAGAGAAAATTATACCGATTAGGGCGAGCCCGAGCTTCCAGGCCAAGGCGAGGCCGAGCCTCGCCGGGGCCGGGCGACGCCCGGCGGGGTCGCCGGCCCTCGACGGCGTCGCCGGCCCTCTTTGGCCGGTCGCCGGCGTATGTTTAATTTTTGTTAGAAAACGAAACAAGCGTTTGATTTGGAACAAAAACAAAAACACGTTTACACGTTGTTTTTGTTCCCTCGGAAAAAAAACACAAAATATTACCAAACACTACCTAAGAAAACAGAAATTAGAAAAAAAGTCAAAATTTCTTTTTTCAAAGCTTAGACTCTTTCTAGAGAAAATTATACCGATCACTTCTAGACTGTCTTTGATAAAATTATTTTTGGAAACGAAATAGAAAAATTATTTTTGTTCCAAACAATTTTTGTTTGGTAACGCACAAAATTTACGTTCCCGAAATAGAAAAAAAAAAAACACGTTTGATAAACTTGTGTAATTTTTTTGTTTCTTTTAATTTTTTAATATTTTTATTTTATTTTTCCTTTTTTTTTTTTTTTCTTTTTTTATTTTTTTTTTTTTTTTGGCCGGTTGCAGCCTTGGCCATGGCGGCGGCCGGCCGACGAGGGGCGGCGGCCTCGCCCGGCCATGGCGAGGCTCATCGGCCCCGGGCGAGGCCGAGCCTCGCCGGGGCCGGCGACGCTCCGCAAGGTCGCCGGGCCATGGCCGAGGCCGGCGATCGGCCAAAAGAAAAAAGTAAAAAAAGAGAATAGAAATTGTGTTCCGGGGAACAAAAAAAGAACATAAACAATTTCGCAAAGAAGATCCGCGCTCAATCGGTACACATGGGCGAAACTCTAGCTATTCAGCAAGCACTCGCGTGGATGAAGGAAAAGCGAACTGATCTGACAGAGAACACTTCGAACTCACGAACTGAAGCCCCCGTGTACATCTCCAGCGACTGTCTCCCGGGTGTGGACTCCATTCTAGGCCAAACTGACATCCCCTGGGCCTCGCGACTTTATGCCCTTGACTGCAGACACTTGCTGGCCCAAATGAAGAATGTTTTCTTACGGTTTGAACTGCGCCAATCGAACCGTGCCGCAGACTGGATCGCCAAATCCTACAACACCGGTTCTCTTCCTACTAATTGGGTATTTAATCCCCCGTATGAACTTTATCTTATACTATGTTTAGATCTTCTTACAAGCTGTAATCCACCATCTTAGTATTAATCAAAGAAGCATTTTCGACCAAAAAAAAAAAAAAAAAAAAAAAAAAAGAGTACTAAATCGACAATAACTTCAAAATGTCACTATGAGATCTTATGTCCATCAAGAACATGGAAATACTCTCGTTAAACTTTTTGTCCCAATATCATTTTACCGGGAACTTCGCATGAAACTGCGCTCATGGCGAACGCATCTCTCGTTTGCCGACACATACCTTTTCAAAAAAAAACCATTCTCCAAGTAAAGCATATCTTCATAAGCAATCATGGGCTTTTGCTTTTCCCTACCAGTCGTTAACATGCACTTAGACGTTGGGAGAGTGAACAGTGATCTCGTGATGCTTTCGAAACAGCACCGACGACACTGAAAACAGGTTGTCTTGTCATGAACTGATGATGATTACATCCAAGATCAGGAACGTTAAAAGCCGGAACTTGGGCCAGAGATTGGAGCTTCGGGCCCAACGGACCCGTCCCTCCCTCGGTCAAAGGGCCCATCTTCAGGGGGGGACTGAAATTCGCCGCCGCCCACAGGAACCAGTGAAAAGCTCCGGTCCTGTCTGCGCCTTCCTCGAGCCCAAGGTGACACACGGCAATTCCGTGATTATTATAAGCAACGCGCTGGGCCCGATCCCCCAAAGTCTCCATCTCACGTCGAAACGAAGGGGGAGAGAAGATCGGATGGGAGTAAGGATCAGATTTGAGCACCACCAGGCACAGCACAGCACAGCACACCAGCGAGACGAGACGAGACCAGACCAACCCCCGTTGCTGCAACTTTGCTCCCGTTCATAAATCTTGGATTTCTATTCAAGAATTCCTTCTTTGACTAGGCTACTACTAGCCTCATTAGATCTCGCCCACTACCTTTTGGAGAGATTTCAGCAATGAATCTTCTTCCCCCTTTTTTTTTTTAATAATTTTTCCATCTTTTGGGTATTCCGAGAATAGCCCCCCTCCCTTTTTTTTTTTTTTTTTTTTGCTTTAATGAACCTAAGACTCGGTACAGGGTAACATCATTACCCAGCATACCCAGCATCGCAACCCAACAACACACCCCAACCTTTTATATGTTCCTCTGTCTTTATTCCAATCACCATTGCTAACCCTCTAGTGCTCGATTGAGGGGTACATCGCACGATTAGAGGGGTTGCAGCAGGTACACATCGCAGACAGACACATGGGTTTTTTGCTTTTGCCCCTTTGCCCTCTTTTCTCTGTCTAAGGAACTGACAGAACCCACGATTTTTCCCTAACCCCTCTTTTTTTTTTTTTTTTTTTTTTTTTGCTTTGGTCTTATAAGCCTACGAGACAAACAACATCATCAACAATGGCAAATGGTGGTGGTCTTCGTGCAACACCCCCCCACCCATCGTCCCTTCCCTAGAGGTAAAAAACAGACATCATCAGACGTGCAGGCCACATGAACCACATTACATTCGTTCATGTCTGTCAATATTCGTGGCGTGTAATCTCAATTTCTAGGCTGTGCCATCTTCCCTTTTTATCTTTCTGTAACTCCATCGTGGTGCTGTGACCTAGCTCTAGCTGCCCCCCGAATTGTTGCATGCGCTAGGGAAATTTAAAAAAAAAAGAGAAAATCCAAAGTGTGCAATTTCATGTCCAATTCGTGGGTTCATGGCCTTAATTCCTAGTTTCGGTTCGTGGGTTCTTCGAAAGTTTGGGTTTTTCCTCGAGGGATGTGGACCGTCTTGCTAGGATGAACTTGAAGCATATGTGATTACTGTTGACGATCGACTCGCAGATGCAGATACAGTGTATCCTTTCCAGCAATTTCATCCTCAATTAACTTTTGCCAGATGTTTAGGGTTTCGAAAAGCATTGTTCTTTCTTCTGATCAAGGGTTACCCGCTAATTTCTCCAAGCGGAGGCTGTCACATTGGTTCGATTACGATTTCTGCATGTTGGGCAAGTTTTGATTTTGTATTTCCGTTTTGCCCACCAATTCTTTTTCTTTTTCTTTTTGCCGGGGAAACATATGTAACGGTTTTGTCTGTGATGTTACATGAGGATGTGACTTGGGACGTTGATAACTCCAGTTGTGTCACCTGGGTATTAGTGAAGTTGCAGAAACTTTGATGCTTTTTCATTAAGGTTTAATTTTGATGTTGAGTTTAGAGTTTTGTAGTTGGCAATCACACAAATGGGGTTACTTTGATTGCCAATATGGCAATTCGATGAAGTTTTGTGCTTTGATTCGATTTTTCTTTGTAGTGTTTTGAGTTAAGAGAGATATTCTTGTGTTATATATGGTTGTCTGGTTCACTAGATTTCTTTATTTCCTTTGGTAAGTCTTGATGGTAAGTGATTTATTGCTAACGAAACTAGCTGACCGATTCTAAAATGTCGGTGATCCGCCAATTCCCACAATGTATATTACTCTCTTTGCTTAACATTTATGGGATTTCCATATGATTTCTGCGACGTAGTTGATGATTTCATATGGTTTCCTTGGAGGAAACGAGTTGATCATATTTATCTTGTAAGTGATCTGTAAAAGAGTTGCCATCCTGTTGTTGCCCATTCTAACAACTAAACTGCATTGTAAAAATAAATGCAGAGTTAAAGATTTAAGATTGCATGATCTTGCATTAGTTTTTGTGTGACCTAAATCAGGAGGAGGCAGCAGTTCTGATTGAGGATTTTCTAATAGAATTTTTTTAAAAGCGTAGAAAGTGAACACTTTTGACCATCTAGTAATTGTTCGGTACAAGGACAGATGTGTGGATTCATTCATTCCTCTTTGGTACGAAGCAACTGATTTTTAGACCTGGTGGTAGTTTCAGTTGATTAACAAGGAATCTTGTTATGTTGTAACGAAACTCTTCTGATAAGGCATATTGATTGAGGTGGTCCAACCTGAAACTTCCAGCTTGTTTGTTGCATTAGGGACAGAGAATCTCTCTGTGACTTTTGGTCTGAGAAGAAAGTAACTGCCATTCTAACTCCATTATATACTATACAATTGGTTCTTTGCATGTCCATGATTCTAGGAAATGGGTTGTTCAAATGAAGTTCCTCATGAAGTGGCAGATTCAAGTATTTTCTTTTGTTTTTCCGGTTTAAATTCTTCAACTTATTCTCTGCATTGCAATCTGTCTAAAATCTGTGAGTGCTCCAAGCACGATGTTTCGTATTTCGGTTTTCACTTTAGAAAAAGAAAGATATATAGCTGTATTGTGTGTATAAGTGAGAGATCGCAGAACTTGGCATGGAAAGGATATGCACGTTGTCCTTGGTATGTCGATTTAGCTTGGAATGCTGTCTGTACGGTGATATAATATGTATTAATAACTTAGGTCCCTGATTTTCTGTGAAAATCTTTGTCATTAATTTATTAAAGTGTTTGTCTTGAATCTGCAGAAGATACCTGGCTTTGTGCAATGAGTTGACTGGCGTTTCAGCTGTTCTTAAGAATTTTTCTTCCTCTTCTTGGATATGTGGATGATGGCGTTGGCACATCCTCAGGGAAATGTTCAATGATTTTGAACAGCATCCTTTAGCCTTGAAAATATTGTCTCTCCTGTTTTCTAGAAGCTGCCTTACTTAAGCGACCTGTGGGTCGATAGCTTTCAAGTGTTACACTACATTCATTGTGGATTATGGAGTGGCTCCCTCGTGCAAATTCACAATATGCTGGAAAAACAGATTGCTCTCAACAGATTTCAGAGACAAATGCTGTCCATGATGGAGAATCTGTACACCTTGAATCTGAGAAACGAGTTCAAGCTTCGGATAGCAGAGTAGATACCGTATTCTTTACTGTGGATGGGAAAGGAAATGATGTACAAGTTGACGGTGAAGAAGCAGTCCACCATACACGTGATCTCGAGGACCAATTGGGTGGAGCTTCACATTCTGATTGCTCAATGGATGACCCAAAAGCATCTAGTGGTTCTCTTGATTTTGAAGAAAGTAACATAAATGAACAGACCTATTGCACCGAATCTTTATTGGCATCTGAGAATTCTCAAATAATCGTGGATACTATTGAAAGTGAACTGCCAAGCCATAACAGGGATGGAGAATCGTCAGTTTCTGAGCCTAAGTGGCTAGAGGGAGATGAATCTTTAGCATTATGGGTGAAGGTAATAGTCAGATTATTTTTCTCAATGGCTGGAGTTTCCCTTATTTTGAAATTCCTTTACAATAATGACATAAACCTGTACTAGAAGGGCAATGCATGTAAATCAAGTATTTTGGATGAGCCAGTTAAGTAGTTTCTTCATACTTTAAAGCATTACTGCATTTTGGCCTTACAGTAAAGTCCGTTGGCTTGGGGTTCATTCTAATGGTCCATCAACCGTGTTTACCAGAAGTTCTCTGTTGATTTGAATTTCTTTTTACCAAATTTTGGTCTCTCCAGATTTAGGGTTCAGCAATTTTATTGTTGGCTTTTTTGTGATTATATAAGAATCATATTTCTTGATTGACCCTAAATTTTGGCAGTGGTGTTCCACATATATTATTGCAAAATCTCACTTTGACACTTTTTATAGTTTGGCTTCACTGGTTTTGAGATTTTATATTAGTTAAATTTTTGATGAGATTTGCTGGGTCAGCCTAGACAAATATTTAAGTGGATTAACTCAATCTGGTTGCTAGTATACTTGTTGTGTAGCTAGTCCTTTTATGACATGTTTCAACTATTGACCCCATGTCACCTGGATATTGCATGGATATGTCTTAAGATGCACTGAATCTATGTAAAAGAGAGACCTCTTGTAGCACTTATTGGGTTCCTAAGAGTAGCAAGCATTTTTCCTTCTGCCTTCCGGTGGAACTTAAAAGGTCTGTCCTCAAGGTCACAGGTTCAGGGTATGGTGACGGGGAGAGGAGAGGAGAGTGTCAGTTCTTACAAGTTAGAAGGTTTACTATTAACAAGATGAGCCCTGATTTTTTTTCTTCTGTATCTCTTTCTTCCTTTCGGTGTTTCTCTAAGTATAGTGGAGAGGTAAGTGGCAAGCAGGGATAAAATGCGAAAGGGCTGACTGGCCATTATCAACTTTGAAAGCAAAGCCAACTCATGAGAGGAAGAAGTACTTTGTCATATTTTTCCCACACACAAGAAATTATTCATGGGCGGATATGCTTCTCGTTCGTCCTATTTATGAATTTCCAGAGCCCATTGCTCATAGGACACATAAAGCTGGAATAAAAACAGTCAAAGATTTGACAGTTGCACGCCGGTTCATAATGCGGAAGCTGGCTGTTGGCATGTTAAATATTGTCGATCAGTTGCACCTACAGGTAATGGAGTCCTATTCCAACTTCTCGCTAATGGGATTGGTGAATTTTGTTCGATTTCTCCATCTTATAGCACACATACATGTTTTTAATCAATATTCAAATTTTAAACTCATTTAGGCCTTGATAGAGACTGCAAGGGATGTGCTTGTCTGGAAGGAGTTTGCTACGGAAGCATCTCACTGCACTGGTTATCCCGATCTTGGAAGGATGCTCTTGAAGCTGCACACTGTAACTTTCTTTTCTGATCATGATTCAGAATGAGGATCTTGGAATTTTATAAGTTTTTGTTAGTGGCATTCTTTTTAGTTCTACGCACAGACATACACCGTTGAATCTATGCACTATTTACATACATCCGTATGTAATCAGTCTTACTTAATAATGTCGTTCATTTAATTTCTTTTCACGTTTTTCCAAAAAATACTTTATGCAAGAACGATAGGCATGTAACTTAGCTTGATCTAATTGGTGTCATGATGCTTCTTATCTAAACATCTTGCTAATGGTTAGCTAAAATTTTGGTTGAATAGGAGGACCATTAATAGCATTTATCAAGATAAGGGCAATTTATGTTGATATTTTCTGTAGGGACCCCCTTATTCTCTGAAAACTTTCAGAACATGCACTTTACACTTTTTTTTTTTTATGCTTTTTCAGATAGTTTTTAAGCTTGTCAATATTTTTTGAAGTGGGTCCTTAGGTTACTTTGTGGTTATTACATGGGTGGCCTGGTATGGACTTCAAAAAAATTTCCTAAGAGATGGTGCAGATTAGGGAAAGAGTTAATTCCAATTGCATAGAAGCTTGGTAATGCAGATGTTCAAAATGCAAGTCCAATGCAGTAGATATAAAATCTAATACGGAAGTAGAGATATAAGGCCTAGGTCTGTCATCAGAATTACTTTTTATGATTGATATATCAAGATATGCTGCTTCTTTGCAAGTCGTGGTTGGTGAGCTAACGCTAATTTATGCTGCAGATGATATTGCAGCGCTACATAAGTTCTGAATGGCTACAGCAAGCATTTACTAGTTGGGCACAGAGGTGTCAGAAGGCAGACAGCGCTGAAACCATTGAATTGTTGACGGAGGTAATTTTTATGCTTCATCTATCTTCCTTGTCATGCTTGGATGATATATCAAGTGCCCCCTTGAGATTCATTGAGAAAGGAAGTTTACCAACCATCCAACTGCTTTTCCTAATATTTCTTGTTGCTTGATTTCTGACTAGTTGCCTTATCTTTTATTGTTTATGATCATGAACATATATTTATTGAGAGAATAAAAAGTCAGAATATAATGATAGTATCTAGTGGGGAAAATCTTGGTTTTGCTGTTTCTCAATGTAGTAATGGTTCAATTACTACTTTATCTTCCTTATGACTTATAAATGCCTTTAATCTTGTACTTTCCTGTTTAATTCTCTTTGGCAAATTGTTGAAATGGGAAACTTGGTGCTGCTTCAAGCAAAACACGAGCTGCATTGTAAGACAGTGCGGAAGATTTTCATAGAAAGATTGTTGTTGGAATGGCATCTGGCCTTTTGAAAGTGGACATTGCAGCATGTTAGAGCATCCATAATTGATTTCATTTGACATCATTTGAAATGACACTACACTTCATGCAACCCTATTTAGTGATTTTTTGATGGGGGTGATTCAGCAGTCTATGCTCGAACAGAATGTGAGTATGGGTTTACCGGTCTATACTATTATCTGACATCTTAATATACTGAGGTGGAGCACCAATATTTCTCTTTCAAATGTCAAAGTAAATATGTTAATAGATTATCTGCTCATGAACTTGGACTCGTGTTATTGTATGTTACAGGAATTGTTTGATTCTGTCTTGTGGAAGGAGGTGAACTCCTTGGAGGCTCCAATGCAGCCCCTGCTGAATTCTCAGTGGAGAACCTGGAAGCATGACGTTACGAAACTGTTCTCAACGTCTCATCCTGAATTTACTGGTGCAAACATTGACAACCGAGACAATGGTGATCCCATAGTCCCCAATCTCCAGATGAATAGGAAGAGGCCCAAACTTGAAGTTCGTCGTGCAGATGTGCACGCTTCTCAGATAGAAAGCAAAGGATCTGATGAGGCTGCAACTGTTGAGATTGATTCTGAATTTTTCAACTCTCGAGACACTGTAAATGGTTCTGCTTTAATGTCTGAACCTCGTCAGCATGAACCTCCAGGTATAGGTGGCGAAGCGATGGCTTCACCAGGTAGTGTGGCCGAATGGGACAAAATTGTTGTGGAGGGAAAACATGGTGACTCAATCCAAGCCAACAATATCGGATTGAATCTTGCAAAACCTGTGGAAACAACACCTGTAAACGAAACGGTCAGTAAAAAGGCCTTATTTACTGGTGGTAAGAGTCGGCAGTGTGTAGCTTTTATTGAATCCAAAGGAAGGCAATGCGTTAGGTCAGCCAATGAAGGTGATGTTTACTGCTGTGTGCATTTGGCCTCTCGGTTTTTGGGCAGTTCCGCTAGAGCAGAAAGGACGCCTCCTGTTGAAACACCGCCCTGTCAAGGTACCACAGTATTAGGCACAAAATGCAAGCACCGTTCTCTTCCAGGCTCCACATTCTGTAAGAAGCACAGGCCTCAAACTGACCATACTAAAAGCTCAGTTGTGTCAGATAATTCACACAAGAGAAAGCATGAAGAGAGTATCTGGAGGTCAGAAAATGTGTATTCTAAAGGTGTGGAAGCGGGGAGAGTTCAAAGTCTGGTCCGAGCTGATCCTGTCACAGTTTCACTGTCAACAGTCAAAGGCTTAGGTGAGATGCCAGAGCATTCTGGTAGAAATTTAAATGGCATGGAGGCGGCCCCCCACTGTATTGGCTTGTTGTCGCCCGATAAGACTGAGCAATGCATGGATAATCCAAGTCGTTATTCGTTGTACTGTGATAAGCACCTTCCGAGCTGGCTTAAACGAGCGAGGAATGGTAAGAGTAGGATAATTTCGAAAGAAGTGTTTTTAGAGCTTTTAGGGGATTGCTCCTCTGAGGAACAAAAGATCCATTTACATCAGGCGTGTGAGCTATTCTTTAGGCTGTTTAAAAGCATTTTGTCTCTTCGGAACCCAGTTCCCATGGAAGTGCAACTCCAGTGGGCCCTATCTGAAGCTTCCAAAGATCTTCGTGTCGGGGAATTTCTCATGAAGTTGGTCTGCTCTGAAAAAGAGAGACTAACGAGAATTTGGGGCTGTGGTGGCACTGAAGATGGACAAGATATTCTGCCAGAAATGGAAGAAGAGGCTATGTTACCATTGACAGATGATGGTAGCAACAACGACGAAAAGGCAATCAAGTGCAAGATTTGCTCGGAAGAATTTGTCAGTGATCAAGTCCTTGGTAGCCATTGGATGGACAGACATAAGAAGGAAGCACAGTGGCTGTTTAGAGGCTATGCTTGTGCCATCTGCCTTGATTCTTATACCAACAAGAAGGTTTTAGAAACACATGTGCAGGAGAGACACCATGTGCAATTTGTGGAGCAGTGCAAGCTTCTTCAGTGTATTCCTTGTGGAAGCCATTTTGGAAATGCGGAAGAGCTATGGTCACATGTTCTCTCTGTTCACCCTTTAGAATTCAGATTGTCAAAGGTTGCTCGAAAACCTAATCCCTCAGCAGTGGAGGATTTACCTTTCAAACCCAAGCCTGCAAACTTAGCCTCTATAGACAATAACACTGTAAAAGCAAGTGGTGTGCGAAAGTTCGTTTGCCGGTTCTGCGGGTTAAAATTTAATTTGCTTCCAGATCTCGGCCGTCATCATCAAGCTGCTCATATGGGGCCAAGTTTAGCCAGTTCTCGGCCTTCAAAGAAAGGTGTACGTTACTATGCTTATCAGATGAAATCGGGGAGACTGAGTCGCCCAAGATTTAAAAAAGCTTTGGGAGCGGCATCTTATAGGATCAGAAATAGGGCTAGCTTGAAAAAGCGTATCCAGGCATCGAAATCACTTAGCTCCATGGTAACAAATTTGCAGCCTCATGTGACAGAAGTAGCCAGATATACCAGGTTGGCAGAATCCGAATGCTCAAGAATTGCACAAGTGCTGTTCTCTCATATTCAGAAAACTAAATGTCGGCCAAGCAATTTGGATGTTTTATCTATTGGTCGCTCTGCTTGCTGCAAATACAGCATTAAAGCCTCGTTCGAACAGATGTATGGAGTATTGCCTGAACGCTTTTACTTGAAGGCAGCCAAACTATGCAGTGAGAACAATATTCACGTTAGCTGGCACTTAGATGATTTTGTTTGTCCTAATGGATGTAAACCAGAGGAAGATCCCCATGTGTTGTCTCCATTGATCCCTCTTTCAAAGGGTAATGTCGATCATAGTTCTCAACATTTAGCGGAGCATCTGGATGACGAGTGGGAAGTGGATGAGAGCCACTATGTCATTGACTCGCAACAGTTAAAATCTAGGACACTGCAAAATGCCATTGTCTTGTGTGAAGACATAAGCTTTGGGCGTGAATCAGTCCCAATAGCTTGTGTGGTGGATGAATGGCTTTTGGATTCTCTTGATGTTGTTGGGGCTGAAGGCCAAAATGCCATATGTTCCATGCCTTGGGAGAGCTTTACTTATGTTACGAAGCCAGTAGTTGACCAATCTGCTGCCTTTGAAACAGAGGTAGGTTTTTGAGTGTTACAAAAAGGTAGTCTGTACTGATCAAGGACGAGCTTATGACAATTCAATGTCCTTTCCTTTGTCGTCTTTTCTGAATTTGCAGAGTTTGCAATTTGGGTGTACTTGCAAGAATTTTTCATGCAGACAAGAAGCATGTGATCATGTATACCTTTTCGATAATGACAATGAAGATGCAAAAGACATTTGTGGAAGGTCCATGCGTGGAAGATTCCCCTATGATGAGTTTGGTCGCATCATACTGGAGGTACTGCTGAGTTTTACAGTCTACTGGGTCTTTTGTTACTTGTGCTATCTAATCACTCATAGAAATACTTGAAGGTTCTGTCAGCTGCATAAGATGAAAGTGCTTTTTAATGAAGTTGCTGATTGTTTAGCATTTGGAAATGCTTAAGTGGACTCATATATGCTAGTTGTAGCTTGTGCAGCACGAAAAAAGTTGCGGGCAGAATTATTCACTTAATGCTTAAATCACTTCTTTCATAATCCTCTCTTGATACATTGTACATTCGAATCAGAGATTGGCATTATAAAATTTCTGTCAAGTATTGAACTTTGGAGTTTTCATTCTCTGGTCTCGCTGTTTCTCTCTCTCTTTTTTTTTTTGGGGTATAATTCTGAAGTCCCACCTATGTTACCTTTATTCTTTCAAATTTTGCGGTCAGGCCTAACCTTTTGATTTATTGCAAGTTCCCTTTGTAAGACATTGTTTCTGTCAAAGTTTAATGTGCCCTATTTGCCTGCATTGTGCATAAATAATACGCACGTAAATTTTGTTAGCAAAAAGTTATGGCTAAGATTGGTAATAATAAAAAAAAATTAACAGAACCAAAATAGTTACCTTCATTAGTAATGAATAAAGTATATTGCTGTATTCACTTGCGGCAAATTGAAGCTACTTTACTTTCACTTCTATTTCAACTCAACTGAGTTTCAGAATATACTTTCAACTCAACGATAGTTAAAGACACTCTGTCTGAGAAAAGCTCCTATGGCATTTTTAATACTTCTCAGACACAGCATTATGACAAAACACATCGACTGTTTCTGAGCAAAGTCTTTGCTGGAATTCAGAAGACTTCACAGATTTGGAGGTGCTAAAATTGAAAGAATGGTTGACATTTTACAGATTTGATAAATTAGAATTGTAGTTGCAATTGAGCCCTTGTTTTTTCACTCTTGATTTCCTTTGTTTGCACTATCTCCATGTAACCCATGGTTAGAGTCTAGTAGATGTGTATGGCTTGGTGATTTATTGTCTTTGAGCCCCATGTCATACATATTGCAAACCTATGCAGGAGGGCTACCTTGTATATGAGTGCAATCGCATGTGCCACTGCAGCAAGACTTGTGACAATAGAGTTTTGCAGAGAGGAGTTAGGGTAAAATTGGAAGTCTTCAGAACAGAGAAAAAGGTAATTCTCATGTTCTTGCCTGGAGGAGTCAATCAGTTTGCTGATTATGTCTAATTTGCAGGGTTGGGCAATCCGGGCAGGTGAAGCAATCTTGCGAGGCACATTTGTATGCGAGTATATTGGGGAAGTTTTAGATGACTTAGAGGCGGATAATCGGCGGAAGAGGTACCTTCTTCCCAGTCCTATCCAGTTTTGATGGTTCATGCTGGGCTATAGAATATGTATCACTGGCAATTTTTATGCTTCAGGTATGATGGCAAAGAAGGTGGCAGTTATCTCTTTGACATTAATTCCCATTTTAAGGATATGAGCAGATTAACCGAAGAAGAGGTCAAGTATGTGATTGATGCGACGAAGTATGGAAATGTTTCTCGCTTCATAAATCACAGGTAGGTTACACATGTTATGATATTGACTCTTCCAATTATCTTTGTACTTTTGTCAATAAATGATGTGTTATGATATACACTGATTTACTAATGTAAATCTACGAATATCTTGCCCTAAAGTGACTAAATGAATATTTTAATGAAATTGTGGAAGTCATAATGGAAAGAATATAGACATCCTTGATGTCCTCTGCCAATTATTTGCACGTCCTAGTATTTCTATAGGTTGCCTCAAAGGTACAGAAGGAGGTAGGTTTTGAGGTTCAGCTATATGGCTCTGAGATAAAGGAGATAAGAAGGGAAGATGCACTTCTTAAGAACAATATTGACAAGTCAGAAGACTACAATTGCCGTGACCATGTCCTGTCACATGCAGCTTTATTGATTAACATGTTGATTTTGTAGCTGTTCGCCTAATCTATTGAATCATCGAGTTCTCGTGGAAAGCATGGAAAGCCATCGTGCACATATCGGGTTTTATGCAAGCCGAGACGTAAGTGCTCTCTGGGATCCTCTTCTTTCAGATGTTTTAGCTTTTTTTGCAATTGAGATTGCCAAGTTACCACTTTGTCCTCTTACTGTACCTGTATACTTATCCAATTTGATGACAAAAAGAACCACATTTCAAGAGGGTGTTCTAGACTCTACTCTTTCATTCCTAGCAGCAGATAGGCCATCATTCTCAGAATTGGTTTGTTTTGTATGCCACAGAGTCTTTCTTAAAGTGGGGATTCTCTTTTTTATTATTACCATCATTAATTAATATTATTATTATTATTATTTTTGCTTCTATTCTCTAGGCCTGATATACTGAACATTGCCTTTTTCATATTCTTTTTCAATGAGCAGATAGCTTCAGGTGAGGAATTAACCTACGACTATCATTATGAAGTTCTTCCTGGAGAGGGTGCTCCTTGCCACTGTGAAGCATCCAACTGCCGCGGTCGTCTATACTGACGTCGACGTCATGTTCTCGCTGTCTCACTGGCATAACGAAGTTTTGTCTCAGAAAAATATATCTAGCATCGAATCCGCACAGTTTGCAGTTTTCAGATAGGGCCAGGTCGTCGGTTATTAGGTTGTGCTGGTATAGTTGTAGACAGTAACTTTTTTCTTATTCTTTTTCTTCTCTTTGAATTCGCGAAAGTGAGGACACTCCTTTTTCCTGTCAGGCCAAATATAGTTTTCTTCATATGTTGACGTCGATGCCTGTTTTGAGTCAGTAAGAAAGTCGCTTTTTTCTTGCTCCTTTGACTTCGGCCATGTGCTTAGAAATTGACAGTGTTTAGATGAGAATGTGGAAGTTACTATCGTTATTATAATTGGTGTTGTCAATGTTCTTTGCAGTCGACATGATTTCATACTCAGAGCTCGACTCTCCTTCACCCGATCGTGCATGACTTGACTTTCGACTCGAGTTTGATTTCTCACGCTCGGCTTGGACTCACTGAAGTTTCCCCTAATCTTGAGTTCGGGTTAAAGTCGAGTTTTGAGCTTGAAATCTAGACATTTCGAGTTTGAGCCCGCGCCAGTGTTCAGGCTCGTGTTTTGGCGTGAGCGAGCAACTATCAGTTGATGTCGAGTAACTCACGAGTAGTTCTCAACTTGTGTACACTTTCCAATAGCAATACATACCATTAATTTGCAGAATAAGAAAGTACACTCAAACGAGAATAGAGATCCACGGAGAGATCTATCGGTTGACTGCTGATGCGGTTTGGCATATGCCACACTGGCTTCTGGCAAAACTCGAAACCCCTGTTTGCTGTTAAACCTGGCTTAAGCAATTCCAGTGCATTTCTTCCTCTTCGCTGTCTTTCGAAACCCCATGTTTGCTGTTCCCAAAAGGCAAACCGGTGCACCTGTGTGCAACCATCTCGAACCTTTCTTTGAGGCAAGAAACCCCATCGTGCTGGTTATGGCCTAAGGAACCATAGCTTCTACCTTGGCATTGCTGGTTACAGCTTTCAATGACGAGTCATTTCACTTTAGTGAGTTCGGGTTAAAGTCGAGTTTTGAGCTTGAAATCTAGACATTTTTTAGTTTAAATTCGCCCGCGCCTTTTAATATTGTTCAGGCTCCAGTGTTCTAGCGTGAGCGTGGATGCTTGAACTCCAAATGCAATGAAAAAAAAAGAAAAAGGAAAAATAATAAAAATAATAAAAAAATTCGAAAAAATTATGAAAAAAATTATAAAAATTGAGTCGATTAGCGTTGGCTGGCCAAAATTGCCCACTCGACTCGGTACCAATATTTTAGGACTATTCAAGCCAGATTGGAGTCTATACTTAAGCAACTCGAACTCGAGAACAATCAAGAAGAGGTTATTGAGATCAAGCAATCTATCAATTGATGGATGGGAGTGCGGCTCCACCTCGAGGATGAACTAAATCGAGTAGTTCTCAACTTATAAGTGTGATACGCTTTAACTTGCAATGAGGCTTCTTTTTTTTTAGTGAAACCCGGACGAACAAAACTATGAGAGCGATGGTAGTACGGCTGCAACCCAAAGCAAACAATATCATTGCGAGTGAAGCCAAAAGTTAGTCCTTACAAATGGTATCAGAGCCCATACTCCAGTTAGAAATATGTGGTTCGAGGATGAAGCATGCAGAAGCTGATGAACCTATAATGACCCGATCTTGCGAGGGACGAGAGTGCAACTAGTGGACCTGTAATGACCCGATCTTGTGAGGGACGAGAGTGCAGCTCTCCCTTCTCGTGCAGGTGGTGGGCCTGTAATGGCCCGATCTTGTGAGGGGCGAGAGTGTGGCTTTGCCTTGAGGATGGTGAAGGGGGCAAGAATGAAACAAATCCTACATCGCATGGGAATAGTGAGGTGATGTGCATGAATCAAATCCTACATTGCATAGGGATGGTGAGGTGATAGGGCAGGAATGAACCAAATCATACATAGGGATGGTGAGGATGGTGAGGTGATGTGCATGAACCAAATCCTACATCGCCTAAAGATGGTGAGGTGATGTGCCTTATAAAGTGTGAAACCAGTCTCAACTTGTGATTGGGCATTTTTCAAGTGAAGCCTAGGAGAACAAAACTGGTACTGTTAGTGCAAATGCAACCCAAACCAAATCATATCATTGTGAGTGCAAACAATATCATTGCGAGTGGGGCCACAGGCCATCACTGCTGTCCATTAGAATATGATTCTAGGGAAAACTCTTTTAATGTAGCAAATTTGTCTTGTCATGTGATGATGAGATATCACACATCTAACTGATCACATCTCTCCATTTTTTATTCTTTTCAAAGACACGTATCAAATATGACGAGACTCAAATGGATTGTCCATTTTCTTTGCTTTTCAAAGACATATCAAATATAACGACACTCAATTGGATGGTTGACGACATGTGGACACGCTATGCGAAAGTTTCAATTTAATAGACTGTCGCAAATGTATGAAAAGGTTAATTCCAACTCCTGAAATAACTATAGAGGAAGCTTTTCCCTAAAAAACTAGGGACTAAACTGCGCTAACTCCATGCTAGCAAGCTGTCCTTTTTAGTGTTCATGCTGCACTTAGTTGTGGACATGGATGAAACTCTGTTTTGGCTAGAACAAGAGAACTTTATTTAGCTATTGTACATCTCCAACCTGACTGGCAAACGGGTAATTGAGGGTGTGGAAATTACAAGAACCAACCTCTCCTCTAGCTATGATGCCCTCACCCTCACGCAATTTCAACGTTCCTACTTAAGATAGGACTTTGATTGGAACTAAAAGTATTTGAAAAAGAAAGATTAGATTCGATTTTTGGTCCTTTTGAATGTAACTGTCACATAGTCAAATCCTCCAATGTTGTGCATGAACGACGAGATCCAATTAGCCAGAACGCTTTGATTTGCCACAGTATTCGCAGAAGTAGCAGCAGAATTATTTCAAATACATTCATCTGAATACTCCATAAACTGACAAAAAAAGGAAAAAGAAAATAAGAACACTTCAATCTCCCGCCGAGAAGGAGAGACCCTTCTCAAGGCTTGGCCGGCCGAGTCCGAAGAACCACATCGTCAACATCCACTTTAGAGCCATGCACAGAGAAACAGGAAGTTGAAGACAACCTCGACAAACGATTAAGAACCGTCGCCATTGCTCTTCCTATTCTCCTTGCCCTTGTCCTCCTTCCTGTCGTCGACGTCGACCCGGTGGTGGTGCTCCACCACTTCTTGGTTCTCTGAGCCAACGTCTCCTCCTTCCGGCTAAACCTGTAGCTCCTCAGAAACCTCTGCCGGGACGCGTACCGGTCGACGATGGGGTCGTCGCCGATGACGGACTGGCCCCTCGAGCTCGTGCTGATCGACCTCAAGAACATGGCGGACTCGGCCCACTGATGGTGCTCGGCCGAGGTCTTGCTTGTCATCGCTGGGTTTTGCACCTCCATGCAGTCGATGCGGCTCGTGTTCATCGTCATCGTCTTCGAACACTGGCGACTTGATATGTCTCGGTTCTGTCACTCAATCTTTCGCTCTTTTCTTTTGTTTCAAGCTCTCGAGAATGGCGCTTCAAATATCTCTACGTATTGATCAACATCCATTCAGAGTGCCCACAACCAAATATATTTATAGCCGACAAAAGAAAGCAACTTCAGAATCCAACGTCAACATGGATTAGGAACTCTTGGGATTCGGTCAACCCATCCAAACTTTGTTCTTTCCTCTTTTGACTTTTCTTTGGCCATGTATCTCACGGTGAAAGTCCGACATTGGACTTTCCTTTTCTGTCCTCTTCTATGGTCAAGTCCAACGCTTCTTTGGACTAAACTGTGTAAACGACTTTGCCACGGATGTAATTTTCATATAAATAGATCTTTTCCTTTGAACTTTATATATAATTCAATTCAGATCAAGTTCATTCAACAGCTTAAACTCGAAATATATTTTAACATGATGAATGTAGGAGGAAGAGACTCTTGATATTTGATCTTGGTGTGAAATGAGTGTGGAGGAGTGTGCTAATATATATAGTAAATCGAGAGGAAATTTCCTTTTATAATGACTACATCTTGTCTGAAATATTTCCTTTTCTTTCTTGCTTACTATTTTGTCCACAGTTTTTTTTCGTTTACTGACTAATTTTTACCTCCCCCGACTATGTCGGGTAAACTAACTCATATTCTATATATTTTTTATTTGAAAAAGTCACAAAATTCCGTAACTATACCACTTGGCACATACACAAGGAGCCCGTCAAAGATGGGATTTTCAAAAATCCTATCTTAGATCGCAGATTTTCAAAATTTCAAATCTTATCTTAGGTTGCATAAAATATTTGATTGGATATTCCAACAATTAGAGGATATTAAGAGGATTTCAAATATCTTTTATCCTAACTCATCCCAATTCGAATATAGGACAGACGAAACCCAATTTTATGGGTTAAGTTACCATGATTCCACATACCAAGTTTGCTATTTATTGAGGAAGGATAAACATGCAATTCTAAATATGGAAAGGTAGTCTTCCATCGAAAACATATCTTCTGAAGTCTCCAGGCATCCCATCCTTATATAAACCCCGGAAGCTACAAGCTCTCAACCTCAGCCTCTCCTCAGTTCGCTCGACGAGGAACATGAAGGATCAAGCTCTCCCTGTGCCGGTTTTCGACGGCAAGAACTACGACTTCTGGACCATCAAGATGACGACCTACTTCAAGTCTCAAGATCTATGGGAGACCGTCAAGCATGGAGTAAGCAACGCTTCGTCGAGAGAAGAAGTGCGAGAGGACGCGAGAGCCCTCTTCACCATCCAGCAAGCCCTCGCCGACCGAGTCTTCCCGAGGATCTACGAGGCGAGGAGCGCGAAGGAGGCGTGGGACATCTTGAAGATGGAGTTCCGCGGGGGCCGAGAGGCGCGCGCGGCCAAGCTCCGGTTCTACCAGGCAGAGCTCGACCGCGGCGTTAGGAAACACGAGGGGTTTGAGACCAGTCAGGAGTACTACTCGAGGCTGAGGTTGGTGGCGAGTAGGATTAGATATTATGGCGGGTCTTTGCGCGAGGAAGATGTGTTCAGGAAGCTACTGCAAGGCCTCCCGGAGGCGCCCAGGCATTTCGTGAGTAAGTTGGTGGCGGAGGGGGGTATCGCCGTCCCCTCGGCGCGGGAACTGATCGGGTGTTTGGAGGCTTTCGAGATGAGGCCGAGCCAGGGGGGATGGAGTGGAGAGGATTTGGAAAAGGAACGTCGACGGCTGCTCAATCGTCTCCATCTACAAAAACAACAGGAAGGGAAGGAAAAGGAATTACTGTGATGCATATGCAACCGTGACCAACTATACATCGCTCAGGATCATGCATATATCTCCTTTGATAGAGCATATTATTGATTGATTATATTTAATATTAGGCTTATCATGTCACTTTAGATAATCATCTCACATGTCATATTCAATGTAATAAATTGAAGTACAGAGAAATTCCATATTCCTATCTTTCGCAAATTATTTTATTTATTCAACTTACTGATAAATAAACTATGTAGCCGCCTGCCCAATCTAGTGGAATCATCAAGTTCTTATCTTGAGCATTTAATGTCGTCTTTCGGTTTCCTTGCTGACTTTCCTCACTGCGACAATTCAGATAAAGGAAATCATCGGCGAGGACCTGGATCGAGTTGCAACTAGTTTGTTAGTTTTAGACTCGTGGTAATTCGTGGCAGTTCTTGCTTCATCTTTTTCATTCGATAGTATCTATTGATATGCTGTTGTTTCTGAAGCATTCGCCTTCTGGTATGAGCCAATGGATTGTGCCTGTTCTTTCCGTGAGTTTTATGACCTGCTTTTGGAGCTTTCATTCGAAAACTCCATGTTGCCTATGTCGGTAACGGTTTTTAAGAAGATAGGTTTCGATACTTGCTGGTAGAATCTATAGAGTTGCATACCATTCCTGTTCCCAAGTTCGAATCTCTGAGTCAAGTGACTTTTAATTGAAAATCCAGGAAAAAGTCGCGAATTTGACGTTAAAGGATAGTCTCTAGATGACAATTTTCTGATCCTCCACGCAATCCGCCAAGTGTTCTAGTATCTTTGTATTGCATCAAAGATGTGAAAATGGTCACGTTCTATGTAATGCGATATGAAGTGACACGGGGAAGTGAGGCAAGGAACACACACTTCTCCAGAACTACGCCTGGAAATAGAATGACTCTGAGTTACGGTGACCATCTCTATCACAGAAAGCTGCATTGACCAATGCAAAAACTATGTATCCGTTTGGTGAATCTAGTGAAATCATTGAATTCTTGTCTTGAACATGGAGTTTCACATTACTGTGACTCTTGTGGTACTCTGTTCTCCCATTTTCCTCACTAGGACAATTCATTTAAAGGAAATCATCAATCAGGTGCCCTCTTGAAGTTTTATAATCCTATGGACACTGTGGGCATTGTTGGGAACACCGTTGCACAGTCTGGCTCGTTCAATTGAGGGTGACAGAATTTCACAACTCCAAAAACTCCTCTTCCATGTGATCTGCACTAAACCTTGCTTCTCTTAATTCATTTAGTGCATTTCTCCACTCTTCAATTTCATCTGTTCCTCTCATGCTTCCAGAGAGCTCGAGGTTCCCAAGAGGCAAACCAGCATACTCGTTTGCAACAGATCTGCAACCCTTTCTTACATGAGGAGAGAAGAGGACATCGTGGCCCATATTCCTCACAAACAAAAGCCAGGCTTCTTCCTTGAAGGGGCTCTGGCTTGCTCAGTTCATTGCATTTCATTTGATAACATAGATTCAATGACTGAGTCGCTAGGATTGTCTGAGCCATCCACACCAAGGGAAATTTCCACCTCCTCTAGATTAAAGGAGTTACCACCCATCATCCAGTATAAGGACATGCCTTTGCCTCTTCAATAGATGCGAAAGTTCCACAGCCTGATTTGTAGGATTGTTAACATTCAACAGCATATGATTTAGACATTCCCATATCTTGTCTCGCTAAGTATGAACGCTGCATTCTCGCTTCTGCCTTCCTTTAGAATAAGATTATGGACATTGGTGAGAATGGTTGGTTTCAATCTTTAACACTTTGTCGTCCCTCAAGCGAGATAATATCTTGTTTAGATTTTTCCGAATGCATCACCTTACAAGTCCACTGTTGGCAGCTACTATTCTTCTGTATCTTGGGCTTTTAGTGCACGACTTCGCCAGAAAATTTGCCTCGCTTTCTGAGTTCCTGCACCTCCTTCAGTCAATTGTTTCATACTGTCCGTCAATTTCAAACGTGAAAACCATCTTCATTTGGAAACTTCTCATTCTGGGAAAAGACTGCCTTTTATTGTGTCTGCATTTGTGTACCAGCTTTCAACTTCTCTCTTCCTCTTCCATCCAAGCTTACATTCTTCAAATTTTAAGGTTGAAAGTACATCGGCTTCCAAGTTAACTTTCCAGTTCACCTAAAAGTGCTTGCTTCTTTTTGTCTATATTACTGTTGTTTATGATGACAATGCCGATCACCATTGAGAGGTCCATTTGTTTAGATAGTGACAAGGACAAGCTTGCAAATCAATCTGAAAAAGGAGAGGCCGATGCCTTAAGAATAAAGAATGCGAGTTTTCTTCCCAAGCATAGAAACAACTTCAGCCATCTGCATTTGGAGAGAAAGGAGGAATGAACAAAGTTGTAGTTAGATGAAATGCGTAGTTGAAGCTAAAACCAAAACCAGAAATTGATTGAACATACTCTTCCATATCAGCAAAGTAATGGTCTTCATCCAAATTTGATATTCGAATTTGACCTGCCTCCAACCTGGGGAGTTAAGATCAGACGCACATAGGAAATACTGAAGATTTACAAAAGATGCAAAAGGAGTCACAGAACCATAGCATGAATTTCATCTTAACATCCTTCTAACGATGCCATTAACTTTCACCAATTGTAGCTGAACCTTTAGTATAAACCCAAATGAGCAAAAACTGGAGAATGCAACAGAAGCAGATAATGCGCGCAATAGTTCCCAGAAATTCAATAGGATTACCAAACCTATCAATTGATTTACTTAGCCCACACCTGTATTCTAATTTTCCTTTATACAACTAGCAGAGGAAGTCAGTTCTCTCCACCTCCTTCAGGCTCCACATGAATACACAATGGGAGATTACATCCTGAAAGGAAGAATTGTATCGAACTGATCTACATGTTGCTCAATAGCTCAGCTGGATTATTTTCTTAAAAAAAAAGAAGACTTTGTGAATGTTTGCTTGTACTACGTAACACCTGATTCTAGGAAAAACTCCTTCAATGTAGACTGTAACTGTGATGGGAAAATTACTGTCAGGAATGCTAAACTCACGTATGCTTTTGACAAGGTTAAATTCTGAATCCTGAAATTACTAGGGAGGAAGTTTTGCTTTGGCTACACATCCTTCTGTCCTAAAATTGGGGACTAAACTGAGAGAACTCCATACTAGAAAGCTGTCCTTGCTGTTCATGCTGCAGTTAATTGTAGATACAGAGGAAGCTCTGTTTTGGCTAGAAAAAGAGGATACCACCAATCTGACTGGCAAAAGGGTTATTGTATGTATGGAAGTCATAAGAAGCGATCTCTCCTCTCACTACTTTGTGCAAGTTCGACATTCCTACAGAGGATAGGACCTCCATCAGGAGTTCGATATCGCAATAGAGAGTTCACAATCACCATTAAATAAGCAATTCGTTCACTAGTATACTTCCCATACAATGTTCTTAATACTATATTAGAGGATCTAATAATATTCGCAAAGGAAAGACTAGATTCGATTTTTAGTCCTTTGAATCTAACTGTCATGTAATCAAAAACCCCAACGCTGTAGATTGCAAGAACTTAAAGGGTCATAAGATGATTTAAAAACTAAATCTGGACTTCACATCTTCATCATATTCCTAACATAATCATGCCGGAGAATGACGTTCTCCAAATCAAATCGAATTCGATCAGAGAAGCAAAACCAGGGAATATCACCGGACCGACATTAATTTTCTGTTGCGAATAATGAGGAAAGGGAAACAACAAGATCCAATTAGCAAGAACGCTTTGATTTGTCACAGTTTTCACAGGAGCAGCAGCATTATTTCAGATACATTCATCTTGATATTCCACAGCCGGACAAAAGAAAAAAGAAGGAAAAAAAAAAGAAAATAAAAGCGCTTCAATCTCCGACCGAGAAAGGAGAGAACCTTCTCAAGCCTTGGCCGGCCGAGTCCGAAGAACCACATCGTCGACGTCCACTTTGGCGACGCACAGGAACAGAAAGTTGAAGACAGCCTCAAGAAACGAGCAAGAGCCGTCGTCATTGCCCTTCCTCTTCTTGTCCTCGCTCTCGTTCTTGCCCTCCTTCTTCGGCGTCGACCGCGCGGTGACGCCGCCCCGCTTCGCCCTCAACCACTTCCTGGTTCTCTGAGCCACCGTCTCCTCCTCCTGGCTGAACTTGTAGCTCCTCAGAAACCTCTGCCGGCGCGCGTACCCGTCGTCCACGGGGGCGCTCCCGCCGCCGACGGCCCCGCCCCTCGAGCTCGCGCTGATCATCTTCAAGTACACGGCGTCGGACTCGGCCCATCGGCGGCGCTTGCTCAAGGCCTGGCTTATCTTCACCGGGTTTTGCACGTCTATGCAGTCGATGCAGTTCGTGTTCATCATCATCATCGCCTCCGCAACGCCCGGCAACCTAGTTTACCTCGGCTCGTCACTCGATCTTTCGCTCTTTCCTCGCTTTCCTATCTCTTCTCGGCTTTTGCTTTGGGTTCGGCAAATCTCAGGAATGTGAGAGGAAGTGGTTCTTGATTATCTGATCTCGTTGAGCTGAGTGTGGTGCAGTGTGCATGTATATATGGCGTACCAAGAAGCCGGCGTTTAAGGAAATTTCCTTTTCGTAAGGCCATGCTTTGTCTGCAAGATTTCTTCTTCTTTCCTCTTTTGTGTCATATCAACGGTTTGTTTATTCCGGACTAAATTTCGCCCCTGATAATTGAAAATTAAATTGCGATTCTTCAATTTGTTTTTTCATATTAAATACTTTCCTTGTACACTGAATAGTCTTGATCCTTGATAATTGCCTATAAAGATACTCGTGCCAAGACCAAAGTTGCTTGTGTTTGAATTTTTTCCTCCACCAGCCGTGTTGGGTGAAAATTGTCCATATTTTAAATTTAGAAGAGCAATATGAACTAAAGAAAATTGGTGAACGTTATTTTAAAAATTGCAAAAAAAAAAAAAAAAAAAAAAAGACAAGAAAATGATTCTATGATTTATGTATGATTTGTTTTTCTCAAACCTCACATTAACTTTAACATTTATAAAGAGAAAAAAGCGATTAGATTTATCTATTAGATTTTTAGCATGAATCTTGTTCACCTGTGCGTCATTCACTTAGCAACATAAAAAGTTATAGAGTTCCTACTACCTAGAATAGAACGAGTAATTAATACTTATTGGCATTCCTTATGAACAATAACATTGTTTTGCTTTTGACCCATTAATTATAATGTAATCAACAATAACATTGTTTCCATGTGTTTTAGATATTAGACATTATATTCACAATTTTATTCGGAATACGTGCGAGAAACCTTAGTGATAAGGAGAGCAAGTCACCTACCAATTGATGATTGAATGTAAACAAGGATATATTAAATTCACCCATGAATTCACATACACGCACGCAAATTTATTTGCCTGAAGTTCCAACCACATTATTTTCTTTATTAGGAAATAACATCAATGGACGTCACCAAAAAAAAAAATATCTCCATATGTACAACGGTCAATACCACCAAAGTCACAAACTGACTTGTGCATTATTTACCAAATTAATTTAAAAAAAAAATCTTAAATTGGCACATCCATGGCAAGTTTGTCAACATATTAAGGCAAAATTGGGGACTAGCTAAATTAGCAGATTTTGTAATCTCAATATTTTATTTGGATTTGGCTTCTTTAAAACGACTTTGTTTATGAGACCAACTTATGTTGAATTTTCACATTAAATTTAGGTCACACGCCAATCGTTTGTGTTGTTTATTAGATGCGTTTTTACATCAACAATTTAATGGGATAATAAATAGAAATTAATAGATGATAAATTTGTCATAGATGTGTTAATTTATGATCTTTTATGATATATAAATTAGTTGAGAGAAATACAATATGAATATACTGTTTTGAGATTTTTTATAATGCGAAAAATAATATTAATTAAAGATGGCACAAGTGTAATGGTATAGAATTTTAGTGATAATAATTCTATATATCATTTAGGATACAGCTTTTGATCAATTTTTCCTGGTCAGCACAAGAATTGTCGCTCAATCATTGTAATAATCTTGTCCTCGGAGTCTGACAAAAAAAAATTGTTGTTCTTGGAGAAAATTTCGCGGTAATACTCTTGCTTCTCTTTGAAATTTGAACGAAGAAGGGGAAACCCTAAAGAAAGCAACGTGAGAGGACCTAAAAAGATATCCCGAAAGGTAACAGTCTGACAGACATTCTGCATAAAGCGCGCGTAAATCCAAGCCTCTTTTTTGTTCTGTCTCAGAGAATCTTTGGCTCTTGCGCCCCTCGTCTTGTCTCGTCCTCCAAGTTCACTGTTGAGTGCATATTTTATGAAGTTTCGGTTCTTGTCTTCACCCCGTAGTCATAATTCTTAAATTACAAGTTACGCAAGAAACCATGCATGGCTTTCGGTTCTCGATGCAGCAGCACAGAAGAAGCGCGAGAAAAGTTGGCTGAACACCAATCTGATTTCTGCATTGGACTTGGTTTCGAGCTGCAATTAGGAAATATTTTGACTGATGGGGTTTGGTGAAGTTCTAAGCAAGCATCCACGCTTTGTCTTTAGCATTCGTTCTAACCAGCTAAGAAAAAATTCGGTGTAGGGACCAGGGAGACTTTATGAAACACTATTCTGAAACTTTTACTAAAAAAATCACTACTTGGTCCTAGTAGCTAAGGCTATATAATATTACATTGCAGAGATTCATGTCGAAGCCTGCGTCTTAGGGCAAGGCCTGTCTTCTAATAAAAGTTCAATCCGTCCAGACAGTTTGTGGCGTTGTGAGGATTGATTGTAGTATGAGTTATTGGCGCATTTTCTCTTCACTATCTTTTAAACAAACTCTTTTTCGCCATTAAAGAGCTTCAACCTTAAAAACATATTAATACTCCCATGTTTTATACTGAAGGGTTTAGTCAAGTGGTAAAAACTGAAACTTTGTGACTAGTGCAAAGACGTGAACTCATTACCTTCTGGGTTGCTAGACCAATATGTATATATATACACACACATACATATATGACAAGCAACTTGTAGTTGTATGAAATGTTTTCATAATTTATAAAGTTTAGATAATTCTTCTATTTTGATGAGAAAGTATAAGTAATTTTTCTTAGACAAAGCCATCCCTTTTTTAACCATAAGAATGGACTCCTTTTTCATTTCTCTCTCTTCCTTTTTTTTTGAGGCAATGGATGCATTTTCTTAGAAACAGATCCTTTGACTCTTGCCAGGACCACCTTCGACAGATCCGGGTCCAAACAACTCGGAGTTCAATATGCAAAGCTTGACTAGAAACCATCTAAAGATGCTTTTTTTTTGTAGGCCATGATGTAGAATTAGCTTGTGTATGTAGAATGAGAGGCTCATCATGTCCAGTGAAGATTGGTTGGGTGCTTAAACAATCCTAGATTGTTATCAAAATCAAGGTCCAAGACACCCATTGACTTGGATTTTGATTAGTGACTAGGAATACCTATATTCAGTGTAAGTAACATGTTGACTCATATGGTAAAAGAATTTTCTTCTCTTGTGATTGTGTGTTCAAGCCTTACCAGTAGTACTTTAGGAGTAAAACCATTAATGCACTAGACTGATGTGGTGGATGAGCCTTTAAATTACCCTGGGAGATGGACTTATCTAGGTACACAAAAGCTTACTCGGATATCAAACTGTAATCTCTAAAAGGGGAGGAGAGAACAAGTAGGCTTTGGGAACTTGAATAATTGCAGGTACGGGTTGACGGTGGGCCAGTTAGGGCTAACAACAATAAGAGGTCTGGCCCAAGCTTTTCAAATGGCCTCTCCGTCCAAGTTTTTGAAACAAATTACAATTGACATAAGGTACGTTTGGTTAGACTTTTGGGAGAAGTCTTTAGGGGAATGCAAAGGGTTTTAAGTTAAAGGGATTTTTCAAAAAGTAAATTATAATAAAAAGTCAATAATGAAGTATTTTTGAGTAAAATAGTGTTTGGAGTATTTATATTTACAAAAGACCTTTATTATTAAAAAAAATAAAAAAAAATATTTGGTTGGTGAAGAGCAGTGATCGTTGGCGATCCATATTGCTAGCGGCAATCGTTGTCTGAGGTTGTTGGACCTCAGGCGACCCCTAGAGACCACCAAAGAGGGTGGATTCGATCCGGGTGACCGCTAGTGGGGGTCGTGAGACCCTCGCTTGAGGTCGCACGGCCTTGACGAGGGTCGCCTGGGGTCGCGCAACCCAAGCGCGGCCCTCGCCGAGGCCCCTTGATCTTAGGCTAGGGTCTCGCCGGGCCGCGCAACCCTCCCGGGCGAGACCCTCACTTAAGGTCGAGTGGCCTTGACGAAGGCCGTCTTGGGTCAAGCGACCCTCGGCGTGGTCATAGTGACCCAAATTGTGCAGCCTCCCTCTGAGGTCGCCACAACCTAGATGGCGTGGAGGTCGCCATGACCCCCAGCAATGGTTGCTTGGGAAGCCGACCTCCGTCTAGCTCATCGTCGACTCCTTGCAGCCTTGCACAACCTTGCCAGTCGCCCTCAACAAAGAAGATGAACAGTCCATATTTGCATGCTCAGAAGGTTGAAAGCCTAAGGCACCTCAAGACCAGCCTTGGGTTTAAGGCTAACTTTTCTCTAACACGGGTTTGTAAAATTTTTCCCAAACCCAATATTTGGCCAAAAGGACTTTGGGTGTTCAAAGCCCATTTTCAAAGCTGTTTCCAAACGTAGCCATAATCTATGTTGAATGAGTTTCATCTTTACATAAAGAGTATATTGTACTTTTAAAAAGGGGATCACAATTTTTTATTCTACATTATATCCTCAGTTTATTATTTTGTAAATATTCTATTCATGGATAAATGCATTTTTATTTCCTGAATCTCACAAATTTATATTTAAAATCTGAATAGTTTTTATCTTATGAACAACCGTACAAAAATTTCAAATCTTAAAGAATCTTCCTAACCATATACATATGTATGTACGTATGTATCTATCTGCGACTTCTTCAGTAATTTATTTCCATTATTTACAAATTTTCACATTTCATAAGGAAATTGTGTGAAATCTTTTACATGGGAATGGTCATGCTTCAATTTTGATAGCATTTGCAATGAAATGAACGATACAATGGGATGTCACGTGACCCGTCGATGGGTTCAATTCTGTGCCGTGTTTGATATACTTGCGACAAATCGATGTCTATCATTGAGGATTACTAGTATTGGGTCTTTTCTTATTTTCCTTTTTCGCCTATCTCGATATTTCTCAAGATTCACGATATGGTGTTTGGACATGTTGTTGTTTGAATGCGCTTTCAAATAGTCTGAGTCTAGAGGCCTTTCATTCAAATTGTATAGATTATCTCAATTTGTAATCTTTCAAGTTTGTCTGGAGAAGAAAGGACCAAATTAGGTTGATTGGCCATTGCTACTAGCCATCTGTACAATCAACATCTACATCAATAGATAAATAAATACATCGATGTATTTATGGAAATTACAAGAAGATGTTGCCACTGAAAGGAACATTCTCATCCTCCCCAGACAAAGGGAATACAGACATTGAATCAGTCCATTTCTCAGCCACTTCAGACGGCTATTCCTTTGTAAATTCAAATTCAGATTTTTATTTTTGTTTCCAATATATGGTTTCCAATAAAATAAAGAAAAAAAAAATAGAGATCATTGGATCGCTGACTTTTTCACCCAAATTTTCTGTCTTATCTCCGGCTCCTTGCCGTCCCAACTTGGACATCTCCTTTGCGTTATACTACTTTCGGTCCCTATCAAAGACACTTTCATCAGAAAGACACCGTCCAGGAAACATGATTTTCATTTTATTTTCCATTAGTTTAGAGAAACTTGTCATTTTTGGGACTATATTATATGAATATTTTACAACTAATCATATTGTTTACTAGGAAGAGGAGCTTAAATCAGAGCCAAAGACAAATTGAAAAGCTAGATTCTATTGCAGTACCGACTTTGTTGTACTCTTGAGAGCTCCACACTAACAACAATCTCTAGCTTTTTGTCTCAATAATTGTTGCTCTTGACGTCAACAGAGCTTCTTTAATCTTAATCAGGGCACATTGGAGTGCTTTGGGGGCTTAATTTTCAGAGCTCCTAACAATGGCAGCCCTCCTTTTCTCCTCCAAAACTCTACCTTTTCTTCTCTTCATCTTCTTCTCTTGTGCCCAAGTTCTAGCTCAGTCACCCGGTAAAGGAGCGAATTACTCTTGTTCCTCGGACTCGCTGCAATCGTGCGATGCATATGTCGCGTACTTTGCCCAGCCGCCGGACTTCATGGATGTGGGGAACATCTCGGACCTTTTAGTGTGAGCCGTCGATCGATCATCCAAGCGAGTAACCTCGCGTCGGAGTATAATGGGCTGGTCCAAGGGCAACTCTTGCTGGTACCGATCAAGTGCGGATGCGACGGGACTAGCTACTTCTCTAATGTCACGTATGAAATCAAGCAAGGCGACAGCTACTACTTGGTTTCGACCCACGCGTTTGAGAATCTCACCAATTGGCAGACTGTAGAGGCTGCCAATCCGTCCCTGAACCCGACCACGCTTAAGGTCGGGACGCGAGTCATATTCCCTTTGTTTTGCAGGTGCCCTTCAAAGGCACAATCGGAGGCAGGACTCAATTTGTTCATTACTTATGTCTGGCAGACTAATGACCAAGTCTCCACCGTGGCTAGTAAGTTCAATGCAACCCCAGGCGCTATCATAACAGAGAACAACCAGAACAATTTCACCTCGGTTATAGACCATCCGGTCTTGATCCCGGTCTCGCAATTGCCGATTCTCACACAGAATTACAGCTCCATCCCTAGCAAACGTGGCACAAACCATCGATGGCGCCTTGTGATCATGACCAGTTCGGTCTGCGCCGCTCTGGTTTTCCTCTTGGCGATCTCTCTGGTCCATATGCACAGCAAGCCCAAAAAGGCCTTGGACCGAAATGGCTCGTCACTAGAGACATCTGATTTAATTCCAGCGAAGGAACTTGCTAGGTCCGAGAGCTTCGAGCTGAAGGCCGTGCAGGATAAGTTGCTGCGTGGTGTTTCGGGCTATCTGGGCAAGCCAATAATGTACGATGTGAGAGCGATTATGGAGGCAACAGCAGACCTCAGCGAACATTGGAAGATCGGGAAATCGGTCTTCCGGGCCAACATTAATGGCGAAATTCTAGCATTTAAAAAAATCAAGGACGAATCTTCAGAAGAAATGAAAATTCTGCAGAGGCTGTATCACGCCAATCTGGTGAAACTAATGGGTGTGGCATCTGATATTGATGGTCCTCGCTTCTTGGTGTATGAGTATGTCCATAATGGATCACTCAACAAGTGGCTGCACAAGCAATGCACATCCTCATCAGGGTCAGTAGTCCTCATGTGGATCCAGCGGCTGTGGATCGCCCTTGACGTTGCAAACGGCCTGCAATATCTGCATGAGCACGCCCAGCCGAGCATCGTCCATGGGGACATCAGGACGAGCAACATACTCTTGGACTCGAGGTTCAAGGCCAAAATATCAAACTTCTCAATGGCGAAGCCGGCCACAAGCCCAGCAGAGCTAAAGGTGGACATCTTCGCGTTCGGGGTCTTAATGCTCGAGCTGCTCTCGGGGAAGAAGGCGATGGGGATGAAGGAGAGCGGCGAGATCGGGATGCTGTGGAGAGAGATAAGGGAGGTTTTGGATGACGATGGTGATGGAGGAGGGAAGAGAGAGGAGAAACTCAGGAAGTGGATGGATCCGAACATGGATGGGTTCTTTCCCATGGATGGTGCTCTGAGCTTGGCTTGTTTGGCCAGGACATGCACAATGGAGGCACCGTGTTTGAGGCCGAGCATGGCCGAGATCGTGTTCAATCTCTCTGTGCTCACTCACTCGTGTGCCGAGAACTTGGAAGGGTATTGGGCTTCTCCTAGGCTGGAAGCCGAAGAGGCTGCTCAGATCATCAGTCCAGTCAAAGCTCGTTGATTACGGGATCGTAATCTGATGGGACTGTATAAGTTCCCGAATGTACATATAGCTCTTTTCATAGCCTAAAGCAGATGTTCTGTGAATCTTTTTAGCTTGTTTTGTTTGTTTTTACAATGAAAGCTTATGCGTATAACGCACTTTTCATGAATGAAGGATAGGCTGTCGATCTTTTGTCCCAGCCTAATGATGATCGCTTCTTTCCTTCTGCGTTTTGAGAAGAAAACAAAATGAAAATACAATCCATCAAAACATGACAGTTTGAATGAGTCGTCCGGCGAGTGTTATTCTCATCTGTTCAAGAATACGCCCAAATCTCATCTGATGCATTCTGAATGACATTATCTGCTGGACATATGCTGCTTCATTACTAACTGGTATCAGTAACGATGCTTATGAGCGCGTTCGCTTTGGCTAAAGGTTGGTTCACGGAAATCTAACTGCTCGGGGAGTTGTCTTCTTTCTTCTCCTTTTGTCGGAGGGGGAACCCCGAAATCGATCTCAATCTCTCTATTCCGCTCATTTGCTAGTGCTTCTTTAGGACTTCATCATTTGATTTTGCTGCCGATGCAGCCGTATCTTCCCTCTCCAGTGCAGGTCATAATGAAGCCGGCGCGCGACTCGGCAACCGGCTGAAATTCCCTCCGATTAAAAGAAAACGCCGCATGTGATGCAACATCTAGCGTGAAATTCATGATCGCCGGATTATAGATAAATATATGCAATGTTATATCACATAAATGACGCATAACTTAACGACATTAAAATAAATATAGATAAATAAAGAAACCCCTTAAGACAGTTTCCTTCCATTGACCGGGATCTTCACCCTGTGCTTCAAGAACACAATGGTTTGTGCACTCATGTTTACTTGTCCTTGGCCCATTTGCCCATCTCTAGTAAAGGTGGTTTCTTCGGATCTTCCAATTTCACGTATTTTAGTATAATCTTGCGATTCCCAAGGAACACATATTTTAAAAATAACCTCTAATTATTTTTATAACAAAATATATATTCACAAATTCCTAGCATTGTAAAATTTTGTTGTCCATGATCATGATTTAACTCATTGACCATTATTTAAATGGGTAAAATCGTGATCTTCCCAATACTAGAATAAATAGTGATGATACAAAGGATTATTTTTTCAAAAATATTTTACAAATCATTTATTTTTTACAAAATAAATGGAAGTTTTAGTGCCAAAGATTCCATTACGGTCGTGAGAGCAATCTATTCCCACTTTCAATGCCTATATTGAGGCTACATGGGCTGCATTACTGGATCAATCCAGGTAGCTCAGTTTAAAAGAAGAGGACATCACAGTTTTGGCTCCTGTGTTTTTGGTAAATTTCATTTTTGTTCGTCATACTTTGTCCGGTTATAATTCTAATCCCCATAGTGTTGTCCAATTACAAATTAAGTCCTTCCATCAAATTGCTGTTCACAGATACGTCCGAACTTGTTAAGTCAGCACCAGCAACTGACACGTGATGCCCACAAATACAAGGTTCTAAAACAAATTGCACTTCGTGAAGAAGAATTGGAATGTCCCTACTGCAATCCTTCAAACTGTCTTGAATGACTTGGCAGCAACTTTGGATGAAGAGGGATGGCACAGTCCAAAGAACTCTTGAGGTGAGAGTTTCCCCGGACTTGTGGATGCATTTGGGCATTGGGCCCAATTTCTCTCCTTCAAGACTTTGAAGCATATCTAATAATATTTGATCTACAGTTGATTGGAGCGAACAGATTAATGGCCTAATCCACTTTAGCCAATGTGCAGATCGTCCATTTGGAAATTTGTGCTTCTCGCATTGTGGCATCGGGTTGAACATGATTTTACATGTATGGTAAAACTGAAAAGCTGCAATGACCTTGATGTTTGTCCCTGAACTGGTGAGGCCGGAATCAGCCCAAGGGGACTCTAAACACAATTATGTTTTGAACTAAACTTAGGTGGCGGCAATGGTACGGGAGGTGATGAAGTTTGGGGCACTGAGGGCGGCTGCCACGTCGGAACTGTTAGCGTACTATAAGGATAAATCATAGGGTTTTTTTCAGTGATTCCATTAGCCTTTAGTGTAATTCTTTCTAGTATCCAAACCAAATTGAGCAAATGTTTTGACGATATTGAGAATATCATCTCCTCTAACGACCGTGTACATCAATAGATATACTTCACACCAGCGTCGTTTTGGCCCTTGGTGGGACAAGCACAGCTGAGAGGAACCCTAACGTTTTGACCGATTCGCAGATTCTCCAACGATAGGTTGTTCAGACTCTCCATGGCTTCACATGTTGAGAGGCCTTTGAGGACATTGTTGGTGATGCTTGAATAAGAATCTCCGCTTTGGACCGCGTAGGATGAGTTCACCTCATAATCCTGACCAGAGCAGGAGCAAGTCACGGGAACAATTAACGTCTTGTTGGGGTCGAAACTCATCATTGATGAGACCGAGTTTACCGACGCAATCTGAGCAGGATCAGAAGCCAAGAGCTGAGCGATGGAGTAAATGATGTCGTAAGGAGGATGCGACCAGAAGATGAGGCAAGCTTGGCAACTTGACGTGAGGCCATTACAAATTGCAATTGCAACCAAAGGCGGAAGAAGAATTGTTGTCATTGTTACATGCCACCGAAGGGTCACCAAGATAAGGCTGTTGCCCTAAAACCAAACCAGGACACATCGCGCAGGGTACTGAAACTATAGAGAACGAAGAGAGAAGCTAATTATGGTCAAGTCGGGAGGTGCTTCTAGAGTTACATTTCGAAGATCGAATCAGCTGTCATTTAGGCTCTGTTCGTTTCGTGAAAAATAATTTCCGGGAAAACGTTTTCCGGATTTTCCGACGTTCGTTTCACGGAAAATGAATTCCTTGGGAAAAATATTTTCCATGAAAAGAAAAAATTCTTCTAAATTAGAGGAAAATAACTTTTGAAAAGTGGAAAACATTTTCCTCACTTGATCTCTCTTATCTCACACCTCTACAAATCCTCACTTCCTTCTCCCCTTTCTTATTCTTCTTTTCTTTTTTTATTCGAATTATTTTTTAATTTTCTTTTTCTTTTTTATTCGAATTATTTTTAATTTCCTTTTTCTTTTCTATTTCTTTTCTTTTCTTTTCTTTTTTCTTTTCTTTGTTTCTCATCTTCTTCTTTCTTGGCTAGTCGTTGGCCATCGCTAGGCAAACCTCAAGCTTGTCGATCTCAAGCTCGTGCTCGTCGATCTAGTGAGCTCGAGGCTCACTAGTGGCGAGCGTGCTTTGGCGGGCCATCGCCGTGGCGATCGCGGCCACGGCCAAGAAAGAAGGAGATGGAAAACAAAGAAAAAAAAAAGAAAGATTTTTAATTAATAATAGATTTTAAAAATTAAAAGTAATTAAAAATCAAATTTTAAAAATATATGAAAAATCCATTTAAAAAATAAAATAAATGAAAAAGAGCATTTGAAGGAAAATATTTTCCTTACCGAATAGTGAAAAATATTTTTCACTTCATTTTTTAAGGTTTCATCCGAATATCGAAAATAATTACATTTTCCGGAAAATGAATTCCTATAAAATATTTTCCGAAACACCGCATTTTCCGCGAAACGAACGGAGCCTTAGTCATGTTTGAATCGCATGGAAGGTGTGCTCAAATTAAGTAGCATTATTGCAGGGAAAATTCTGGTTTAAATTTTGCGATCGAAGGTGTTTTCGAGGAACATGCCAGTAGGACAATTGGGAAGATTCAAACGGCAGACAAGATTATGATGAAGATACTTTTGCTTGCTGAAACTATGGTCTCCTTCGGGGGTGTAATTGATTTTAGATAGATTTCAAGGTTAGAAAACTACAAAATGAACATTATAATATAGTAGGACCATGACGTGGTTTATTTCAATTTGGGGCACCTGTTGGCTAAAAACATTTGAGTCTTGGTCTTGGGCGTGTCGAAGGATTAAATTATTGTGCCTGGGAAGGTTCCTATGTATCTCCGTTGTCCCAAGATCTTTTCAACGGCAAATTAAGGGATCTTCTTCTTTATTGATTTAGTCTTGTCACTTTCACTACACCCTGTCAAAAATACGACGAATATGTCTTCCATCATCCCTTCTTTTTCGCTTGAATTTAACAGTGAACAGGGCATCTCAAAGCTAGTGTGAAAACGCGGTTTAGCTCAGTTCCGTTTGATTGTGCTTTTGGCCTTAGATGTGGGTGTGTTTCGTGTTTTGTAACTTAAAACCAACGCAAGTACCTTTAATAATGTCACTGAGTTCCTCTAAGTCACTTCAAAATTGAAATCTTTTCCATAGACCTGTAAAATTTGAGCGTGTTCATGAAGAAGATGCCGAAGGGGTCATCGGAAAAGCAACAAAGCTCTTTAAAGCAATGATCCATTCCCCGGGCTTTTTGAATTGGTCCACAAGATTGTAACATCTCTTGTACGTGAAAGGAAAAAGAAGCGGCTGTAAATGCGTGAGCGTCAAAGTTGGGGAGAAAGAACGTGTCCACATGAGCTCTTGGATAAGATTCTTCTCACCATGTCGGGCGAGTGCATGGCAAAAGAACCAGAAAGAAGCAAAATTACTTTTTCATCTTTTTTCATTCTATATCAAACTAACGAAAGCATGGAGTATTCACAGAGAAGAAAGAGAGGATTTCCATCTAGGGTTTATCCTAGCTTGAAAAAGATCCAAGGTTGAAGTCTTCATGAGAGAGCAAGATTCAATGGGCCACTTTAGGTTTTGTTTGAATGGAATAAAACATCAAGAAAATCTTGCACGATCTTCATGGAAGAGCACAAGCTGACAAAGTATGGACTTTCAAGTCAATGGGTAAAATTATCTTATCGGAGACTTTAACACGAAAATGGACGGTCACCGTGAGGTGGAGTACTAAAGCTAACCTAGTAAACCCTTTTGGTTGGAAAAAGCATTTCCCTAATAAACCTGTCCTATCATCTTTTTTAACTTAGAAGGGTTTAAATAAGTGCTGAATTGAATATAAAATTCAAATATACTCTGCGTGCGATGGAAGTTTATGACCTTGGAGCTCGGAAGCTTTGAAACGCAAACTCAATCCCGAGATTAAAAATGAAAAAAAGGGGTCGACTAAGACTAACCTCGATGAACCTTGTCTAATAAGGACTCTTACCACCATCAACTATGCATTCATAATTTTATGTGATGAGTATTATTCAATTGCCTTGTTGAAGGATAGTCTGTGCAAAAGGTTTGCAATGTGTAAAGCAAGCGAGGCTCTGAGTCTTCACCTTCTTTCTAATAGTGAAAATAGATTGCCACGTAAAATGATTACTGTGGTTTATGCTAGTTATTACTTGATGGGCTCTAACTCATACACTTAAGCTTTTTTGGCATAAAATTGAATCAAACTAGGTTTTTATAAATGTATAGATGGGCTAGCACCTGCGATAAATCATGTTATTTCTCTCCTTGATTTGCAATGATCCATCCATGATGTCGTGTTTAGTAATGCAATTAGACAGAAATAAAATGGATGAGGATTAACTATTTTTGGATCATGCCTTTGTTTATTATTGTGTATTTAAGTGGCCTTAGGTGTTCTGAAATAGATGCGCAATTTCATAAAAAAAATTTAAAATTTTTTTGTTCATTGATTGAAGAAATTACGGATGGACGAAGGAGGTAGTAGCGAAAAGAAGGGATCAATCTCGTGAAAAGTGCTTTAAAGAAACCCTTCCATTTTTTTTTCTTCTTTTCGAAAATGAAAACCGTTCCGACTTGGTTTTATTTGTTAAATGTTGAATCCTCTCCCTTCAAGCTTCTCATTTTTAAGGAAGTATTGAGAGCATGCAACAGAAGCCCAATCATTAGGAGGAAGCATGAGTACAAATCCGTCAATATATATAGTTAGACAATTCTTCACTCAAAAAACTAGATCACCGAATTATAAGCCAACCATCATATATTAACTAGTATACATCATACAAATTCTCTGATTTTAGAATTTTCTCAAACGTACCTTAATAGAGTGTTCCCTTATATTGGCAGAATTTCAATAGAACTAAGCGTGGAGATTGATTGATCCAAGCGGTTACATGTTTTTCCCTATATATCTCATTGCCTGTTTATCTATTTATTTTTGTTGGAAGGGTAAGATGAGGAAGATGAAAGTGAGACAAAATAGATTAGGAAGTCTAAAAGAGGAGAAAAAAAAGTGGATGTTTATTTATAATTTGAGTGGATATAAGAGAAATTAACAGAAAGGTAATTCGGGAAATTAAAAATGAGACCGTAGTATGCTTTCACATAGAAATATAGATATCATCACCTTCTACACAAATTATGAAACTGGAACGACCATGCATGGATACATGAAACTTCTTCTTTTTATTAAATCACGTTGCTGGAAGATTCCCAGCTGATGGAGGATGCCAACAACCCAGAGAGATACTGCACGATCTCGTCCATGTCGGGACGATCGGCCGCGTTCTTCTTCAGGCAACATCGGATGATCCCGATCATGAAAGCCGCCAGATTCGAAGGATAACGTCCTCCCAAGGAAGGATCAATCAAGCCCACCAACCTTTCAGTCATGGTATCCTCTGGTACAAACTCGTCTAGGGCTTCGTACAGATTCAAGCTCTCCTCTTTAGTCAGGGACTCCGCCTCTTTCCCCGTGATGATCTCCATCGCGAGGACCCCGAAGGCGTACACGTCGAGCGCAGTGGAGACCAGACCATTCTCCAAGTACTCCGGGGCCATGTAACCTTTCGTCCCAATGATGTGGCTTGTCAAGTCAAACCGGCCCTCGTTGCCTTCTGCCGACCTTGCCATGCCCAAATTCGTTATCTTGGCCCGGAAATCGCAATCGAGAAGGATGTTGCCGCTCGTGATGTTCTTGTGAATATGAGGAGGGCTGGTGAAGCCGTGGAGATGGTTCAGTCCGGTGGCCACATCAAGTGCAATTTGAACTCTTTGAGTCCAACTCAAGACGGTTTTACTATCACCTTGTGTGCTGTAAATCCAGTCACTTAAGGGTCCATGAGAAGCAAAGTCATAGACGAAGTACCAGTCGCCGTTGTTGAAGCAGATCCCTGAAAGGCGAACGATGTTGAAGTGGTTGATCTTCTTGAAAAGGTTGATTTCCTTGATCGCATCGCCATTCACTTTCTTGATAGCGACGGAGCAACCGTCGATCTCCCCCCGGTGGACCGACCCTTTAATCCAGCAGCTAGGACTAAAATCATTGGTCGCCAGTAGCAGTTCTTCGAAACTGTACACTTTGATGGACTGAGCTATGCCATGTATGGTCTGCATCAGTCCCTGAGACTCTTCCTCTCCCTTGGGGCCATCAGGGACAATAGTCGAGGCATGTTGCACATTTTTGCGGCGAAAAGACAGACAGAAAATAATGCCACTGCCGATTGCCAATGCACAAGCAGCTCCGACGAGTAAACCAGCAATTGCAAATACCCATTTGTTTCTCAAACTACTAGTCGATGACAAAGCAGGTGGACTCGGCAACTGTGGCGGAGGTGGCGTAAGTTGGCCTGGTGACGGGGGAGGTACTATTGTTTGATTACTCGAAGGCGGGCTTCGAACGGGAACTAGCAGAGTGGTGAAGGGATAGATCGTTGAGGCTTGCTCGGAAAGACCATTTGCTTCCAACGTCCACGCGGTGTTACCACCGAACCGGCTGCTGATTGTTGCAACGTTGTTTCCCTCGACAACGACACAGCTCAATAGATACTTAAATCCGCGGTCGGTTTGGTTCTTGGTAGGACAAGCACATCGGATCGGAATGGTGAGGTCTCCGCTGTATAAGTCCACGGTTTCGATGTCGTTTTGATCCTTGATGGCGCGGCACGTCGTGAGGCCTTGGTAAGTGTCATTGACAATCACGTAATAATTGTCTCCCTTCCTAATCGAGTACGTGGCATTTGCCTGATAGTGCCGACCCGAGCAGGAGCAATTCACGGGGACTATCACCCTCTTGTTGGTCGGGAACGTCGCATTCGGACCGACGGAGTTTATGGCAGAGAGCTGAGACGGGTCGGAGGCCAGGAGCTGGGCAATCGACTGGACGGTGTCATAGGGCGGATTGGATCGGTAAATGAGGTAGGTTTGGCAAGTCCTGTTCAGGCCATTGCATGTGTAGCCCAGACGAGGAGAGGAAGAGTCGTTGGTCTTGGAACAAACCATGGTGCTCTGGCCGATGTAAGGTTGCTGTGAGTGGGCGAAAGATGAGAAATGCAAGATGGAGAGAGCAATAACTAAAGAGAGAGAGAGGAAATTCATCTCCATGTTGAGATGAATTCAGGTTTGGCTTCGATGTTTCAGTAGTGGAATATCGGTTGGCGTGTGAAGGAGAAGGAGAGGTGAATGCTTCTCGTGCAAGGGTTTATGGGTTTAAATAACGGGTAAAATGCATATGGAAGGGCAATTTCTTGGAATGTCACAGCTCAGGGGCAGGCACGGATCTCGACAGGATGTTTACCTCCTCCGCTTGGTTGACTTGATGTCCATTTATTGTCCTTTTTTATGGAACGATTCACCAGATCCATCATTGTCGTACATTAAATTAGTCCTAGGATAATATAAGCTCTGGGATGTCACTATTGCTTTAGGTAGGCACTCGTTCACACGCATATATGTAGCTCTAGAAGTGACATATATGGCAGCCTATGGGCTTGTTGATCGTGACTCGAAATGAAATTGGCTGTTTAAGTCTTCGGGTTTGAGCTCGGCACATGAAATTTCCACGGACATCCTAACTTGGAAACCTTGGAGGTTTACGATGGAAGCGGAGAGATTGAACGAGAGGTAGAATGACTTGGGTGTATTTTGTAGTTAAAAGATTTTAGACCGACTTCGTAGTTATATCCCAGAATTTTTACATAGGATGGAAGAGATACTGATCAGTGATCATTAGTTAACACTTATCTCAAAAAAGTCATCATCTTATGTGGTTACTCATAGTACTCCTTTAAAAACTTGAGTCATGTAAAATATGTTATGAATGATATTAAAAAACCCTTTAGTAGGTGTATTGTCTATGACTCATACTCGATCTGACGAGAATGAGTAGTGATTATTGAGGAGATAGGATTTGGATAAGCTGCAGCTCCTAGCACGCTTAGAGGAAAATAAGGAAAGAATAAATTGGACTACAAATTCAATAGGGAAAGTATTGCTGAACGATACGGGTCAACATTGATGATAATGTTCATCTTTAACTAAAGGAGTTTGTAACACTTCAATTCTCACATCAAATTAGATACACTATGTAAAGTGATTCGTAGGTTAATACTCACTTACATATGATTATTACCCTAAATAATTATTCAAATGACTCCTTTTTGGACCCGGTCTTTACGTCCCTGAATTTTGATATTTGCAAAATCTCTTCGGATGGAGACTAGAGGCCACAATAAAAATTTTTCTTTTAGGGTCCGTTCGTTTCGTGGAAAATGGGCCATTTTCGAAAACTATTTTCCCAGAAAGTCATTTTCCAGAAAATGACAATATTTTCTGGTATTCGGTTAAAATCTGAAAATGTTTCGGAAAATATTTTCCGGTGTTCGGTAAGGAAAATATTTTTAAAACTTCACCACTTAAGCATGCATCACTAAACGACCTATAAATCCATTAAATATGAACTTGCCTTTGAATCCAGGCAAATTTATTTCATATCTTTGTTCCTTCATTGTCGCCAAACGCTCATCTACTCTAAGAAATATTCGTATGGATTTTAAAAAGAAGCAAAAGAGAAAAGAAGCAAAGTATGTATAACCCTCATGAGAATCTTCTAGTTAAGTGGCATGTTCTCCCCATGCGTCTTTTGTGTTCTAATAAATAAAAGAAAAAAGAAGCAAGGCATGTAGAGCCATTTGCTTGAACAATGTACAACTATAGTGTAGAATAAATAAATAAAAAAGGATAAGTAAGAGTGCGGAGTGTGAGCTTGAGATTGACGAACTCAAGGTTCGCCTGGCAACGGCCGACAACTAGCCAAGAAAGAAGAAGATGGGAAACAAAGAAAATAAAAATAAAATAAAATAAAAAGAAAGAAAAAAAAAGAAAAAGAAAAGAAAAATGAAATTATTGAATTAAAAAAGAAAAAGAAAATTAAAAAATAATTCGAACATAAAAATAAAAGAAGAAAAAAAGAAAGGGAAGGAGGAAGTGAGGATTTGTAGAGGTATAAGATAAGAGAGATCAAGTGAGGAAAATTTTTTTACTTTTCAAATGTGGAAAACATTTTCCCTTAATTTAGAAGACTTTTTTCATTTCATGAAAAATATTTTCTCTAAGGAATGCATTTTCGCGGAATTCGGAATTTTCCACGAAACTAACGGAGCGTTACTCTCTTTCGTTTTTCCCTCTTTTCTCACGGCGGGAGAGGCATGTTCTCGCCATCTCTTGTACCATCTATCATCTCCGTTCATTAGACCGTTAGACAAACGTCTCTGTGTCGATTTGTCATCCAAAACAGCAACATAACTCACTCCCCACGCAGACTCTCCCATCTCCTCTTTTGACGCGTCCAAGCACAACCCCATCATTTCCTCCACCATGGTTACCCTCCGCCGCGGCAATACAACCGACATCATCGGGACGAGCAACCCTCACTGTCTTCGCCCTCTTCATCGGGTCAACATTCCCTTCCGGCACCCTTGACCACCGAGGCCGCGACGCGGGCGAGGAAGATAGGTGAAGGAGAGACCGCCTCTTATCGACCGCAATCTGAGATTGTCCGAGCTTAGCAATGGACAGACGGGTCCGTTCGATTTTTGTTCTTGTCTACGGCAGTTCCCAGTGAAGAAAAGTAACACTTGACGCGTCTAAGCCATTTCGCGGACCCAAAAATTGGTTCCGAACGCTGGTCAAAGTCGAGAAATTTCCCAGCAATGGGACAAGCCTACTAGCACTGGCCTAATGGCTAGTTTGGCGAATGTACATCGCTTGACTTTGACTCTCGGGTCTCGAGCAGCATTACCCGTCAATCACTCTAAAATTATGAGCGCTTAATGGGGAAAATGATTGCACTTGGCGCTCACTAAAATTGACTATTGGCACATGACGATGACGACTTCTATCCTGCTTTGTATTTTCACATAATTCCTACGCGACTTGACTTCGAGAGTCCACGAGCCACCTCCCACCTCTCTGGGTCTTGGCGTCGCATGTGCTCAGACAAGTAGTATTAGTAACCGGAAAGGATGCATCCGCGAGCATCGCATGCATCTAGATAGATGGACATGTGCGTGCGGTTGGACCTCGGATGTAACTAGGAAAGATGGATATTTATCTAATCAATCATTCTAAAGCTTATCTATCTTCCTTGTACTCTCTTATTTGACAATATTGATGTAATTTCTGAATTCTAAACCCTAAATTATATGTACAGTGCACACTCTCTAATACATTGTCATAGTTCATCAGGTAGGGGACATATGAACATGGGGAAAATTATAAAGAAAATTCTAAACTTATTGCATTTATGAAAATATAATCACAAACCTTTCAAGTTGGTAAATTTAACTCTAAACATTTTAACGATTTGTTAATGTAGTATATCTTGACTAATTTGATTAAAAATTGCTAAGTTGTCCCACGAGACATAGCCGGTGCAATAATCAATGATGATGTGTATACTTTTTTTATAATTTTTTTTGTTTTTTTGTTTTTTCTTTCTTTCTTTTCCTTTTTGTTTTATAAGTCCAACAACCTTGCGGGCCACGAGGCGAGGGTTGTGACTGGCTTGGTGAGGGTCAGCTGGCTCTTGATTGTGACCAATGAGGGTTGGCCGATGACCCTTGCCAAACTTGGTAGGGAAAAGGGAAAAAATATAAATGAAAAAAATAAAATAAAATATTATAAAAATTATCCATATCAATACTGAACATCTTACGTGGCTTGAAAAAATTGGTCGAAATAACTAAATTGACAAATTGTCATATGGTTTAAAATTAAATTAGCCAAATCGAAAAGTTTATAATTAAATTAGTATAAATGCAATAGGTTTAGAACTTTTTTGGTATTTTTTCCTATAAGCTTGAGCAATTCCCCTGAGTTTGAGGAAGATGATTTTTATTTCAAAAATCTTGCTTAATTTTCTCTTAATCTAACTATGATCATCTTCATCCCTTCACTTGTTGTAGTGTAACATATTGTTATATGCAATTTATCACTTAAGAGCCATGCAAGATAAAAGTCTCTTATACGATTTTAAATGAGAGAAAGAAGTGAGGAATCTTCTTTTCAATTCTAACACTGCTTTTCTTTTGATCACATCCTTTTAGTTACTAGCAGTAATTGCCTCTAAATTAGTCTCCTTTTAGTGGGCAAGACACCTTAACATCTTTTACATTCACTTAACAACAATGATAAAGAAAAAGAAGAAGAAGAAAGAAAACCAATTTAACTATATCCTCTCTCTTCTTTGTCTCTTTATGTGTGTGTCATAAATTAAATTTACATGTGGATGATGTTAAACTGCCTCATCTAAAAGAAAAATAATAAGAGAAACAAAAAGATGTGTTATAGAAAAGCGATGACACGATGAAGCAACCTCATTATTGAAGATGCCGATCGACAAGTCCTTACAAATGTTTCTCGATCTCGAACTCCTTAAGTAACTTTCTTGCTTCTGTTTCCCTATGAAATCAAACTCCAAATATTGAACAAATCAAGAACCAATAAGCGAATGAATCAAATTACCCTGTAAAAACTTAATAGGCCTCTTGAGCAATCGCTCTTTTCCAATACATATCCTCTTCTCTTTTGAGGCCCCCCACACTTTTCCCATCCCTGAATCTTGTCTTTTTCGGGTCAACTCGCTCGCTTTTACTTTCACGTCCATTCAAGTCCCTTTCGCTCAATGACCCACTGGAACTTCGTCAAAACAGTAGTTTCATGATCACATTAACTTTCATGTCAAAATCTTTCACAGCAAATCAAGGAGAAACTTTTGTTGAGCTTTCACTTCATATCAGCAATTCATCAATGCTCCGGTGGAAAGTAACCGGAAGTAACGCTGAGGTACCTAATCTTGACAAATGGTGAAAATCCTTTTGGGGAACAAAGCTCTGAACCCTAATGAAATGGTCTAGGCCTTCTGGAGCTCTGAGCTTCGAATAAGTCCAAGTACAGTGACAAAGCCCAAGTAAATCAAGAGTGAGCGACATATGGGTGGACATCATATGGATTGAATCTTCCCATGCTCACGTGACCACCTCACATTCTATCTCCATCTACTTTTCTTTATGAATAATTCGCGGGCACAAGCACAGAGATCCGACCATCTCAAGGCTGCGGTACACCTTGAGCCTCATAACTTTTGAGCCCAAGCATGTGCAGATGGCTCTGGCATAGAGCACTTTGGTGTGCAGTAGGTGACTTCTAGTTATTAAGCTGATCTAAGTAAATTACCTTCTCCTTGTTTTTTTACATGGTTTATCACATTTTTCTTGTAAAGGTTCTTATTTTCCTCCATTCTAGTTGGGAGAAAGTTTCCTTCGATCATGCATTTGATTGACTGATTTTAAACACGGTCATCACCAGTGTTAAACTTCAATAAAATTGGTTGGCGGGTGATGTTAGTAACTTACAATTCACCAGTCAAACACATGATCATAAAAGATTTTCTTCAATCAAAGACGGTAGAAAATATTGTCCTCCTCTTGGAATTGTCTTTGGTCTTTGGTCTTTGGTCTTTGGTCTTTGCTGTGATTATATTCAACTCCCAGACAGCAATTCTCCAATTGGGCAATTACGGCTACGGGCCTCTCCTGCTTGGGCCTCTTCGTCTTGTTGTATCTAGACTTGTAAAAACTTGAGGTAGACAGCCCATGCGGTCCGATTCGGACTATTAACTTTTGAACAAAAATGACGCTCTTGATGAAAAACTTCAAAAGTGCTTGAAGTACTCAAGGGACTAGTATGAGTGATTGCGCCGTAATCTTCATACATTCGAACGGACTTTACTAATCTCTCGATGAATGTATTTTGACTGGCCGAATTTATATGCATACTAATCTATATTGGGATTTATCAATCAGTCAATGATCACAGATCATAACTATACGATAATGGTAAATAGAATAGACAACGTCTAGTACGAATATAAAGCTTCCCGAAGAATGACTGCTGCATTGTTGGATTGCGATGGAGTCCATCCACAAGGCCTTCACTTTACGTAAATGAGATTTCCGACATCGCACTAAACTTCTTATTTGACGAGGAGTGCAATTTACAATACGTGTGCAAATGCTCGATAGCATGTGAGGGGTATCGATGGGTTTTCAGAGGTGATGCACTTTGTCCATTGACATGTATTAGGGAAGAATTGTATGTCATGCATTATATGTTAGTTGTTGCGTGCATCTTGTTTATGTGCGGATAAAGAGTCTCCATTTGTTTCAAAAAAATAAATGACTTGAAAAATAATTAATCAATGGACAATATTTTCATGATTAATAACAATTTTTAGGGAGAAGTGCCAAAAAAGTCCTAAACCTTTTGGCTTTGTGCCGATTTAGTCCTAAACCTTTTTATGTTGTGCCAATTTAGTCCTTTCCGGCCAAAATTGGCCGGTTTTTTCTTGGACGCCGGCCGGGTGATGTGGCTTGATCGGCGACGCGTGGACAACTTTTAATAATATTTTAATATTTTTGATTTTTTAATTTTATTTTTGATTTTATTTTGATTTTGATTTTTATTTTTTTGTCATCTTCTACCTCCAGCCCGGTCGCGGAGCTTGGCGACCAGCCGAGGCGACGGCCGGCGAGGTCGAGGTCGTCCTCGCCCGCCACCTCGCCGGTGGCCGCGGCCGCGAGGCGGCCTCGCGCCGGCGGCGAGGCTCACCCTCACCGGATCCGGCGAGGCGAGGCTCGCCCATGGCTGCGAGGCGAGCCCCGCCACCATGGGCGAGCCTCGCCACCCAGGCCTCGAGGGCGGCCTCACCCTCGCCCTCGCCGGATCCGGCAGGGCGAGCCTCGCCCGCCCGGCGCGAGGCCGCCCTCGAGGCTCGGGCGGCGGGCCGGAGCGGGGGCTCACCCTCGCCGGATCCGGCGGGCGAGCCTCGCCGCCCCCGGCGCGAGGCCGCCCTCGCGGCCGCGACCACGGCGAGGTGGGCCGGTCGCCAAGCTCCGGCGACCGGCTGGAGGTAGAAGATGACAAAAAAAATTAAAAAATTAAAAATTAAAATTAAAATAAAAAAATAAAAAAAAAAAATAAAAAAATCTAAAATATTAAAATATTATTAAAAGTTGTCCACGTCGGCGCCGATCATGCCACGTCGCCCAGCCGGTGTCCGGATCAGCAAATCAGCCAATTTTGGCCGGAAAGGACTAAATTGGCACAACATAAAAAGGTTTAGGACTAAATTGGCACCAAAAAAAGGTTTAGGACTAAATCGGCACAAAGCCAAAAGGTTTAGGACTTTTTTGGCACTTCTCCCTTTATATCTACACGTTTTTGTGCCCAATGAAAATACTGTTCATTCAATCATTTTCGTAAGTGATACAAGTTATTGTTTGTAGAAAAATATTTCTTATGACATTTATTTTTCACGAAATAAATAGGGTCTTAATAATATGAATAGTAAATGGTCATGTTGACGAACGTCGAATGGCTGAAGACACATTTTAAGCATACTACCACGAATCATTCAAGGGCACCGATTGTGCAAAACACAAGGATAATCAGAGCATTGAAAGCTTGTAAACATTCTTAATTGGTTGTTTAACAAATGCTCTTTGCACCATTGTTAACGTTATTCATTTACAAAGCAAATAGATATAGGCACATACTGGGAGTACTATGTGGATTATATGCACAAACACGACAAATGGATAGCAAATACGAGAGAGAGAAATCGAGGCACAAAGTTTATCCCGATTCATCCTTGAACAAGGGTTTCATCCAGTAGATGATTCTATTATAATTAATACATCCTCACCTCTGTCTTACAACTTTCAATTACAAGAAAAAGAGATTATATATACTCAGTAGCTATTTATGACTTCAATCTCAAATTGCTAATAAATTATAGGCCTAAACTATAAAAGTCTTCTAGTGTCTTGAGGTGGCCACCCCCTAAGATCTTCGCCGAGGTGGTCCTCATGCCTTCCTATCAATGAGGAGTATGAATCACACCCAATAAGTTAGTACATTGAGAGTCTAGTGGGAGACGTCTAGAACATCCACAAAGATTACATTATGGTCTCAAAGTATGCTTTTGGGAAAGATTTTTCCAAAGCCCCTTGGGCCAAATAGAGGGTGTTCGGCGAAAAAATTTTAACCCCATTTCCCAAATGTAAGCCTTCAAGGCTAAAAGCTCAAGGCAGCTTATGAACTGTCTTGGGCTTTCTTAGCATGCTGAGCGTTAGGTTAGGAAAAAAAATTCTTTTGAAATTATCCTTGCTAACTTTTTATTTTTCGGGTTTTGCCCTCAATGACTATTCATCTTCTTCTTCTCCGTTGAATAAGATTAGCATGGTTATGCGTGGTTGTTGGCCAAGGGCAGGCAGTCCAACAATGGTTGGTCTCTACGACCATTGCATGACTAGATCACGATCTAGGTTGCCGCAACCGTCGTCGAGGGTCACTTGATCTAGATCGAGCGGTCCTCGTGACCTTTGTGGGGAGGTCACGGCGTGGCGGGTTGCACAATCCTTCTGGTAAGAGTCGTGTGATCTTCACCGGATTGCCTGCCCTTCATCGGACCACCTACCCTTCGCCAACAATTGCATACTCTTCACCAGTGACCACCTGCCTTGGGCCAGCCAACTTTTTTTTTTTCTTTTTAATAACAAAAGTATTTTGCAAATATAATTTCTCCAACACTATTGTACTCAAATGTACTTCATAATAAATTTTTACAATATAATTTACCAAATACAATTTGTATTTTAAAAAAATTATTTAACTTGACGGCTTTTGCATTTCCTCACGGACTTTCCTTAAAAGTCTTCTCAAATGCGCCCAAAGTGATCCCTAGATAATGGCTGTCAATTTCGGTCGGGTTCTTTTCAGGATCCTGCGTGATATCCGTTCGATGCCTCCGGTCATGTCTTCACTTTGTCTGATGAAAGAACCAACTCTGCGAATTTTTCTTTTGTCTTTTTGGCCAGGAGAGGGAGAGAAGCTTCCGCGTAAGAGCTCACAAAGAGAAATTCCCAACATCTGTGGGCGAAATTATGATCTCAAAGGTCATGGTTTTGCCAGAGAAAATCTCGGATAAAGACGGCACGGGAGAGAAAACAGCTACGAGATTAACTTTACCCTTAACATGTGGCTGACTGTCTCCTGCCTTCAGATAGGGGGATCGAGTGCCTCGTGAACTCTTTGTTGCCCGTTTATACTTGGGTGAGAAGCACTTGAACATTGTTTTGCCACATGGTAGACATTGTTATGAAAACTATAGTGGGGTACCAAGGGAGGAAGATCCCGGGATTTGTCACCCTCCGCCATGTGCCAAATGGCGACTGGTAAATCGGTCCGCTAATTTTTCACGTACGTGAAAAAAATTGGACGAGAATACACTAAGTGGCAACGTCGATGGAAGAGGCGCATCGCGGATTCGCGGTGATGCCTGAATGGCGGAGAGAGAGAGAGAGGCTTCCACGAAATTGGTGGAGAAGGGCAAAAATGAAATAGGAAAGAAAAAGCGAAAGAAGAAAAGTAAAATGAGGAACAAACCGGAGCCGGCCGCCGGCCGATGGCATTTACCTCTATCTAATCGTTAGCGGGTTAGCATCTTAAATTTATCTACCTTAAAGTGATTGACAACTCACCACATTTCCCTTTTTCTTTTTTGTCTTTTTCTCTTTGTACTTTTTTTTTTTGTTTCCCTTTCTCCCTTTCCATATTTCTGCCATCTCTCTCTCTCGCGTTGGATGCATGTCTTCGTTCAGCAAGAGAGGTATCTAGTTTCCCCTTCCTTTACGATAATACATCGTCTTAGAACCACTGATGGTGGGCTTAGAATTTTTTCTTCAACAGGAAAGCTGAACTATTTTCATTTGCTAACCCATCTGCAAATTGAGTTCTTAAGCAGAAAAAAGCATAAAAAAATCGCAAATCTATTACATTTATACCAAGTAACTCTTAAATATTTTAATTGTGTCAATTGAGTTATAAATATTTTCATCCAATTGAGTCTATTGGGCGATTTTGATTGAAAATCACTAACATGAATGCTGGTCATTCTATATGACCTGGTAAGCACTGACGTTAATGTTTTTAAAAATATTTTAATAATTTTTTGAATTTTTTGAATTTTTTGAATTTTTTTGGCTTTTTCCTTTTCTTTTTTGTTATCAAGGGCCAACTAGGGTTAGGGTTGCCTGTTGACCCCGCTGGCTTTGGGTGAGGGGCCGCAATGCCACTGGCAAATGTTGTCAGCCCTCAATAAAATAAATAAATAAATAAAAGAAAAAATATTAAAAAATTATATAAAAATGTCATCATCAGTTCGGCCATACCATGTAGGACAAGCGTTATTCACATCAATTATTTCCGACCAAAATTGATTAGATGGATTCAATTGGCAAAATATAAAAAGGTTTATAACTCAATTGGCACAATTAAAAAATTTAAGATTAAATTAGTATACGTGCAATAAATTTATAATTTTTTGGGAACTTTTCCCATTCTTAAGCTATAACTTTTGTATATACTTGATTTTCGTATTTTATTCTTGTTTGAGTCGAGAGCGGGTCACAATTCTTGCACATGACAATGTAATAGAAATGGACGATGGGAATATTAAAAAAAAATAATCATAGCATACTCTGACAATGTAACAAAGAACTTTTGTACAAACAGTATCGTACACCATTGATTTGAGGGAATGGATAATTATAATCATCAAATTAAGGGTGAATAAGGCCGTTTGTGTAAAATTTCATTTGCACTGGCGGTGTATAATCTATTTATCCATATTAAGTTTACCTGAAGGATCCGATCAAAATTCAAATCTGATATGAGTTGGAGAGCATAATTAAACAAAAATGAGAGCCTATGGGTCAAAAACCTAATATTTGTTTTTCTTTTTCAATTTAAGCATCTAAACTATTAAATCGGTTGTAATGTAGACCTTGACACAAATGATCTATAAACTTTAGGCTAATGTGCAATGGCATCTCTCAACTTTTAATTTGTTCGATAGAACCCCTTGATTTTAGCTCAATGTACAATGTGATCCCGATACATGAACTTTTGATACATATTTAATTTAGTCTTTGGTGTATATGAAAATGTTTAATGTTGTCCTTTCATTCATTCAAGTTTAGGAACAACATATAGTTTAGGGACTAAAATGAACATGTATAAAAAACTTAAAGAGATATTGAATAAATTAAAAGTTTAGCGACTACATCACACGTGTTGAAGTTTAGGAACCATTTGTGTAATTATCTCTTTTTGTAATTTGGGCTTTTATAGATATATAAGAACATAATTTGCTATCTGAAATATGTTGTGGGATTAAAGTCTATGTAATAGTAGGTTCAATTAGCACATCATGAGCGTGTATAAACAAAACTTTGGACATTATAAATCTTTTTCGCTTTTAGGAACAATGAAGGAAAGACTCTTACTTCATATTAATTTGGAGTAAATTTATTATAGGTATATTAGTTTGGAGTTTTCAATGGTCAAAAAATCAATTTGATGTAAGTTTGTCACAAGTGTATTAATTTGAAATTTTTCATGATATTAACTGTATGTTTTTTTGGTACAAATATAGATAGAATATATATGCAACTAACGTCGAGATACATTATATGCTCTCAATGTTGATACTTCTTTTGGTTTTATTGGCGAATAGAGAACGTACATAGTAGGAATCAATGATTATATCGGGAATATTGGTTAAGCGGTTGAGCTCATAGTCCAGGACGGTTCAACCAAAACGTTAACTTTGAAAGCGACAAACTAAAAACCATGGATGTATATATTATCTTATAAACTCCCATGCCACATAGTACATGCAAGCAGTACACAGACTTTAATATAAAGAACCGAAACGACACCATTTAAAAGATTAGCACCCAATGCTTTGGACCTAAAATTTAAGTCCTCATTCGTGCATCTATCCAACCCTATTTTTCATGCATTCTCTTCTTATATCTCCCTCTCTCTCTCTTCTTTTCTTTTTTGCTTTCTGCTTCGTTTCAAACACACAAGAACACGCTTCATCATGTTACTTCCCTCCGAAGCTACGCCATCATCTGGTGAAACTCCTTAAAATCAAGAACTCCATTCCCATCACTGTCGTAGACCCTTATCATGTCCTCGCACTCCTCGTACGACTTTGCGTCCCCTAGACGCTGCAGCATCGTCTGCAACCCTTTGGGGGTGATGCTCCCGGACCCCTTCTCGTCCTCGAACATCTCGAAGGCCCGCCTCAGATCGTCATCGCCGTCCGTCTTCATCAGCTTCAGGAAGTCACCGAAGTCGATCGAGAGGTCGCCGTCGGTGTCGAGCTCCCTGATGACGCTCTGGGCGTCCTCATGCGACATGTACTCGCCGATGGACGCAAAGTACGCCCGGAGCTCGAGGGCGGAGATTTTGCCGTCCCCATCGGTGTCGAAGCGGCAGAAGACTTCCCGGAGCTCTTGCTCTCTGTTGGTGGAGATGTTACGTTTGAGGTTTGGAGCGGGGAGAGTGGAGGTTGGAGAAGACGGAGTGCTCAAGTTGGAGGAAGATGACTTGGATTGAGAACTCCGTCGTGGGAAGGTCAGCCTAAGGCTCTTGTTGAGCCACTTGAATGGTTTTGGCGATGGTGCCGATCCGTCGTTAGCCATGACCGAACGGGGCCAAACGGAGACTTTTCTTTATCCTTGAAAAAAGAAGAGTCGTACAGTTGTGTGAGAGAGAGAGAGAGAGGAGAGAGAGAGAGAGGTTGCTTTGGAATGAACTGGAAAAGGTTTGGCACGAAGCAGGCAATGTATGAAGTTGCTGTGAAGTTGCAGGGAGGGATGGGGGGGAAGATAAAGAGTGGGTCTCGGTATCGGAAAATTAATTATTCGTATAAGGAAACTGCATGGCAACTTCCTAACGGGTCCCAACACGCAGGAAAATGTCCTCAAAATTCTTTAATTGTGGCGGGTCTCATGGTACACTCTTCCTTTTTTCTTTAGGTTAATTAATCTCCCGGCATTACATCGCACACAAATTAAAAAGAGCTCGAGCGTGCACCGTCGGTGTTAAAAAATGTTTCAAGAAGCGGCCATATACATCATGATTTGATAAAGTTTGTAATCAATATTTGTAAAATCGCTTACTTGAAATTTTCGTTATACTGGCCCTGCATGCGCCATTTTTCTTTTGGGTATACCTCCGTTTGTCGTCTCGTCCGGTAGATAAATTCTTGTGTAGACTTAAATCCGTGAATCACATACAATCGTCACCCTTTGAACTTGCAACACCTATAATTGACTAAATCCACGAATAACACACGTTGACGTCGCCACCGGCAACCCGCCGCCGCCGCCACGCTCAAGCTTGATATCACCCCTTGTCAAGCCAATCTGCCAACATCGTTGTCTCTGCTTTACCTTCTCCCCGGCATTCCCCTACTCTAATCTGATCATCCTCTCTCTTTTTTCTCGTGCCTCAACAGCCAGTCTCAACGGCTCCTCCATGGCCATCACGAACTCATCGAGTCTCGCGGTCATGGACGAGGCCCAAGGGGGAGATGTTTCTCTTGGAAGCGGCGATAGCGGTGGGGTTGAGGCAAGGCCAACAACTACAAGGTTGGCCGAGGTCATGGCGGCTAGTTAGAGACTGAGAAGGGTAAGGGTAGAGAGAGAAAGGAGAGAAGGCGAAAATTTTTAGGGTTGATCGAGGGGGTTAATCTAATGTGTCTCTGCACAAATTGAGTGTTCACATGTTACCATCTCATGTTTGGAAATTACAAATTAGACTAGTAAGAGATAGAATATCTACGTCCCGTATCCAGGGCCATCAAATGAGGGATGAGATCAAGTTAGGGTTTGGTTAAAAATGATCCGACCTACGTCAACCCATTTAACCTTTTTTAATCCATTTATATGCAATACAAATTTAGTGACCCACATCCAACCCGACTTGTAACCAATCCATTCCCCTCTCAATCCACATTACTAAAACATATTGATATTTAAAAACAAGAACTTTTATACCATATGTATAGTGTGCAAAAGATAACATTCTTAGTAGTTTCATAAAGTTCAAAATAAGATTTTCAACTTGTTTGCGACTTTTTCTTTATTGCAATTTTATGTGTTTCACAACGAAATATCCGACCTTTCTTAAAATCAATAAATCAACAAATATTGACACTTAAAATCATATATTTTTTTTCATGATTTTTTAAAGCTTTCAATTTTGGAAAAAGAAAAGAAGATCCTAAATTAAAGATAAAACTAGAAAATAAGTTACCCCACCCGAAGACCTATATTTAATTTCTTGGCCATCTTGATCTCGATGAACTTGTCAGCCATGGGGGGCTTAGGGGTTCCCCATGACGCTTAAATCTAGATGCCTATCAAGCAACCTCACCTTGATTTTGCTTATCTACAGTTGAGGCCTACCAATATCCAAGTGAATCAATTTTACAATCTCCAAGGTTTTCTCTAATAATCGTTTTAAATCACACTTTCCACCGCTAGCCTAAATCATAATACCTACATACATTTAGCTTCTCAGCCACATAACCACATAACTAATTCCTTTCACTCAGAACCTTCAAACTTCTCTAGTCAATGGGCCTTAAACACATGCGATAATTCAGACTCTTGAAAAGATGCATCCAAAGTCTCTACGGTGAAATCCGTCACTATTTCCTCTTGAAGCTCATATAAGCCACCATGTTTGATTCTTCTTATACTAACACCTAGTTGAATCCAGGATACCCATGAAAGTCAATTGCTTCTTTTCTAAAACTTGTCTCACTCCAGTCAATATCCTCACGATACCGGCATACATTATGATTTTAACATCACCAACACTTACAACATCACACTCAGCATTGTTTCCAAATTGCACTTTACCTCTATCCACACATCGATAAGTAATCAACTGGGTCATCATCAAAGTCAATATTAACCAAACTCAATTGATTAACAACATTGCATTCATTAACATTGTTAATGACAGATGCACCTTCACCCATCTTTTAGTGAAATAGATGTTGCATCAAGTAGACCCTCTTGATTGCAAAGGGCTTCTCGTACATATTCAACTAGGCATTCATCAATCTCGTAGTGGTCTTCTCTTTCACGATATTCAATGTGATGTTATGAGCCAACATTAACTGAATAACACCAATGATTTTCTATTCAATGAATCCCAATTAGTTTGGTTCATTGACTCTAGATTCTTTCAAGATAGGGGTAAGTGTAGATTCCTTTGATAAAGATAATTTAATCTACATCTTCCAAAAAAAAAAAAAATCTCTTTTATCATATATGTTGATTTCCACTTTTCCTTAAATCAAACACTAAATTTATGTGTTTCATACTGTGGGACCCACTTAGTACAAGATTCTATTATAGGTTAAGTAATACTATTGAGATTACAATTATACTTGAATCACTCAAACATTTTTAGTGTTTCTTAGGCCATTATTACATCCAACAACTCACACAGTGTTTATCCCTCACATTTACTTGTAAAATAATCTTTCAATCACACAAATGAATTATACAAAATCTTTACACAAGATTAATTTGCTTCAATCCAGATGTAAGTCATTAGAAGGCTGCACAATTGATCTTCACGAGCTAAAGCTTCTCCTTTTAGCTTTAGAGTATAATTCACGGGAAAAAAAAAACTGCCTCTTGGATGCAATTCACAGAGAAGACCATTTTCTTATATATAAACAAGAATTGGATTCAAAATAGGAAACCTACTCAAATATGGAACTCAACTCCAAATAGGAAATCTACTTAAATTGGGTTTAATTCATGATCTGAAACTCAAGACATAATCTCAATAGTTTCATGGTTCAACTTGAGTTCTGCCAGCTGTCCTAAAGCCCACAGTATACTGTGATATGCCATTTTATTTGCACTTCCTTTAAGTGAGTGCCGGTTAAATTTAAAAATGACAACTTGAAGACAAGTTAACAATGAAGTTTGGATCTCAATATATAGACACAACAAACACCTCAGATACATGATAGTTGTTGACCTAAAAAATGGATATGATGTTAGTTTAACTTTTTCTTTTTGTCAGTTCCTTACATGGCATTGAGATAGGTTCAAATTATTCATGTTCCTTTATATTTATATATGGTTTCGGTGTAAGTGCTTTGTCAATCTTACTTCTTTATCTTTCTATTCCATTGGCGTTTGCCTCTTCGTCCTACAGGTCCCACGAGGTTCATAATCCTCATCGCTTATGGTAGATAAAATGACCGAAGTACCTGGTGTTTTCTAACTCTCTTTGAGCCACATTTTCCTCCATCTTTAGTTCCCCAACCAGCATTTTTTATCTGTAGATTATAAAAATATACCTCACTCACATTCTTTTAGTGTAGTGATGCAATGTTTGTGACCGATGATATAGATAGCTTGTTGGAGGAAACCAAAAATGGAGAAAAAGAATAGTTAATCCTCTGTGCCGCAATTCAATTATCGTTATTATTATTATTACTTTTTGGATAGTGAAAATTGGATTGATTGAAATTTTTTTATCGATTCGGTGGCGATCCATCATATATAAAACAAGAATTCTAAAATCCTAGATAGCTCCACTTAGGAATATTCCTAACCTAAAATGGTAGTTGAGTGGAAGATTGGAATTATGTTTTCCCGGGTAGCAATCAAGTCGACCTCGCGAGCAACTTCATGGAAATTTCCTGCACGGATCTTAAATTATTGCATAATTGTCCAACCCTCTCGTGCTTTAGTGATTTCACCTACTCACTCCCATATATTCGGTTCTGTAAAAAATAATTTACTCCCATGTGGAGCGTGCCAGACCCCCCGGTTTGTTCATCATGTCATCAGGTCCTTCCAGACATCCATCATTTGTATGGTCTGTCCGGTCATCAACAGATTCTACGTCCTTCTGTAGGGCGAAAAGGTTCTTCAATGACACAGGCGTCCTGATGTTAACATCGTATGCTTTTGATATTGCGTATGTATAAGGTATTTCATTCACACACTCAATTGCACAAATTAGTCCAGTTGAAATGTCTTGCCGTCCTCAAAACGTCATAGAGTTTTGGAACACGTTCTTTTCCTTGCTCTTGGCAATAGCCGCCATAGATGCATATTCCATTGTTGAATGTGCCATGCGAATTTGTTTCTTGGAGTATAAGTTATCGCACTACTTCAAAAACAAAGAACCCAACTCATAGCAATTTTGGCAAGCATGTAGAAAATCTTCCAAAGTCGATCTTCAATCCATCTGCATACCATGACACCTTCCAATTGTTTAAGAAAATTACATGTAAGTGAAAACGGAAATAGGCTGCGAGGCGCGTATAAAAACTTTTCTAAAGGTGTTATGGCCCTCACTATGGTGGGAAAAGTACAAAAAGCAAGACATCCTTAGACATCGTATGCTTTTGATATTGCGAACAATGTGTGAAAAGTTTGACAACTTGTATGCATAATCTAAAATAGGGATTCTAATAGTCTTATCAATCAAGTTTTGCATCCTTTCAAGTTTCAACATATGACTTCTTCAAATGTGATCAACTTAATCGTCATGTGAAAATATGACTATTCGCAAGTCGCAATTCTCTACTAAACGGCCATTGATAATTGATGTGAAGTCATACTCTTTCAATACATAAAAAAGTCATCGATGATAAGCTAATATCATCACTCCAACATCCCGAATAACTTCTTTTCAGATTGATATTCTCACAGTACGACGATGTACTCCAACACAATCTTTTGTGACGAGAATAAAAGCTTTTTCTCCATTCATGAACGGCAGCGAAAGGTTTACCTTCGACCAAATCGTTGAAGGATTTGGTCATTGACACCGCAGCAGAGCCCCTCCATCGATTAGATCACCACAGAATTAAAGAATCGAAGCTTTTGTGAAAGGAAGAATTACCAAAAAAGTCTTAAACCTATAAATTCAGTCATAAACTTTTTTTTTTTTTTGGCCAATTTAGTCTTAAATCTTTTACAATTGTGCCAATTCAGTTCATCCGGCCAAAATTGGCATGTTGGTGCTGAAGTGGACGCCGGCCGTTCGGCGAACGCCGACGTGGCAATTTTTAGATTTTTATTTTATTTTTTTCGAATTTTTAAATATTTTTTTTGAATTTTTTTTGAATTTTTTTCCCCACATTCTCCTTCCCCTGGCTGGCCGAAGGCGAGGGCCAGCGAGGCTTGGCCTCGCCAGATCCGGTAGGGCCTTGCCTAGCCAAGGTGAGGGTTGACCTCGCCCGGTGGCCGGTGAGGAGGCTCCTCGCCGGATCTGGCGATGGCGGCCTCACCGGCCCGGGCGAGGTCAACCCTCACCGATCTCGGCGGGGCCTCGCCTAGCCAAGGTGAGGGTTGACCTCGCCGGTGGTCGGCGAGGCTCCTCCCGAGGAGGGCAAGGCTCGACCTCGTCATGGTTGGGAGAGGCCAAGCCTTGCCAGATGTGGTGACAACGACCTCAACGTCGGCCGGGCGAGGCTTGCCTTCGCCAATGGCCGGCGGGGGTGAGCCTCGCCAATGGCCGACGAGGTTGACCTCGCTGGCCCTCCCCTCTGGTCGGCACCGATCGGCCAAAGGAAGGAGAAGGTGGGGAAAAAAAAAGAAAAAGGAAATTCAAAAATTCAAAAAAAATATTTAAAAATTCAAAAAATATTTTAAAAATATTTAAAAATTGTCACATCGGCGTTCGTCGGCCGGGACGTCAACGCCGACCGGCCAATTTTGGCCGAATGGACTGAATCGACATAATTATAAAAAGGTTTAGGACTAAATTGGCCAAAAAAAAAGTTTATGACTGAATTGGCACAATTGTAATAGGTTTAGGACTTTTTTGGTAATTCTCCTTTTGTGAAATGGGTCTTGAAAAGGCTTCTTCCATGATAGGGTTTGTTATGCATTCTTGTCAAGTGGTTGCCCAACGCGGAGTCGCTTTTCCACTAACTCCACTACTCTGACAAAGCAAAGTGCGTATTCCTTACGCTGGTTATGTTGAATGAGCATCGGTCATTGTTTGAGTGGAAACTCTTTTTCATTTTTAGGCTGTCCGTCTTTTTCTTTTTCCTATTAGGTGAGGTAAGATAAGGCTTCCTTCGATTGCTCTAATGAAGCAACCCCTCCATCCATGAACCTAGAAGAAAGTAGAAATACTCAAATGAAGAAATGGCAACATGTGGAACTCAATCCCATCGCCAACAATAATAACACAACTTATCGGTGCCTTACCGGGAGATATTCACTAAATACCTATATTAGTAATTATCGGTTCCTAGATGATATACATCTTTGTATTGACTTTCCTCTTGATTATAGGGGTGTTCTTCGGATCCAATTCAACCCGAGAATCGATTGGAACCGGCCTAGTTCAATGGTGTCTCTAGATTGGGAGTATCACAGGAACATAAAGGAACCAATAAATGTTCTTTAACGGAATTTAATCAATGTTAAAGAGCACAAAACTCTGTTGGAATTCAGTTGACGATAGTGTTCAGTAGGATAAAAATACAATATTGGAATTTAATTAGCATGATGATCTGAGAGCTACAACTATAGTTGCAACTAATATATTCTTTGAAATTTAATCGACGACGAGATATCTGAGAACTACAACTACAATATAGGAATTAAAGGAAATTAAAAGATAATGAGATTTTTGTGTTTGTGCCGAGGGGGTCTACAAATAGCATGATGTGGCTATTAAAAGCCTACAATCGACTGCTACAAATGGAGTTTACAAATAGAGGTTAAAAAAGGTTGCCACGACTCCACAATTCAATGTTTACTAGGACTTCACTACTTGATAGTTACATCAACTCAATTACTAGGCAATTACATTGATATTTAGCTTGACGATTTCATCAACTTCATGATCTTGACGGTTATTTCATTCCATTACGTTGACGGTCACTTCTTTGACAGGTGCATCCGAGGTTGTCGACTAGATTATTTGTCAATTTCCTCAAGTTGTCAACTATGCTGTTCATGATTAAGGAAACTCTGTTATTATTGACTCCTCATCTATTTTGAAGGTGATTCTTGATCTCAAAGATGAGATTAAATCAATTAACTCCTCATATACAATCACCATTGTGCTTATTGTAATTTGTAACAGCTATTGTTACTTCTTTTATTTATTTTGTCCTGTCCTTTCGCTCTTTGGACTTCGTTGAGCTTTGGTTTGAGAGAGTTTGGCAAGCCCATCGATGGAGGCCTTTTAACAAGACTGGACCTGGAATGATATTGATAAAGAGGACGTTCGAAACTATTGTCCTCGCGGGATGTCAATGGACAATTCCAACGATATGAGAAGAAGATGTCAAATGCGTTTTGATTTCTCCACGTTAGAAAGTCCCACACACCTCCCCGCCTTTCGACGGCGATATCACCGTTTTTTGTATATCGATGGCGAGAACACGGCCACCATCACCACCACGGAAATCACCGCAACCACCAACAAGGGACTTCTCTCTCTCTCTCTCCACCGTTGCATGGTCTAGCTCAAGCTTTGACTGGGCAGCGTTGAGATTTAAGGAGGAGACTGGATCCGCTGGTTTCCTCCTTGAACGAAGGAGATGAAGGCGGTGAGGGTGATTCACGGAGAGGGAGAAGCAGGACGGTGTCAGGAAGGGATGTACTCGAGTCGAGTCGAGTCAAGCCTCTGTAGCACCGAGCTCGAGCTCAACGCAGCTTACGTACTTGGCGCATTGAAACTCGATTCAAGCTCAATCAAACATTCAAAATTCTGCTTCAAGCTCGAATAGAAACTCGAGAAACTTGACCATGACTTGAATATTATACATTTTTTAAAACATAATAGAAGCTCGATGAGGCACGCGAGCTTGTCGACCTGCAAATGGTGAGCTCGAGCTCGACCTAGTGAGATACTAAAGTAGCTCTCAGTCAAACTAGGCTCATTATCAAGCGAGTTGTTCCCGAGTAATCATAAAGTAGAGCCCGAATTACTTACAAATAACCTGACTACTTTTCATGCTTGTTGCAGGAATAGCATCCGAATGTTGATTTGGATGGAGGAACCTGAAAGGCATTGATCCAGTGATGCCGGGGACGTCACCGCGATGATGGCGATGGTGGTGGTGGATGCAGTGTAATGACTGAGTTGAGGGTCGAAGCGAGAGATAATCATTTTTCTTTGTTTATTTTATGTAAACTACCACATGACATATTTATGACATAAAACATAATTAAGTTGAGCAAGCTCAAATATACCCGACTTTAAACCATAAGTGAAATTCCATGTTCCAATTATATTAAACCATCCAATTGTTAATTAACGGATACACACAACGTTGAGAAGACATTCCCTAAGAGATTTGAAGATTGACAAAACTTATCCAAAGTCGTGACATTCCCTAAGTGAAATTCCATGTTCCAATTATATGATCAGACAATATCAATCAAAATCAGAGTCATGGCTTAATTATTTTCTTCCTTATGTGTTATGTCAAACGGCTAAGAAGAAGACAATATTGTCGTTTAATGGGTACTAGTGATTGGTTGAATTTCTTGTCATATTTATAGATTGTTCCAAAAGGAAAGTCTTCAAATTTTTTGTGGAGATTCAACCTTCCTGGAATGATATTCTTGAGATGTTTTACTCTTTCTAAAGTGAAGGTACTTGACTTATGGAAACCCGAGCTGCTGCATGGGCGGCAAGATCTATGTGAAGCCTCATCATTGGTGATATTGACACTATCGGACTTTCTTGACGAGATCTAGGCCAACTGGTAAATTGGATGGATTATCCTCCTTGAGATATATCCAACGGTCAACTTGGACTAGGAGGAGTATAAGGGGATATCTCGAAGGTGAGAGAACCATCGCTTTCAAGAGTATCGAAGCTTGCAATTCCAAAGTCTGAAAAGTGTTCCATGATCAAATTTATTCATCTTTATAATCATTTAGAGGTCGAGAGTGTGTGAGGAGCGATATACACAAGCTTGAAATTAGATAACTCAGATTTTGTAACTTCTGATTAGTTTTTCTTAGTGGAATCTAGCCAATGGGCTGTAACATGAGAGAGTGGACGTAAGCTTACAAAGGTTGAATCACTATAATATTTTGTATGCAATTCTCTATCTCTTACTTTCTGTAATTTTTGTAATAAAATTGTACACCAATAAAATCTGACCAACTTTTTTCCATTACTAGTGGTGTTTCGTTGCAAAATTTTTTAAAACACTTTCAAATCCACAAAATCACCTATTCATCCCCCTTTAAATGATAGTTTTAGCCATAATAATTGGTATCAAAGCTTGGTTACTCTTAATCGAAGCATTTTATTACTTCTGAGTTAAATGATCTTTTGATGGCTAGTAACATTGCACCAGGCCTGATGAAAGGTTACAATGATACAAGGCCTTCGTACTTCAATGGAAAAGATTACGACAAGATGAAAGCGTTCATCAAATCCCAGGATCCCTTAGAGTGGGACATTGTTCTAAAAGGCATGAGACTAGAACCTTCCTCATCCAAAGAAGAAGGCAAAAAACCAGAAACTTTAGTCCTATCTGATGCAGACATCACCAAAAGAGAAGTATTGGATGCTAAAGTTGTTTATTCATTATATTGTGTATTATCTCCATTTGAATATAACCAAATTTCCTCATGTGAATTTGCAAAAGAAATTTGGGATAGGTTGCAGGTAACGGATGAAGGAACTAATCGGTTAAGGAGGCAAAGATCAATAGTCTTCTCCTATAATACGAAGCCTTCAAGATGAAACCTGAAGAATCCATGACTGACAAGTTTAGCAAATTTACTGACATTGTCAATGGATTGGCATACCAAAGGCAATCTGTATCAGACCCAATGAAAGTGAACAAGATTCTTTGAAAACTGTCAAAGGAGTGGAACAACATTAAGACGTCTATTGAAAGACTCAAAGAATATCACCTTTCTTATGAACAAACTTGTGGGAACACTCCAATTCTATGAAGAAGAACGTTTGAATGATGAAGACACTAGAGGTAAGAAAGCAATAGCTTTGAAATCTAATTTTGACTATGATGACTTAGATTTAGATGATGACGACGAAAACGACGAGGAAATTGCGCTTATGGTGAAAAACCTTCAAAGGATGGCTAAAAAAGGAAGGAAGTTAAAAGGAAAAAAACCCTTCAAATCATCTAAGCAAAAGAGAAACTTCAACGATAGAGAGGAAAATAGAAATTGTCATGCCCTAATCCTCGAGCGCGTGCCCATCCCTTGGTGGTTGATTAAAATTGCGACGTCCCTAGAATGCGTCGCCAACCCATTCATTTTAATGCGCATGCGGAAGTGAATAAATAAATCCCCCGACAACACAAAGATGGGATAGAAAAGCAAGACCACAATATCACAACCAAAACACACCTTTATATATAGCCGACTAGTTTATATACAATACTAGTCTATAAACAAAAGTCTACCCAAATAGAAAAGTCTACAAGTCTTCTAAGCATTCGAACCCCCAGCTGAAAACTCCGAGGTCTCCTAGGGACTTGGGTCCACCACTGCACCGCTAGGAGGGTCAGCTATATCCGCGCCAAAAGCGATTTCTAACACTAACGCTGGGACCTCAGACTCTTGCAGGGGACTTTCTCTAGGTCCATTTCGCCCGCGACGATACCACGCTCTGAATTGATGGGGTACCCTCCAAGGTAGACCCGCATCGACCCAGACAATGGTCCTCACAAGTTCATAGACCCAAGCTCCTTGGCCCCCGGGAAGAGGAATTTGGGTGACCTGTTCGGTGACCCTCTTAGGCTGGCCAAAACGTTCTGGATGAACCACCATCTAAAGACCTGAAAAGGTTGAGCCCACTACGGGGTGTGACAATGTCTCAGCAAGTTCACTCCCTAAACTTTGACTAGGAAGGAAATACGCCTAAAAGCAGTATATGCACACATAAGACAAAGGACTTATCTTGCCTCAATTCCTTCCTGCACATTAGTATAATTCATATACTCAACCAATCAGTCCGATTCAATCGATCATTCAATTCAAATCGATACCATCTATCAATTCATTGATACGATCACTACTCACACAAGCTAAAATAGATAGTAATAGTTCTTACAAGCTTATATATATTATAGCTCGCACAAGCTGATATAGTATAATGCTCTCACAAATTGATATATCAAAGCATACTGCTCTCACAAGCTGACAATTTAACAATGCTAAAAATACCCGATTAAAATAATCATGTGTGGGTACACGGTCTGTAACGAGCTGTGACGTCCCAGGTAGGGGTGAGCATGGTCCGGGTTGGTCCGGTCCACCCCCTAACCTTAGGACCAACCCGTACAGTGTCGGTCCTCAATTTTTAGGATCGAGGACCGACCCTATTGAGCCTGGAACCAAGGACCGGACCGACCCAATGGGTTCGGTCCGGTTCCAGGGTCAACCCGGGACCAATCGATAATTTTTTTTGTCTTGTTTTTTATACTCCCAAAAAAACCTACAAATTCAAATTACACATCCATCAACAATGCGGCATTATGCAACTAAACTATAAATACCAATACATATTCAGCAAATTTAAGATGACACAATAATAGAAATTTCGTATCTGCTGACCGCTCATCGAGATATGGGACAAGATGAAAAGTTCTTGTAATCATCTATCTTTAATATTCATAACACCATATGCAAAAGCGTTTTCCTACATTTGATCATGTAGAGTCCACTCAACCAAAAAATGAGCTTCACACCACTTGACTAGCAAATCACCGTAGCAACTGCAGTACTACTATACTCTTCAAAAACTTCTACCATTTGACACAAATTGAAAAGCAAAGTGCAACTGAAATTCATTAGTAAAATACAATTAAACCATAAAAAGTTCAAAATACTTAATATAAACCATGAATATATAACTTCACATCTTGTTAATTCACTTGAACTTCTAAACACCTGAAAACAAAACAAACGACGCATAATTAATACTCAACAAAAGTTTTAAATTGAAATTACTATTAGTGCTATTGATAGAACATCTCACCATAACTCTTAGGTTTTATAACAGACATTTTACTTAGGTTTGAATATATAAAAAGAATTATAAATAATATAATCTAATATACTAAATATACAGGGTTGGTCCAGGGTTGGACCGACCCAAAACTCTTAGGACCGAGGACCAACCCGCACAGTGTTGGTCCTGGAATTTCAGGACCAAGGACCGACCCAGTCCCCTTGGGAACCGGACTAGGACCGGCAAGGTTGGACCGGTCCAGGGCCGGTCCGGGGTCGACCCTAGACCACTTTTCTCACCCCTAGTCCCAGGGCATCACGTACTAAGCGCAAGCAAAATTTATTTATTATTATAATCTTTAAAATTTGTGAATTCCATTTATAGTGATCACTATTGAAGGTTAGCATGTATAACATGGATTATTTAAAATCTATAGTTTATACTATGAAGTTATCCTGCAAACACTCTACCAATTATTAATATTGGCCAATTCATTCATGCACATAGACAAGATCACAAGAAACTTCATTTCTTCTTACCATCATCAGGGCCTACAAAATTTATCAACCTGGACTCTTTCCATGTTCACCGCCTATATATACAACATATACATAACAAAAGTAACGCGTAACAAAAGCTAGGGATAAAAGGGTGAGGGTGTCTACTCCACGAGTTCCCACACAAGCCCACGTTCAAAAGAAAACAAAAGATAGTCAGCTTCTACATGATCAAAGGCGTCTAGGCGCCATCCGTCCCAGCTCCTGCTCCATCATCGCTAAAAGGGATAGGGCCAAACATCGCTCCATCGTGCTTGATAAACCATGCGACAAACTTCATAGGGATCATCTCAGCTCTACCATTATCCATCCATAATGTTGCCTCATATTTGAAGAAGGTCGGCTCAACATCAAAGTCATACACATCAGTGAAAGTAACCTCAATGTTCGATATCACTCCATAACGAGCTAATGGTGGCATATCCATACTATCAATTTGAAAAATGTAAGGTATGAGCAAAAACTATGCCCAATAAAGAATGATAAGAGTCTAATTTAGACAATCCACAGTCATCAAGTTTACAAGGGAATCATGACCAAACAATTGAAGATGCTAAGATAGAATTATCATGAGTATAATCTAATGATATTAATGCATCATATGTGCAACCTCTTGATATGAGACATACTAAATACAAATACATCCATAAACACCAAATATACTTACCACGTTCTCAATTTCTATATCAAGATAAAATGTAACAATAATGAATGAACTCACTCGCCAAGTTTAATTATATTTAGTGTGCATATAATCCACCCTCGATTAGTCACTAACCGGAACTTTGCCGGCCCGATCGAGTCACTTCCGGAAGTTACCTTATCCGGACTTCCACAATATTTCTATTATGGGCATCTCACTTCGAGGCATCCCGGCATCACTCAACCGAGGTCCTCCCAAGACCACTTAGCAAGGGGCATCTCACTCCAAGGCATCTCAGTATCACACAACTGAGGCATCCTTGATCACACATAAGGGCATCTCACTCTGAGGCATCCCAGTATCACTCTACCGAGGCATCCAAGACCACTCAGCAAGGGCATCCCAAACTTCCGGGGGCATCACCGGTATCTCTGTACTAATGGGTTCATTCACTCTCTTAAGTACACGTTTCACACCACCACACCTTTAATTAATGCATTTATCGTATGCAAAAGAAAAGACTCCAAAGTATCTAACTATATATCTAACTCTCATGAACCTAGCACACGTGCGTGTCCAAATTATAAGATAAACCCATTACGACATGTCCCATACTATGCCGAACAAATATTTATCCCATAATCAAGCACTATGCACCGCACTCATAGCACTCGCACGATACTATATACACTTATATCTCAAATGAGATGTATGAGACTTATTCTTACATGACTAATATCTATTATGAGCTTAATAGACTCTATGCGTGTCATGCAAGTCGAATATATAAGGCACAACATTTATTATATGTTCTCGGTTTAAACAGTTTACTAGCTAAATGTACAGTTTCGGTTTCGAACACAGAAGGTATATCAATTCTTGTCGAAATACTACCAAATTTTAGTATGTTATATTAGAGACACAGATTGACATTTTCCATGAAGAAACTTAAGTCTGAATCTCACTGTATTAAGAGTAACAATTGCTATAATCTTTACTAACACCCTGTACCGACGTCCAGATTTTATATCTACTAAGAAAATTGTTTTACTAGACAATTCTTATTCATTTAATCTCAAATCTTGACACGTTATTCCTTAAGATGTGTTCTACAATTTTCATTAAGGATTCGAAGTCCAATTCTAACTAGGTAATTACAGAAAATTAATATAATCGACAAAGGTCAAACCGTTTCTTACAAAAACAGTTCACTGGTTTTACTAAATTCACTTCCATATCTATGTTTTTATATTCGTATGGTTATAACTAGGTTTCTAATTCAATCTTATAGATGTTCTATCATGTAGAATAGTTCCTTTCTCATTTTCATTAACATGCGTTAAGAAAATAACACAAAACAGAATACTCCTTAACCTTATTCTTCTAGAACAGAATATATATACACGATTCCTCCACTTCTAGCCCGATTAAACCACTTATTATTCCATGAATCTCTTCTTCAGCACTTCAACACTTCATCACAGCATCGAAGAGTAACTTTAGCGAATTTTTCTCCACAAAGAAACCTTTCACAGCTTAGCTCAAACATATATCTACACATCTACTCACACATCATAACATTCACCTCATTACTTTTCTCGGCAATCACCTCTTCACTTCGCTCAATCAAACAGCCGACTTTCATCAAGTTTTCGAGACTGCGAGACTTAAAAACAACATGCAATGACTTCTAGCTTCACTCTTGTGTTCATCAAGCTCAAATTAACACAAAACAACCACTTCTCATCTAATCTTCCACCATTCGGCTAGATCCTCAAGATTCTTGACAAGAACAATGGATAATCTCTAGATTAGAAACTTATCTTTCCTTACCTTAGTTTAGCTATCAAACAACACAAAGATGCTTCAAGATCAACACCAAAATCTCGCATGCAAAAGGAGAAATCGTTGGTTTTGTTGCTGGTTCTTCACTGCTCGACCGAGAGAGATACGAAGAAGAAGATGAAGGTGGGTTTTTCGGTCTTGAAGAGAGAGAGAGAGGTTTCGAAATTTATGAGGGAAATAGGTCTACAAACTAATCCCTAGGCTAGACTAATGATGAGATTTGCTAATAATTAGGTTCCTTGTTGATTGTTTTCGGTTTGTGGGAATTGAAACCATGGGTGATGAAGAAAAACGAAGAGAAAAGGGAAGTGTCGTGGCCTCCAAGTGTGATGTCCTTTGCCATTTGTCCCTCAAATTTAATTAGTTTCTAATCCATGTCATTAGTCGGTTCATTAGTTTCTAATGTTTTTCAATTAATTTCCTTTTGTTTCTACTTGATTTCAAACCTTTCATAATTATACAAAGTCATAACATATATAACATATCGACTAGTCAATGTTAGTCTAAAAAGAATTCATCACAAAAATGCTAAAGTTAGAAATTGATATTAGCATTACAATCATTAATCAAATTATCATATCTATAATCTATAAATCTTAACCAAAAATAAAATCACTTGGGCCTAAATATTCATTTCTGGCCCAACGGGCTTAATCTATAACAATCCAGCCCACTAAACTAAATTTACGAATCTAATAATTCCGAACCTTGGCCCACTCAATCCAAGCCCATAATCTCTCACTCGAGTTTACAAGCCTAGTTCTAAATAATCATGCGGCCCGCTTGCTCCTCAAGCCCATCGGGTTCACTTTCTAGCCCAATCTAAAATAATCCAAATTTCTAATGATCCAATTATACTAATGAAGGTCGGTGAAATTTGGGATGTCACACGGTCGGCCTGAAACAAAAATGCAATATCTTTATTTTAGAAAATCTCACTATTTATATAGTGCATAAGCACATTTTCAGCGTCAAAAACTAACACCTGACCGAAATTCCACAATTTTGGAATAAATACACAAAATTACAATTACCACTCAATTTGCACAAATTAACTCTCAATTAAATAAACTAAGCGCATCATTAAAATCAGCACGAAATTGCGGTCACCGGCTATCCCAAGATAATTTCCGAAATAAATAATTAAATAAATACAAAAAATAATTAAATTAATGCAATTAATTACCAAAATAGAGACTTAGGCCGGAAATGCCTAATTAAACACCGAAACGGGCCCGGAAAATTTCCGAACCAATCTAGATAAATAGTACAACTTATCTAGTCCCTAATTAAGCCGTTCTAACCACCTAACATGCAAAATCGAATAATTAAATCACTAATACGTTCTAACTAACCACATACACCATATTTTGCCTAAACTAATCAACTCTTAAGTATCATTAACTTCCTAAGCAAAGTTTAGCAAGTAAATTCACCGGTTTTGCGATCAGGTGAGTCCACGATGACGGTGACGTGGAGACGGGCGACAAATCTCCTAACGGCGACACCTAACAAGGCCCGGAAGAGGCCTAAAACAGGCCCAACAGCTCACGGCTGGGCTGAGGGCTCGACTTCTGCTCCTTGGGCCGAGAGAGTTGGAACGACGACGGGAAAAGCTGAAACAGTGAGGACAAGCGGACGGGGCTGCAGCGAGTGAGTAGGGGCGACGGCGGCTGCTGGATGGTGGCTAGGGGGCTTCGACGGTGGCCTGGGCAACTCAGCAAATGGCAAGGTGGCTCAGGATGGGCGGGACGGGAGCGCGAGACGCATGGAGCAACGCGCGAGTGGGGGTGGCAGCGACAAGCTCGGGTGGCGGTTCGGCGGCTTGGCGAGCATGCGACGGGCTAAGGGGGAGCTCCGCTGGTTTCTCTGCAACTCTGGAGCTTCAAAAGTGGTAACCATGGAGAAAGGTGGCCTATTGAAGAAGAATGAGACAACTAAAGACTTGGAGGGTCCCTCTTGCCTCCAAAGTCCACATTTCTATCTCTTTGATCTCTTAGCAAGGCCCCACTAGCCTTGGCTATCTTCCATTTTGGCAGCCCTCAAACTTCCCTAGCAAGCCAACCAAGTGGTCCAAATGTTGCACACCCCTTGGCCTACGAATTTTGGCCAATTCCCCCAAATTGAACCTAACTCCTCTCCAATTGAGGCTAGATCGGTCCCCATAAATCCAACCAAGATGTCCACGACCAAATTAACATTTTCCTCACCAATTGAACCAACTTGAATCCCAAAAACATGATTAAAAATGGCCCTCTGATTTTTCTGGTAAAAAACGGCTCTACTTTGAAATTTTGCCAAAAATCTCGGTTTGCAGAAAAATCTTCGAAGGATGAGTCGATGATCCTAAAATAAATCGTGACATGACAGAACTTTCAATTTCTGAAATTGAGTTTAAATTCGCGGTTAATTTCAATCTAGCGCGATTTTAGCGTGACTTAGCCTACCGGGTAGCTTTTAGGAATTTCTAGTGCAATTGACCCGTGGTCGATTATTTTCGAGCCACAATGTATATCTTCGACACATTGGCGACTCTTGATTGTTATAAAAATCTCGAGGTTTCAAATACAGACACAAGGTACCAAAATGACAGAAAAATCGTCTAGTGCCGATCGACAAGAATTTTGTAATTAAGTGGAATCATCCACACTTTAATCACATATCTCAGTCGAATCGACCTATCTCTGATCTCTTATCTATTTTTAACTGTGCCGTAATAACCCTTGTAGACTAGCACGGTTGAGTAGTCAATTTCTAATCAAATTCTCAAATCTATTGCGTTAAAATCCCTTAACGGCTTCACCAGATAGACTAGTTATCTCGTGAGTGATTAGCTCAGAGAATAGGACTATAAGCGTGTTAATAAAAAGCTCGATTCATTCAATTGAAAACGAACCTGAAATTCAGGATGTCACAACTCTTCCCCTCTTATAAAAATTTTGTCCTCGAAATTTAAATCATTACAAATCTTTAAATAAAAATGTGGGGGTACAGTCGTCTCATTGAATCTTCACTTTCTCAAGTTGCTCCTTCTATGCCGTGGTGTTGCCAGACTACTTTCACCAACGGAATCGTCTTGGTATGCAGAACATGTTCCTTTCGATCCACAATCTAAACCGGTCTTTCCACGTATGACACTATGTTGTCCACGTCTAATTCCTCAAAATTTAGCACGTGGGTCGGGTCAAGCTCATACTTCCTCAACATCGACACATGAAAGACGTCATGCACTTGCGCTAACCTCGGCAGCAATGCAAGACAATACACTAAAGTCCCTATCCTTTCCAGAATCTCAAAAGGACCTACGCATCTCGGACTCAGTTTCCCTTTCTTGTCGAAGCGCGAAGTACCCCTCATCGGTGACACCTTCAGAAAGACGTGCTCACCAACTTGGAATTCCAATGGTCTTCAACGCTTGTTTGCGTATCTTTTCTGGCGGCTCTGAGCGGTCTTTAATCTATCCCTAATGACTCAACTACATCCACTGACTGCTGAACTAACTTTGGGCCTGTGATCTTTCATTCTCCGACCTCATCCCAACAAACTAGCATTATGCACACTCTGCCATACAATGCTTCGAAATGAGCTATTTGAATACTCTGCCGGTAGCTGTTGTTGTAGGCGAACTCGACAAGATGAAGCTGTTCCTCCCAGCCTCCTTTGAAATCCAACACGCAAGCTCGCAACATGTCTTCAGGGGTTTGAATCGTCCTCTTAGACTGGCTATCCATTTGAGGATGATAGGCCAAACTGTACTACATTTTCGTTCCTAAGGCAATTTGCAAAATCTTCCAAAAGGCAGCTATGAACCTCAGGTCTCTATCTGATGTAATCGTCACCGGCATTGCATGTAGACGAACAATCTGACACACGTATAGTTCTGCATGCCTGTCCAAATCAAGGTCCTTTCATACAGCGATGAAGTGAGCCGACTTCATCAATCTGTCGACCACTACCTAAATAGAATCATTACCCCTCTGACTCCTTGGTAAGCCTGTCACAAAGTACATTGTGATATGCTCCCATTTTCACTCGAGAATCTCGAAAGGTTGCAAAAGTCCTCCTGGCTTACAATGCTGTGCCTTCACTTGCTGACATGTTAAACATTTGGCGACATGCTTGGTGATGTCCGCCTTCATACTAGACCACCAATAATGTTGACACGGATTCTGATACATTTTCGTACTACCAGGATAAATGATGTAACTACTACGATGAGCTTCTGACAATATCTCTTTTTTAAGCTTTGCATCGTCAAGTACACACAATCGTCCTCGGAACCTTAGTGTTCCATCTTCAGATATCTGAAAATCAGATTTTCTCTTCTCAGTATCCTCTTGCAGGATATTCCGAATATCTATGTCTGTCAACTGAAGTGTCTTGATTCTAATTTGCACTTCCGGCTCAATTTTGAGGGTGGCCATAAGATTCGAAATGTGGCCTACCTCAAATTTAAAAAGCAAATCTTGAGCTTTCTCGAGTAAAATCCATTCCTTAACCATCATCTAAGCGACTGAAGACTTCCGACTCAACGCGTTTGCGACCCTATTCGCCTTTCCAGGGTGATACAAAATATCACAATCATAGTCTTTCAGGAGTTTCATCCAGCGATGCTGTCTCATATTCAACTCTTTATGAGAGAATAGATTCTTAAGACTTTGATGGTTAGTGAAGATCTGGAATCTTTCCCCATACAAATAATGTCTCCAAATCTTTAGAGTGAAAATAATCGATGCGAGTTCTAAGTCATGCGTCGGATAATTCAGCTCGTGAGGTCTCAACTAACGGGACATGTATGGAACAACCCTACTATGTTGCATTAGCACGCAACCCAGTCCTCTAAACAACACATCACTATATGTTTCGTATCCTCCAAGACTAGATGGTATGGTCATCACAAGTGTAGTAGTCAGCTTCTGCTTAAGCTCTTGAAAACTACACTAGCACTTGTTTGTTCACATGAACTTCTCTCCCCTTTTCAGTAGTCGAGTCAACGGTGACGTTAACGTTGAAAACCCTTCCACGAACCTTCTGTAGTAACCTGCCAAACTCAAAAAGCTTCTGATCTCTGTCACTAATGTCGATCTTGACCAACTGATAATTGCTTCGATCTTGGTTGGGTCCACGGAGATTCCTTCACCTGAAATCACATGACCTAGAAACACTACCCGAGTCAACCAAAACTCGGATTTACTAAACTTAGCATACAGCTCATGATTCCTCAGGGTCTGAAGTACCATTCTCAAATGCCTCTCGTGCACCTCAAAACTTCTCGAATACACCAGGATATTGTCGATGAACACGATCACAAACTAATCTAGGTACTCTTTAAACACTTGGTTCATCGATCCGTAAAAGCAGTTGGGGCGTTCATCAAACCAAAGTCATTACAATGAACTCATAATGGCCATATCGAGTACGAAACACTTACTTCAGTATGTCCTCATTTCTAATTCTCAACTGATGATACCCTATCATCAAGTCGATCTTTGAAAATATCGACGCTCCTTGTAACTGGTCAAACAAGTCGTCAATCCTTAGCAGTGGATACTTGTTCTTGATTGTCACCTGATTGAGTTGACGATAGTTGATGCATAGACGCAACGAACCATCTTTCTTCCTCACGAACAAAACTGGTGCTCCCCAATTTACTGCATATGTATCAAATTGTTGTGAAGAACAAGGGAAGTTGCCTCACTGCTCCCTAATCATGAAGATTTTTCGTCATATGGAAATTGAAGTTCCCGAGAAGCTAAGAAGGGTACAACTACCGCTGATGAAAGTAGGGGAACATATGATGCGGAAGATGAGTTTTAGGCTGACTAATGAATGTTGGAAAAATACCAAGGGAAAACTTCTGAAGGTTAATGTGGATACAAATGTACCAGATCCCTCTTCTCGTCCCCCTAAGAGAATAAGAACTATTACGCAAATGCAAAGTTCTCAAGCCTTCTTACAAATGCTTAATGAAGAATTGCAAGAGGAATCAAAGATTGACACTAGTGATTTGGATGACATCATAGATGCTTATTAACCTAATTCTGACGAGGATGAAGATATTGAAGCTAAGGAGGAGACAAAGATAGGAGCAGTTCCTGATTAAGTAGAACAAACCAATGTTGACAAAGAGCAAGAAAATGCTGATGTTTGTGAACCTGCCAATTCTATAAATGTTCCTATGAGACAACCAGTTCTAGTTCATGAAGTTGATATTGACCTAACAGAGGATTGGGACACTCCTCCGGATCATGAACCTGCTAAAGATCAAACAACTGCTGAGATTCAAAGCATCTCTAAGCATTAGGGCTAGCACATTATTGAGGATCAAGGAGTTGCAAGGGAAAAGGACATTGCTAAAGTTGATCCTTCTCATGGTGGAGCACCAGTTATGGGGGAGCTTGATCAAGCAAATCCACTGCTGATCCCAAGGAACCTCTAGTTGAAAATATCCCAATAGACTCCACATATGCTACTGATAAAACTCTTGTGTTTGCAAATATCCCTCAAGGAGGAATTGATGGTATTGATGATGTTCCAAAGGGTCCAGAAATTCTTGTTGTGGTGACAGGAGTAACTGTTGACATTCCAGCCATTCTAGAAGTTCGTGAAGACATTCCCATAGTTGTTGAACCTATTGAAGTCATTGCTATTAGATTTTCTTCAATACCCGTTGAAACTGCTAACTTGATTGGTGAGCAAATCCAGCCTGCAGTCGTTTCTTCTACTAATCAAGTTATGCAGGATAAGGAAGAAGGCATTGCAAGCATTGAGGAGGAGTTTTAAGTTGATAAACAACGATAAAATGGATATCAACATGATTATGAAACTGGGAGTATAAGTAAATCCTGCCAACATTCCCGTTGTTTATAGTACTGAAGATAAATTGTTTTTGCAGACTCTAGTCAACATGAAGGAGCACAAAGATCGCATGGAGAAAGAGTTGCATGACCCAAACGTTTTTCTCATAACTAAGGTTGAAAAGTTGGACACTAGAATGAGAAACATGGATCGCAATCTCGACAATATGCAACATTATATTATTGTTCAATTGCCTCCGAACACGAGACTTCCATCTCTAGCTCCCATTTCAGACCTTGACCCAAATCAACCATCCTCCTCTAAATAACTTTATGTGATTGCGTTATTTTTAAAGTTTGGATTGTTTTTTATTTGGTCTGTAATGTTTGCGAATTGCTTTTGTGTTTGAACTTTGGACTAAACTTTGTACTTTGGTTTGCACTATAATATTATGAATTATCTAGTATCTTTTTTACTGTTGACAAAAAGGGAGAGAATGTATGGATTGCAAAATTTAGAGCATGAAAATTTTTCATTGCACTAATATTATTTATGCAGGTTTTCTAAGTCTCTGAGCATTGCAAAAGTTGATTGGATTGGTTAAAATTTTTCTTATCCCTTATCTTTTGAAAAAAATTCAAAGCATTAGGTATAAAAGTTTCACTAAAATTCTTTCAATGCATATACTTTTATAGTTTGATTGCGCTTCATTCCAAATTTAGCTTTAATCAAGAAGCTTTTTAATCTCAATATTTTATCTTCTTAAAAGTTCTACTTGGATAAGTTTTGTCATCATCAAAAAAGGGGACTGTTGAGAAGACATTCCCTAAGAGATTTTGAAGATTGACAAAACTTATCTAGAGTAAAGATTTTGATTTTAATAATAAATATTTTCATGTGGAAAGTCTAATAAAATATGATTAAATGATATCAATCAAAACTAGAGTCATGAATAAATTATTTCCTTCCATATGTGTTCTATCAAATAGCTAAAAAAGAGACAATATTCTCATGTAATGGCTAGTAGCGATTGGTTGAATTTTCTGCCATATTTATAAATTGTTCCAAAGGAAAGTCTTCAAATTATTTATGACCTTCCTAGAATGATCCTCTTGAGACGTTTTACTCTTTCTAAAATGAAGGCACTCAACTTATGGAAATCTGAACTACTATATGGATAGCAGAATCTATGGAAAGCCTCATTCTTGATCTTGACGTCATCAGACCTTCTTGATAAGATCCAGGCAATGGGTAAATTGGATGGATTATCCTCCTGAAGATATGTCCAACAATCAACTTGAAATAGGAAGAGTATAAGAGGTCTCAAAGCTGAGAACCATCGCTTTCAAGAGAATCGAAGCTTGTAGTTCCAAAGTTTGAAGAGTGTTATGTGATCAAACTTATTCATCTTTATGAGCACAATATTGTAATTATTTAGGGGTCGAGAGTGTGTGAGGAGTAATACATACAAGCTTGAGATTAGATAGCTTAGATCTTGTAACCTCTTATTGGTTCTTCTTAGTAAAATCCAGCCAATAGGCTGTAGCATGGGAGAGTGGACGTAGGCTTGTAAAAGCCGAACCACTATAATATTTTGTGTGCAAATTATCTATCTCTTACTTTCTTTAATTTTGGTGATAGAATTGCATACCGATAAGATCTGACCAATTCTTTTCATCACCAGTGGTGTTTCATCGCAAAATTTCTTAAAACACTTTTAATTCTGCACAATCATTTACTCACCCCCCTCTAGGTGATAATTTTAGCCATAACACTCAAACCATATGATAATTTATCAACTAATTTTTTACTCATCTAACTCTTGTAATTTTGGTATAGGCTTGGGATTTCACTCGCTATGGTAAAGAGGATTTCATAGTTGAAATATATGCAAATTTTTTGCAATCAATAATTTGGAGAAAAAGGTTTGACCGTACGATTAAAAATTGATTACTAATTTTTCTATCTTATCAAACTAGTTATATATGTGAAATTATTTCAGATTATCAAATTAAATACCACAAAATCTAGATAACAAATGTGCAAAAGGGGAGTTTATATCCCTAGTAATTTTTTTATTTTTATTTTTAGATGAGATATTCTTAATAAGTTGACTTCCATCAACAGCTTCGACCTGAAGTTGACGGTGCACGAGACACCCTGCAGACAGTAATTAAAGAGGGAGGTTGACTTAATCTTAAAAGCCTTGGATTTCTCCAAGATTGAGTTATCACACGCGAACATTAACTTATCTGCGATTAATTGCCATTTCCAAGGCAACAGAAGCTTCGGATCCCTGCAAATCTCTGACTCTGATGCATCAGAAAAACAAAAGAAGAAAGAGAAAAATCTCTTGTGAGCTGTATTCCTAATGACGTATAGACCTTTAAACGGGTGCATCGGGTGGAAAGTGATCTTGTCTGAATTGATCAATTTAATTTATTTTGATCTATTTTCATGTATGTAAAATTAATAATTCATATATGATTTCGATTATATTGCTAAAAACTTTAATATTTAATCAAATTTAAAAAAATTTATACCCAAATTAAAGTCAAAGCACAGAATGAGTAAGCACGAAATCGAGTAAATGCAATAGAAATAATTGTAAAAGTGGGTTGAAAAATGAGTTTATAATCCATTTTGACAAGTTGAATTACATATAATATAAAAAGGAGCTTGTAATTTAGCATTAACTAAGTTTAAAACTTACTTGAATGATGGTTATTTTAAGTGTTACTTTCGGAGTTTCGTCTACATGGAACTGGATCCCAGTCGTTAATACCGTAGAACAGTTCTTGGGAAGCAAGGAAATGTTTCTTATGATTGTGAACGTGGGTACTAATCAAATTAAACCAGCTAATTTCTGCTTAAGGCAGCATCCGAAGAGGAAAAAAAAAACAATTGCAATTCTAGATTTTGGTAAATAAATAGTCATATTGACACCAGTTGCCGTGACGGAACCTCCTCATGAGAAAATGATGAAATAAAATCTACTACATCTTATGATGGGTTGACCCATTTTCATCAAAAGAAATTATAGCTCATATGTTTAGTGCAAATACAATGACCCGACGCAAATTGTTGCGTTCTCAACTCTAGAATCACCACTAGCTTGAGTAAGTGAGCTCCATAGATGGCTCTGTGTCATATTAATATGACGAATCAAGTTAATCTATCATAAAAAAATTCATTATTTTCTTATATTTTTTAAGCAAGAAGGATGGACTTCATTACCGTAATCTCGCCGAAGTTTGCGAATCGTTCGTCGACTAAATCTTTTCTTTTTTATGCTTTGGTGAGAAGGTGCCAAATGTAGATTAATCGCTTTAGTTTGAACGCAGAATCATGTTGTCGTGCCTTTAATCCCGCCACGCCGCTTTCCTTGACCGTAGGGGCAATCAACGAGAGGGATCATGGCATTCCAAATTTCGATTTTTGACGCACTAGGACCATCGAACTTTGGTTAGATTTTTATATTCCCTTTCCCTTTTCGGCTTTTCTTTCTTGCTTTTTAGAATTTCACATGTCATATCCCGTCAATTAAGCAGAGGAAATTGATCAATCTTGCCGAGACAACATTTAAATCACATCAAACGCAACCTGTTATGTGGCCCCAACATCCTTAGACGAGACACTATTATTGATGGTGAATTATGCTCGTTAGTTAGGGAACGTGCGTCTTGACTTATTGTGTATCAACTGCCAATTTGACAAGACAAAACGTCCTGAACTTTCGCTACTCGAGAGTGGGACTAAAGATTTCAAATTGGTCTAACAAGTCAGTAATCTTTGACCTATAGTCTATCCTTTCTTCTGGGCATTCTTTTCCTAACTCAGTATTTCAAGTTTCAAAGGCACTACACAACGTGCAGTGTATTTGCACACCTTTTGTTAAATTTATGACAAAGTTTTCCCTCTATAGAAAAAAAAAACAATTTTATATGCATCATGAGCCTTTTACTAAGAATTTTAAAGAAGTTCGTCGGTCAGTTCATTGTACTAGGTGCAATTTTAGAATTGTTAGATATTATGGTTGCCTATGTTTTGATACAAACTCAATGATCTCGACATGTAATTAACCCTTATTGCACGTTAATCATCGAACTCGTTGTCGGTACCTTTTCTTTGAAAAAAAGCACCACTATTTGGGGAAATCTTCCGTCATGACTGAGGAAATACCGGACCTTCACACGTGTTCGACAGCGAGCCATAAATTACGGCGAGATCTCACTGGAAAGGTGGAAGTAAGTTGTCGAATATAGCAATTGCCGATTCTAGAAACGTCACTGCATTTGACCAACATAAGGTAAAGTCTAAAGTATCCACATCCGACCTCCGAAAATTGAATAGATTTCGGGGTTACCAATTTATGGAATAGCAAAAGAAGGGAATAAATCTCTTTGAAAGATGCACTTATGTATAGGTGGAATATCATATCCGATCGGGCACTTGATACTAACATACCTATGGAATTGAGATCATGGGCAGCTATCAAAGCAAAAGGACAGACGATCTTCTTCATGAGTTTTAACCTAAGTACCACGTGACATGTTGTATTGGGTCGTCATCGAGTTTAAGGATGTACAATACAAACGTATCTCATCAAATTAAGAGAAGCGAAAGATCTGCCTCACTCTTTCAGGTCTTCGATTCTCCAAATTGTGAGCCAAAACGAGAGAAATATCAAAAGTAATAGAAAAAGTATCAAATTTCAGACACTAAAGAGGAGATTAGAAAAAAACTAGTTAGTCCATTGGAGTGAAAAGAGAGAAGAAGAGGACTCCCTCTCTATCACGTACCGTTCCTTTCTTCTAAGACTCGATCGCGAACCGTGCCTCGAGAAGATCGTAGGGAGCCCACAACGCGTCCAACGGGCACGGCCGGTTTGCATCGAGGCGGACCCACGGCTTGCCCTTCCCGCTCCAATGGAGGAGGCTCACCGGGCCGGGGTGCAGGTCCCGACACAGCCCTCTGAAGTTGTCCCCTCCGAGCCCATGTTGGTTCCACCGGTGATCGACCGGTGCGATGCGACCAGCGAAGACGAGCAAGAAGGGCGGCAACGACCCCAGCTCGTAGATTCTCATCCTCTTTTGAAGCTCCATCCACTCCACGATCTTGGTTGTGTAGTCACCTTCACGCCATTTCTCTCGGTCAATCACCATGACCCCGGTATTGAAGTAGCAGGCTCTCCTTCCTTCGAACGTGAGGGACAGGCTAGGGTTTGCCCAGAAGGTGGGAGTGAAGTAGGAGGTGAAGTTGGCGTTGCAGTACTCCGGCGCGGCGAGGACGGCGTCGCCATCGAGCGGGGTGGCAGCGAGCTTCGCAACGTCGTCGACGAGGACTAGGTCGGAGTCCAGGTAGACCACCTTGCGAACGCACGGCGGGAGGAGGTCCGCAAGGTAGTTGCGGGCATAGTTGAGCGGGCGGTCGAGGGCGGAGCGGATGGAGGTGGAGATCAGGCCGGCGACAGCGGCATCGTCGAATGTGTAGACACCGAAGCAGAGGTACGGGAAGGAGGCAGCGACTGCACGGCGGAGGTAGTCGAGGTCGGCCGCGGCGGCGGAGGCGGCGACGGCGAAGTGGAAGCACAGGTTCTCGGGGCACGAGGAGTGCTGGAGGGCGGAGAGGATAGCAGCCATGGAACCGCGGAGGTAGGCGGCATCGAGGGTCATGGCGACATGGACAGCGCCGGGGGAGCAGATGTCTGCAGAAGTGATGGAGGGGCAATCGGGGGAGTTGTAGAACTTGGGGGCTTCTTTGAACCGCCGATGGGCGGCGGCGGAGGCGCCATTGGTGGTCGGTGCTATGTAGAGGAGGTGGAATAGGAGGAGGGGGAGCAGGAGGAGTAGGGGCGGAGCAGTGAGCTTAGGCATCGCGTCTTCACATCTCTCCTTGGTACGATGGGTTGTTCATACCCCGAGGAGCAAATTTTGAGCAAGTGATATAAGAGAGAGAGAGAGAGAGAGAGATTAGTGCTAAATTGGTAATATGGTAATCTTGGATTTAATTTCGATTATTTATGTAGTTTGTAAGGACATTGGTAGGCAAAATTGGAAGAGGAGATCTGATGGGGACAGGCTGACTAAAGTAAAGGCCATGACATTACTAGGGTTTCCACACGGGGACATGACTGGTCGTTTAGATCCCCATGACCGGTGCCTAGTCTTGGGGACATCCACGATCTACAGTTGTTGGCCATAAATGCTTGATGCTCGTTGTAGAAAGTCTGTACTGCTAGCTGATTTCTGATTATTTTTTTACCAATTTTGATTGTGGAAAAGGATCTCTTGAGATTCATTAGTGTGGGCATGGTATAAAATGCTAATTTTGCACCTAGATTCCTAGTTTGTTTTGGCTAATTTGCAATTGTGGTCCCTCTTGAGCATGGTAAGTCATTCTCTTATAGTGGTCAAATCGTGATTTCGATTGCGTGATATGTTAAAGTTTGAAGTTTTTATATAATCAATGCATTTTATTTAGAATCCTATCAATTTTCAGAGAAGTCGTTGACATGACGTGTACATAGCCCAATTTCCGAATACTTAGTCATTTCTCATGATTCCCAAGTCATCATTTTTCCAAGAAAAGATTGATCTAGTTCTAGTCAAACTACAGAATTGATTGCAAAAAGTTAAAGAATTTGGTGCATTGAGTGACTACAGTCAATACAAAAAGTTGCTCAAGTTTAATATAGAAATTTACCTTATTTCTTTATATGATTTGTGCATTTCAGGCAATATCTATATACACACATATTTTATTTCCTTAATCTTTCTTGAATTGACATTCTAATATTAAAATAAACTCTCACACTCTTATTTTAAATCATCATTTATATTCATTCTCTCAACTTGCGAAAATTCTACTATAAGAACTCTCGTATTCCTTATGGTCAAGATGGGGATGGAGATACATACCTCGCAAAATACATGATGTGAAAATGTATCAAGCAACTCAAATAATTATAAGAATAAAAAGTTCATCCCATGAATCTTATTTTACTTGTCAACAAGATATTTTGTGCCTCTTTCCAATGAAGAAATTTAGCTTCGTCTTCGCAATTTCAGATCGAAAAATGGATATCTAAAATCCGATAGTTATTTGATGTACTTGGTACAATAGAACCGCTACCCTAGATTGAGATTACACAATATTAACATGTCCTCAACTTTGAATGGGAGAAAAGACATGAAAAGACTTACTTGTCTAAAGGGTGTCATTGAAATTTCAAATGTCATTGCAGTCTTGGTGGGGATGGGGGAAACTTCACTTGTCACAACAGCACACGCACTTCGCTCGGATTCGCCCAGCCACTCTTCGCTATTCCTTAGAATATCTCAATGTCTATCCAATGTGCGGAAAAATCCAATTCGTGCGGGTGATTTTATGAACGCGTGTCTAGTACGCATCTGTACTTTTCCCGAAAATTGACTATACTTAGGAGAAAAATTAACCTTTAAGAGACACAAATCAAGACAAATTGTATGAATTGAAACAATTATACACAATAGAAAAAGTACATTACCGCGCACGAATTGAGTTGGCGGGGACGAAATTGAACGAGGAGATGGTTGCCACGCATACCCTTTACAAAAAGGGTGAAGGAACACATGCATTGGGGCCGATCTCTGTTCATTAAAGGCCACCAAAAATTAGGTGGACTTTGAATGCCGAAAGAGACGGCAGAAATAGGAAGCTAGTAGAAGGCTGCTTCGCCTGGACGCTTAATCCCTTTCGACCATGTGATCGGACACCTTAAAGTCCCGTCGCTCAAGGCCATGATTAGCCTCGATTTTGTCCCCGCTCCCACGGCAATCACGGCAGGATTTGATCGTTTACCCTCTAGGCATATGGGTGTTTAATGTAATTTTTGGAGGCAACAAATATTTTGAAAAGAAACGGTGGTGTCTGATTTGACCGTCTCGTAGAATCTCGCATTACACGGCAAAATGCCAGGGCTCGAGTTCCACAGTGTTCGCCCAAATCATGCGTGAGCTTTTATAGGACTTGTCAATGGAATGGTTTTCGAATTGATTATATCTTTAGAAAGTATGAGATTCTATTATTTTAATGTATGATGCGATGTTACATTTAGTGCCTATTTATATTGATGGTCGGCTGAAAAGTTTTGTGATTGTCAAATCAAACAATTAATAAATGCATGATTTATCGTTTTAATGATAAGGATGGTCTTCGGTACTTTCGTTAGTAGTTTTTGGCAATATCTTGTAAATGGTATACAGTATATGCTTTTTCTTGTTTATAGCTGTACTTGTTTCCTATCATAAATTACTTGAGGACCACATAAAGGCACAAAGTAAATGACTCAAAATTAAATGCCTCAACAGTATAATTAGATGGCATGTCCAACCCTCAAATACAATGGATCATAAATTTCTTTTTTCTAATCTCGACCTTACCACTTTCAATGCAATTTCCATGCTAGAGCATCGCGCAACGCCATGTGCTGCATGTGCAAGAATTCAATTGCAACAATAATTAGATTCAGCCCTCTGCCAAATCAAGAGAATTTCAATTTGTCCTTTCTCACTTCATTGAGAGGAAGGGAGAGATTGGTAAAGAGGCCAATCAATTGTGTCGGCAACGGAGAAAACGGCCTCTCTTTTCACATGTTCCTCGGGTTCTATGTGGACCACTGATGTGCTGAGCAGACAACTCATTAGCTTTGGCTAAATCTAATAGCTTTTCGTTGACCAAAGTTTTAGCAAATGATTAGGGCACACAATGATGGTAAATTTTACATAAATTTCACTAATTTAGTAAGCGCGTTTGAGTTCCGTGACAACCCTATAAATGATGTTGCACGACCTCATGGAGAAAATACTATATGTTATTAGGAATACGTACACTTGTTAGCACAAATCTGTTAGCTGGGTTCACTTCTATGTGGAGGAAGTGTGAGTTCTGGCCTAAAAAGGGTTTGAAATCATATAATAAGTTATATGGAAAAATAAGGTTTGCTTTTTTATCTTCAGAGTGGTAGCTGCAAAAAAATTGTAGTAACAAGAGAAAAAGAAAAAGCGGAAAATCTGGAAGTTAGGATAATATCTGATTTATATCAAATTGGCATCAGAGGTCGATTCGTGGTCCGATTGAGCTGAAATTTTGTCAGCATGTTCGTGGCGCAATTTTCTCGAATCTGAACGGTTTGATTTTCGTTTGAAGCTCTCTATATCAGGTTTTTCGCGGATCGATCAAAACCTGCATTTTTGGTCAGATTTATCCTTGATCTCTTGTAAAATTCATGTGTATTTATGTTCTTGAGGTATTTGCTGTTATGTACCTCTAGTATTTGCTAGAGAAGAACATTGTTCACCCAATTTTGTTGATAGTGAAGATTTTCAGATGGACTCCGGTCCCGTGGTTTTTTATCTCCTCACATTAAGGAGGTTTTCCACGTAAAAAAATCGTCTTGTATTCGCGTGCTTAGTATTTATTTTACTCTATTATATCGATTCCTATTAGGTTTTCACAATAGGGGAATTATTTTATTCCGTTGCGTTAATTCGATATTATTCGAATTGTTACCGTTCTCCCATCAAGATCGAGTATAATAGCCAAGAATATCCTTGGATCGATCACAGAATTGAATGGAATATTACCATTGAATTGCTATAGAATTATAATATCTCAAATCTTGTATGTTGCCGACAGATGAAGTGGGGTCGAGGGAGGTCGAGAAAGTCGAATCTTGCCAACGAAATAATTGGCTAAAACCTTGTCGTTTTGCCACGACACTTGCTTGCATGGACATGCAAGGTGCGATCAGTAAACTTCGCAGCTGATCCCGAGCACGGACCAGATGGAAACCAATTTGTCCGTTTACCAAAGAAGTCGGTGGAAGTCATTGGTCGATGCAACTGATGAATTGCTGCTACGTCGTTCATCAGGCGTCTCATATCCAGCTTCTCTTCCGTGAGATCGCTACTATCCCATGTCAGGTCCTGGACATACCTGCATGCATTCATCATTCAGTGTTTACGCAGGACGTACCAAATATAATTGAATTTTCACGCGCCATACGCAGTTTCAGGACCCGCATCGGAGCGAACTCGTCTTCATCATGCATCGATACTGTTAAAATATGTCTCGAGTTTGAGTCCAATATGAAATTCCGAATATTCCGAATTGGATATGTTGCGGACGTTAAAGATTGAGCAAAGAAGACCCGAAGATCAACTTCCCAAAGTTTGAATCTGCATTGGAGAAATTGGCCGCTGAAATAGGAAAGTTCAACTTTGACTTGGATTTGGATTTTGTTTACAATATATAGAGATATGTTTTGGATAAAATCGTTTTAGATAGGAAACATAATCCTATTAGAAGTTGGCATAATAATAAGGGTTTTACTTATATATAGACTTGTGGTCGTGGGTGATAGACGTGGATCACAAATTGTCTTGAAGCGCCACGTGAGTGCTTGGTGTTCCGCCGTTGATCATGAAGAGTTGGTCTTGAAGCGCCGTCTAGTTGTCGAGTGCTTGGGAGGGATTTTCTTTGTCGTTCTTACTCGTGAATTACATCCAAGAAGTTTAGTGTTTGTAGCCGATTAAATCTTGAGGTAAGATTTGCGTGTAATTCCTTCGTGAGATTGAGAGATTATTTTCGAGGAATTTTCGGGGCTAAACACTGTGTGAGTTATTGGTTGTAATTGGGGCTTGGGAAACACAGAGAGAGTGTTTGAGTGACTTGAGTGTGTATCCTTGTATCGCTTGATCTATAGTGAAATTCGCTGCTACTCTTCCCGTGGACGTAGGTCTTTACGACTGAACCACGTAAATCTGGTGTCCGATTTATTTTATTCTTCTGTCTATATTATTGTTCGATCGCTCAATTAATCGCAAACATTCATCTCGTGATTCTCAGGATATAGTATTGAGTAATGCTAAGATTAGAAAATGATTTTATGGATACGTTTATAAACACTTAATTTAACGATGTTGCATAGCAAGAATATTATGGGGGTATTAATCTTTTTCTAGACTTAATCGTATCCACAAACATCTTCAATCAGAGGCACCACATAACATACGTGATTTGAGGTTTGCCAGTGATCTAGCTAATAGATTCGAAGTGACTTCGTTTTCAGAATTGAGGAACTTGATCCTCACGGCAAATGACTCAAACCTAGAATATAGAAAACCATAAAGCCTCAGGTACCCCAATTCCATGTTCTCGAAGCTATACTGCTCTATGATTAATCCAAATCCAATTTTTTGTTTCTTTCCAGACATGAAAAGTCCATAAAATTTGAATCTCATTCATTAGGTAGTCCAACTTCGCGGCAAACCAAACAAAGTCTAATATGTTGAAGGTGCCATCTAGTACAGATTGTCACTTAGGATTGCACCTTCTAGGTATTCCGGGACACATCTACTCTCATGAACTATGATACATCAGAAAATTTTTTCAACCTTTTGTATGAAACGTAAGCAAGCTCACCGTGGGCTGTAGATGTGGCCCATGGGCTGGATTGAAGGCCCAAGTTGCTTCAAAAGGAATTTCTTTAGCGTAAGAACATTGGTTTAAAATTACACCTAGAGTCACATGCTAAAATATGTTTCCAATTAAAAACAAGAGTTCCTTTACTTTCCACGACAACTAGAATTACAAGCAGATATTAGACGAAAGTGTTTCTTGACCTTGAAACATGAGTAAACTCATGTCTTAACTTTTATTCACGTTGAAGATTTCTTCTATTCATGAGCCCAACACATTTCCAAGAATAACGGAGCAATCTTTTCACTTTCACTGGAAAAAGATGACAATATTTTCACGAATAAAACTGGGCTTCTTTTTTCTTCTTTTTTTCTTTTTTTTTTTTGGTCGGGGCTTCTTTCTCTTTGCAAGGACAGATTCTCAACAATCATCTTTGATCAAAATAGAAATCTTATTCGTGTAATGGTGGATTTCATTAGTGATGATGTACAAGATATCACGTAAAAGGAGCAGGTTTAGATGTTTACTTCATGGACAACATCAATTGTGAGGGTGATATGATTGATTGGAGTGTTCAAGGGATTTTGACTCGAGAGACCTTCGGGCCATGACCCACCAATTGTATGCACAAGTGCAAAGTCTACACTTTCTCGATCTGTGTAAGTTATACCGTGCTTTTCGACGTATTTAAGTTATCTTTGTGTCATACTTACTGAAAAAAGATGGAGAGAATAGAAGTTCCTAGGGTTTCTTTTGCCTTTATTCATGTTGAATGTCTCACCTTGCTAATGTGCATATCCCTCCACTTCCCAAAAAAAAAAAAAAAAAAAACAAAACAAAACAAAACAAAAGGAAGAAAATCATGTCCCATCTTCAATTAACGAAGGTGTCACGTCAAAATTTGAGAATATGCGGTGGCATCTGAAGAATGTGATCTTATTCCAAATGAAGTAGGTGAAGAAAAAAGGCAACTACAGATCCAACATCTAGCAGACATAAAGGTGGTCAAAAGACCGGGCGAGATAGTGATGAGAAGGAACACGGATAATAATTGGAGGAGTGGTGCTGGAGATGCTCGTAAGATGAATCCAGACTCTCTTCTTTTTCACACTTTTGTTGCTTTTTTCCTAAACAGGAGTGGGATTCTCCTGATTGATTGAACCGCTTTAGCCCTTTAATACGGTCATCCCTTGAAATCTTGATGATCAATGGGGATAAATTGATTCGATTCTCCTCTCATAAATCAATATGTGCTATCCATGCATGTTGTCTTGTACTATATGGAGGTCCATAGAATAAACTGTGAATTCTAAATAACTGGTTAAGTCCAAGCCTTATATCCATGCATATGACTTTGATTCAGATCAGTTCGCACACAATTGATAAGGTTCGAACGAGCGGCTTCTAATTGATGAGCCAAAAATCTCAAGATGCTCTAATAGCTGTGTTTGCTAGGAGGATTGATATTTGCTTATTTATTGGAAGAAACCATATTTATATTCCCTTCACGAACGCACAGTGAACTATACGAAGGATTGTGATGCGTTTCCCTGAGAAAAGAATTATCTTTCATCGGCGATGCCAAGTCAAGTTTGGAGACTACAAGCAGAGACCTACGTAGGGTCAACTTGTAGTCAATTTCATAGTAGACCATTCCTCTCCATGAGGGAGTACCCTGCATTGACTGCAATCGTTCAAAAGAGACGTGAATTGATGTAATTGAAGCTTTCAAAGTCGTCGGTCCACCAAATGATGCTGCAAAAAATTTTTTTTTTTTTTTTTTTTTAATTTCATGCTGCTGAATGTTCTTACTTCTTCATGCTAGTTGCTTGACTTATGACTGTTAATTATTTATTCATTTTATTGACATTTTGGATATGCGGGGATTTTCCGAATTTCTCCTTCTTTTTTGAATAATATCGCCATTCATTTTTCAACTAATTGTGTATTAAAAGTCGTTAAAACTAATCCAGAGGGTTTTAAAAGGAAACTCCAACAGCTCCTTGTTTACGGAAAAAGAAAAAGAGAAGAATGACAGTGATGACAGTGATCCCTTAATAATAGGAAATTCTTTTTATTTTATACAAAAGTGTAGATCACTGAAAAGGGCAAATATTATGCGAAATTACGAATGATGTTAGAAGATGAAACAATTAATGAAGAAAGTATAAATAAGATTTGGTTATTTTAAGAAGAGTTGGGGTTATTATTGCACATTGAAGATGAATAGATTTAAATTCTTAATGCAAAAGAGAAACATGGGATCACTGTCGGGCGTTTATCAAATTATGATTTTTGCTGCGCACTAATGGAGGTTATATGGGATTTCATGAGTTTTTTCCCCACAAAATTCTAAAGTTGAAAGTTGTTTTAACTTTGCTAAGATAGATTGTATGAGATTTTGTGGAACTATTGATAAGTGTTCTAAAATACTAAATAATTAGATAAGTAGATAGTTTACTACTTAAGTATGATTTTTTTATTTTTTCTAGAAAGTGCTCCCAAGGACTTGTTAAGCAATCAAATAAAAATTATTTTTTTTTAATATATTGATTGTTCTCGTGATATAAAAATTATTTTTTTAAATGAAATGTTCCCTTACCTTTAACAGATGATTCAAGAGCACTCATGAACTAGACCCAATTAAATGCTATAGCACTACCTCTCAGTAAGGTTTTGTCTTATTAAATTGTGAATGATGCAAATTCAAAGCCTCTTATTTTGATACCGCAAAAGATCTTAAGATTACTTGAGATTATTACTAGGAGAAAACATGATTTTATATTTCAATATCACTACCAAATAGATAGATACATAGGCTACATTTTCCTATCATGCTAAGGAAATAATAAAGACCAATAAATTTCACGGGACTTTAAGTTGAGTTGTGTTTTATCATCATCACAAGGGGTGTTGACGGTTCGGGATTTTCTATTCCCAGCCCGACCCGAACGTGATTGTTGTATGTTGATTGCCACCCGAATCACATTGAATTCACTATCTATAACTCCTTTATCCTCTCCTCCCATCTTTACGGTATGCACTCTTTGAAACCAAAGAATAAAAATTGGATCTCTTCAAACTGACCTTCTTCATTTGCTTTTTCTTCACAAACAACAACAAGCCTTGTCCTCTCGCCATGCTTCAGTCGAGACCTCGCCGCGGTCGTCCCTCGCTCCCATTGTGATTGGGCTGTCGAGGAGGACAAAGTCGAGAACCATGTTCTAGGAATGAGGGAGCGTTAGTGTGTGGTTCGATGTGTCTTTGTTTGGTTCGATCGAGTACCCGAACCTAACCGAACCTGTCATGATGCCCATTTGTTTACCTATTGTCCGAACTGATAAGAGATTCCACTAGAAAAATCTCAGATGTTCGGGTCCCGTTGTTTTTAAATACCCGTATGCATCACCACTAGATGTTCTTTCTAGATTGGATTCGAGGGGAGGTTGTCAGCTTTTCTTAATTGTCTAATAGCTCCTTCTTCCTCCTGGAGTCCCACTCAATTGAATGCCAATTATTGATTACGCACTGCACATTACTCTAAAGCAGACCATGGATTTGCCTCCACACATTTCCCATGGTGGATATTTCAAGAACGCGACGCAAGCCACCCAGAAAACGTGCATCTTACGAACGACGAGGGCGGCAAGTGGTCGGTCCAGGACTGTCGGTCGGTCTCGGTGTTCTTGTCTTTTCCCTACTAAGTTTAAGAAACGTAAATTAAGGCAACGAAAATGATTAGTGACGAGCTACTACTAATGGCTCGAATTTTCGAAATTATTCGTCTGCTCAGGTAAATCCAGATATCTTACACATGTTTGGTTGCTGAAATCATTTGGATTTCATGAATACTAGCATGGGTGCATATGTATTGCGTGGAGGACATGTTCCTCATTTTTCTTTTCTAAATATAAGTAGGGTACACACAAAAAATTGTGTCAAGTTACCAATTGTGTTTAAAATGTGACTTTAGTAGAAAATTTTAAGCGTAAAGCATAGCCTACCTACTAAGGTTAGTTTTGAAATCAGGTCCCGTTGTCATGTTTGCGCAATTTTTTCATTAGTTTCATGTCCATATATCCGTCTCCTTGATTTAGAGTGGTTGCTCCACCATTATATACATGCATCCTTTTTATTTGAACTTAAATTAACATGGATTTGCATAAAATTCTCAATCAAGCACCTCAGATTGTAGATTCCAATAAATGGGCCTAAGATATCAGTTGGTACGAACAAAAATTTGAGTGATGAGATTTCTCATACGAGAATGTCACATTGAAGTTTTCCACATTAAAAATTGTTGTCGTCCTCAATTAGCCACATTCAAAGTCCGAGAAACTTGATTAGAAAAGTTATGCGGGTCTAAGAATTTGATTATGCAAACTAAAAGTTTCGGGACTCGATTAAGGAAAAGAAAGTATAATTCCACCATTGAAACTCTACCGTATGGCATCCAATTTACTCAAAAAGACCCATCACACATTCCATGACCCTCAAGAGAGAGCCTGGTATGGGGATGACTTAAAGTAAAGAGTTGCCAACGTTTGATCTTTTTTGATACTGAAGAAAAAAAAAATCCCTCCTAACAAGAAGGGATGAGGCTTATGGGTACCTATAAGTAAAAAGATAGAATGTAATCTTAGGGTGAGCATGGTAACACTTATACTCTGGGAAATAATTTTTTTTAGAAATAGGTCTTTTCTATTTCTATTTCGGAAAACAATTTCCGAGTAAAATAAGACGTTTAATAACTATATAAAATTTATTTTTAGAATGAAAAAAAATAAAAATGCATTTGATACGATATATAAATTTTTATATTTATTCGTTTTTTTTCTTCTATTCATAATCATCGACTCTCGCTCATTGTTGCACAACTGCCGCCTGCCACCGCACGACCGCCGACCACCAACCATCGCTGCTGACCGCCACTGTAGGACCGCCGCCCACAGCCCACCGGCCGCCCCCACCGACTGCCGGCCGTTGGAAACACTGAAAGATTACTGGGCGCCCTACTGAAAGATTATTGGGTGGGCCCTCATCAGGTGGAAACGCCCTCTTGGCCAGGGAAACTCCACCGCATGGCATTCAATTTACCTAAAAAGATCCATCATTCCCCGTTGTCCGGCCGACTCCCACCAATTTCCCATGATTGAATGCTTCCCCCACCCAGGAAAATAAAAATCCCATCATAAGATCAACCTAAGCCGGCCGCTCGTGCGACCGGGGGCAGTAAAATGCGCGTACGCACGCCGCGAACGTGCGTCCACTGGAACCGCCACACGTGTCGTTCCCCAGCCACTTTTACCAACGCTTCATGCCGACCAGTCGTTCACGTCCCCAGCACCTCCCCCATCGGACGCAAGGCATCCCTAAATTTAAGCCCCCAAAACCCCCCCTTCTTCTCCACGGCTCCCTTTCTCTCTCGTCTCCCTTTCGCTTTCTCTCTCTAAAAATCAAGAACCCAAATTTGGAACGTCTCTCCGGGAGGACTTTGAGAATTCCGACCGTTTTCATCGGGATCGAAGGCATTGATGAGACGACCGCGATAGGCGACGCGCGACGGCGGCGACGTCGGTGGCGGCGGCGGCGATGGCGATGGCGGCGAACTGGGTGACGTATTACCTGGCCGAGCACCCGGCGATCGTCAACTTCCGGTGGAGCCACACCCACTCGTGGGGCTCCACCTGGTCCTTCCTCGCCTCCTCCGTCTCCCTCTACCTCGCCCTCTCCCTCCTCCTCCACCTCCTCCTCCTCCTCCCGCGCCGCCGCCGGCCCGTCCCGGTCGGCCCCGCCCCGGCCCTCCACAGCCTCCTCATGGCCCTGCTCTCCGCCACCATCTTCGCCGGGGCCCTCCTCTCCTCGGCCGCCGAGATCCGCGACACCCGGTGGCTCTGGCGCCGGTCCCGGACGACGCCGTTCCAGTGGTTCCTCTGCTTCCCGCTGGGCACCCGCCCCTCCGGCCGCGTCTTCTTCTGGTCCTACGTCTTCTACCTCTCCCGCTTCCTCCACATGCTCCGCACCTTCCTCACCATCCTCCGCCGCCGCCGCCTCTCCTTCGCGCAGCTCTTCAACAACGCCGCCCTCACCTGCGTCGCCTTCCTCTGGCTCGAGTTCTCGCAGTCGTTCCAGGTCCTCGCCATCCTCTCCGCCACGCTCGTCTACGCCGCCGTGTACGGGTACCGCTTCTGGACCGCCATCGGGCTGCCCGTCGCGTGCTTCCCGTTCGTCGCGCACTGCCAGGTCGCGCTCCTCGGGTGCAACCTCGTGTGCCACGTCGGCGTGCTGACGCTGCACCTGGTCAAGGGCGGGTGCAATGGGATCGGCGCGTCGTGGGTGTTCAACTCGGTGCTGAATGGCGTGGTCTTGATGCTTTTCCTGAAATTCTACGTGAAGATGCATCTGGGCAAGAAGAGGGGGCCGGTTGTCGTCGGTGGCGGCGGCGGCTGCGCCGACAGCATCGGCGTCGGGGGTGCGAGCGAGGCCTGCGATCGAGATCGTGAACCGTCTTCTACCTTACGCGGTGGGTCAGATGTAATTAAAGAGGCAGAGGAGGAGAGGATCGTCAGAGAGAAGGAGTTATAGGGATTGAATGGTGGGTGGTTGGTGGTGGTGGTGGACCTGGTGGTGCTGGTGGTGGTGACTTTTCTTGTAGCCCTCAAATTTTGGGGAGCAAAACGTTTGCCGGGGACCCCTCTCTCCCCATCTCACCCTCTTTGGGTTTCTCTCTTTCTTTCTTTTCATTTTTGTAGAAATTGATAAATTTGTATGTACTACAATAAAATGGTTCAAAAGTTTTACCGATGTTGCAGAATGCTAGTGTAGGAATTAGGGTAGTCAGGCGATTCTGCTGATATTGTTTAGAAGAGGATTTAGCAGAGTTTTGTAGGGTCATTATTAGACCTTTCTGCTCCTTAGAGTTGAGAGCGATTCTGAAAGTTCATGTTGGTAAGAATATTATACAGATTACAAATCAATTTCTCGATTATATCTTCACAGAGACTTCAGCGGCATATTTAGACGAATCATTCTCGACCGATTGCGAAATATTAAAGGGATATGTAGTGCCCGTCGTGGTCAATTTGCACCAGCATAAAGAGATGGTTGAAAGCTACTCTTTGTTGTTATTCATTGAGAAAGACCCCCCGGTTAAATTAAAGTGGAGTCGACTGCCGATCAAAATTGACCCGGCTCGAATCAAATGGTCCCTCCTAATACCAGGAAATGCGGGATCATTCCAATCCACCACGACACGGAACATCGGTTGCCGCTGGATCGCTTGATAGAAAACATGCATGGAGACAAGAACAGTCGGTAGGTTTTTGTTACCATCAGTCAACTTTTCTTCTCCGTCTGTCTTGTCTAGGAAGATAGCATATCAGCCTTCCATTAGGGATCTCCCGAAACGGGATAAAAGAATATCCTCCCTGCCAGAAACCAAGCTCAAACTAGCATGGCATCAGATATCTTAGCGTTCCCCCTTGCATACGGCTGCGAGGCGTACGACGGTGATGATTGACAGACGTCCAAGAAAGGTCAAAACCCTCGCACTGATTGTCTTTCTGTCAAGAACTGCGCGCAAGTGATGAGCTTCGATTTCTGAGACAGAGTTCAAGTTCCGATCCTGCTTAGTATATTGGGAGAGATTCGACCTCGTTGTCCTCAGTTATGCAAGTCAAAAGGAACCTTTTTTCACGTCCGGCTTTTGATTTCTCTTTTACGCACGTCCGAAACAGATGATCAGCGCTTATTTGCTGTCGGAAGAGCTTGCTATTCTAACCTAGACGAGGTTGTCTGATAATCGCATCTATATGCTACCATGCAGTCGTCCTGATCGATGCGAGGATGAATCTTTGAGATCGTTGTTTATAGTCAGGGGCTGCGCACCAGAAGATCTGTGTGTCAACTAGGGAAGGGTTTAGCTATGGCCCCCTGCAATTATTTTATGTTGTCTCGTGCGCTTATTTATCGTGTAATGCTTTCTCGTTACATGCCGGGCTAAGCATCCGCAGGCCACATAGTGTTTACTTATTAATCATGCTGTGTATCAATATTTATTTGACCTGTCACGTCGGATTTCCTGATCATATTGTATTACTTAATTTGTTATCGTTTCAAATGCATGCTTTGCCATTTTGTGCTTTAATTCACATCGTTTAATCATGTCTAGGGCACTATTCCATGTCATCAACTTTACTGCTTGTACATCATTACGACACTTGGCTCATCTTTATTTCACATCACTCGGACATGTTTAAATTCATGCCATTGCATCTTTTCAAAAGTACACTGATGCACGCTGCACGATGGAGTCCAATCTTTCTCGTACTTCGCGTGGCGATGCTTTCACTTGAGCATTGATAATGACATTTTTGACAACCTGAAAAGATTTAATTAGAAATGTGTCATCGAAAGGGCAACATAAAGATATTAAAGTATTGTTTCGTAACCATTTAAATAGTGTATGATTTTGATTTTTTTGTTCCCAAAAACAATTTGAAAACAAAATCACATTTGGTAAAACTTTTGTTCCCAAGAACAAATTTCTATTTTTTTGTTCCCGAAATTAAATTTGAAACAAAATCAAGAATTAAAAAAAAAAATTGATTCTTGTTCCAAAAACAAATATAAGAATTAAAATCATATTTCTTTTCTTCTACCATTTTCTCTTCTTCTTCTTCATCTATCGCCATCACGAGGTTGCCGTCCACCGCCGATTATCGATAACCGATCTCGACGAGCTTGCCGGAGGCTCGCCAAGCTAGGGCGAGATTTGGTGAGCTCACCGGGAGGCAAGCCCGGCCATCGGCGAGGCTTGCCTTGCCCACCCCGCCCGGTGGCTAGGCGGGCCTCGCCCAGCCCTGGCAAGGCTGACCTGGCCAGCGACGAGGCTCCGCCCCAGCGAGGTCGGCCTGGCCACCGGTGAGGCTCGGCCGACGAGGGCCGGCGATGCTCCAGTGAGGTCGCCGGCCCTCGTTTGGCCGATCGCCGAACCGACGACAAGCCACTAGAAGAAGAAGAACAAGAGAGAGAAAGGAAAAAAAGAAAAGAAAAAAAAAAAAGGAAAAAGGAAAAGAAAAAAATTATTTAAAAATTAAAAGAAATTGATTTGGAACAAAATCAATAAGCACGGTACTAAACGCAATTCTATTCCAGAATTAGAAATTTTGGATAGTTACCAAACGGCTTAAAATGCTTAGAAATTGTTCCCGGAACAAAATAAAAAAGAATCATTTCTGATCAGAATCTGTTCCTGAAAACAGAATTTTTATTAAACGAGTCCTAAGAGCCTATTTGATAACCGACCAAATAATACCTAATTCTATTTTTTTTATTACTCGAAATAAAAAAAGAATAAAAATCAATTTGATAACTATTTTGTTCTAAATCAAAAAGTAGAAAAAAGTTAATTCTTAATTACCGAATCAACTCCAGAATCAAGTCTTTTTTTCTTTTTTTCCTTTTTTTCTTCTTCTTCTTCCTTTGGCCGGTGACCTTGTTGGAGCATCGCTAGCCTCACTAGTGGCTAGACAAGGCTTGGTCTCACCGAGTCGTCGGGAAGGCCCAACCAACAAGGCTCAGCCTCATTGGGGGCTAACGATGCTTAGACAAGGTCATCGGCCAAAAGAAGGAGGGGAAAAGGAAAAGGAAAAACAAGAAATATATAATAAAATTATTTAAAAATTAAAAAAATTCTAAATCACAAAAGAATCGAGATATTACCAAATGCATTTCTATCCCAATAATAAAATTTTGGATAATTACCAAACGCCTTCAAATACTTAGAAACTCATTTAGGAAACAAAATTAAAAAAAAATATTTCTAAATAGAAATTATTTCTGGGAATAGAATGGTTATCAATATGCCATAATTAAAAAAATCCTTGCTGGAACAATTCTATGGAAGCTCAAATTTATCTCAAGATGAACTAGAATTCTGCCAGAATAAGCAAGGAACAAAATAGTAACTGGCAACAATTTGACTCTTTTAAGTCTCTTACATCTTCTCAATTCGGAGTTGAATGTTTCTTATCTTGGATAATTAAGCTTCATTTTCCTAAATAGACAGATTTTTTTAGCTTTTTGATTTTATTCTTAACTTTAGGGTTCATTTTTTTAAAGAAAACTGGAAATCGTTTTTGACATTCTGATTTTTGGATGACAGAAGATTAATTAATTATAAAATATTTTCCATAAACTAAAAATAACAAGTATATATTAAGGGAAAACAACTTTGTCTTCTAGCAAGAAAAAAATCATTTTTCATTATTGGAAAATATTGTGACTAATAAAGGTAGAATACTTTCCTAATTTATGAGTAGGGTTAAGCACATATGAGCATATATATAACCCGATCAATTTATTGTTGATTATTTGAAAAAATAATTACTTCTTTCACATGGTATTAGAGCAACACACACACAAAGAGAGAGAGAGAAAGAAAGGAAAACTATTGCCTTAGCCAGAGATCATTGTTGCATCACTGGAGAAGTTGCTGCCAATTGACGAAACCCAAGACGTTGCTAACTCACCAGGCCGCCCTACCTTGGTGATTTCCCGATACCATCAACGCCCACAACACTGCATATACGAGTGTCAGCCTTGGTAACTCGCGATGCAATCGTCACCAAGCCTTAGCGACTAGATCTGGTGACCATATAGCTCGTTCTAGCATCGCCAGACCTAGTCCCAGGTCAAATCCCACGACATTCAAGTCACCCGATGTCGCCTAGCTTAGATCCGGCGACATTCGAGTGAGTCGGTATTGTCCAGCCCTTATGTTGTTGTTACCCAATGTTGTTTGGATTTATGGCTCGGTTCTCCAGCCCTGGCGTTACTGTCACCCAACATCATTCGGATCTGTAGCTCGGTTTTGTAGCTGACGTTCAACCATGTTTGTCGACGAATTCCAGTTGGTTGCTTGAAGTTCTTTGACCCAGCAGTCGCCCAAACGATTTCTGGTGACCTCCACGACCCTTCATTGCTGCAGCTGTCCTCTACTGGTTGTTGTTATCTACAACAGATCGCAAAACCATCCTCGTCACTCAAATTTCATGGCTCTAGAGAAGAGAAGAGTTGCTATTCCTTACCCAGAAAGGGACATATTTCCCTTTTCCATTGAATTTTTGCTGCCGACCTAAATCTTTGTCACTTTGTGTGACATTGAATAGAAGGAAATAGTGAGAATAAGCTTACTGGCGATTTGGTAATTGTGCGCTTACTCTGATATTGATGAAATGATTTTATGAGTGTCGGTAAACTACTACAATTGCTGGCGATTGGATCAAGTTTTCTTTTTTTGGGTAGTATCGTGTCATTGATTGGATTCGTGGGTAGAAGTGTTGGTTACGGTGGAATTCAGTTTTTTTTTTAATATATGGATTGACTTCTATATTCCATTTTGGTCATTTTCAATTAGCACCTTTCAAGTTGGATGGAACTAATTATCTATTCTGGTCTAAAGCGGTTGAGGTCTATCTTACTACCACTAGACAACTTGACTATCTCAAATCTACAGTACTATTTGACAAGAACAAATTTGCTAATTGGATTGTAGGAGATGCAATAATTCGGACTTTATTGTGGAATAGCATGGATCCTAAGGTCAATCCTCATTTTATTCAATGTGATTATGCTAAGGCCATATGGGAGAAATGCGCATTAGTTTATTCTAGGCAAAATAATATGATGTGAGTATGTGATATGTGGGAAGCACTATTTGATATTCAACGAGGAGATCAATCTTTATCCAATCATTATGCTCGATTCACAACCTTTTGCTGGTGATTGGATACTTATCTTCCTACCTTGAACAATCTAGATGTTTTGGCCAAGCACCAAATTATATCTCAAGTCATTGGGAGTATTTATCTCTTCGTCAACGTTACATCTCAAACTTCTCTTCCTACGGTGGATGAAGTCTTCTCACAAGCTCTCTGTTCTACAAGTATTGAGAAGACTTCCACCTCGCCGACCATAAAGATGAGTGCTATGCTTTCCCATGATCCTAGTGGACGCGGAGGTCACAGTCGTGGACACAATTTTGTTCATAGTGGAGGTCGTGGAGACCATGATGGAAGAGTTGGTACTCGTGGTACCATTAGTTCTAAGAATGGTCATGGCTCATGCTATTGCCATCATTGTTAAAAAGTTGGCCATACAGAAGCTTATCGTTAGACGCTTCACCTAGAGTTTAGACCACCGCTTGATGCATATGCAGAAATTGAGAATTCTCCTATTCCTCCCTTAATAGCTCCATTAAGCTCAACTCCTTTACAAAATTCAAGCGATTCAATTACATTGACATATATTGAATATGATGCATTGGTTCGCTCTCAACAAGTTACAAGATCTTTAGTTCCTACCGTAACTTTGACACAAACCTTCAAAGGTAGTTCATCTTGTGTGTTGTCTGCAATGTCTGACTCATGGTTTATAGATTCTGGAACTATCAATCACATGACTAGTAACTCTAAACTACTGTCTTCATTTTACTCCACATCTCCTTTATTATGAAACTTAGTTACACTAGCAAATGGGTCTCAATCTCAAGTTACTAGTATGGGAGTTACTCATTTGAATCCTCTCTTTCTTTGTCCTCCATTCTTCACTTGTCAAGATCTCCTTATAATTTGATTTTTGTTAACTCGTTAACTAAAGAACTCAATTGTTCTGTAATTTTTTCCTCTTCTCATTGCGTCTTTCAGGATCTGAGCATTGGACAGATGATTGGTGGGGGACATGAATTAAATAGCATGTACTATCTTGACAATAAGGTGCTAACTGCTACAACTGTGAAGCGTACATCTAGTGATTTAAATTAGATGCATTGTCGTACTGGTCATCCACCACCAAACATACTTCGGCGTCTATTTCCTAAGTCAACGTCTGAGAGTTCTTTTCAATGTGAAGCTTGTTAGTTTGATAAACATCATAGAGCCTTTTTTCCTTCTCTCATTTAGAGTCGTGTTTCTAACCCATTTGAGCTAGCTCACTCAGATGTATGGAGTCTGTGTCATGTGTTTGATGTCTTTGGATTCAGATATTTTATTACATTCGTGGATGTTTTTTCTCGAATGACTTGGTTATTCTTAATAAAAGATCGTATGGAGATTTATCATTACTTTTAGTTATTCTATTTTAAAGTGTTGAATTAATATAATAACTCTGTCAAATGTTTACGGTCAGATAATGCTACAAAATATCTTAGTGCAACTTTTGGTTTCCAACCATTCCTTGAGTCTCATGGTCTTAAACTTCCTACTCATACACTCCATAGTAAAATGGTGTAGCATAACATAAAAATCGGCATCTTCTTGATGTTGCCCATTGCCTTATGTTTCATATGCATCTACCTAAAAATTTGGGGTCATGCTGTTCTTACAACATGTTATTTGATTAATAGGCTTCAAACTTCCATTCTTCAAGGGAAGTCACATTTCTCTATGTTACATCCAAGTCACCCTCTCTTTTCTTTACCTCTTCATGTCTTTGGATGTGTCTGTATTGTACATTATTTTACTCCAAATCTTGATAAATTGAATCCTTGTGCTTAAATGTGTGTCTTTGTTGGATGTTCTCAGACTTAGAAGGGATACAAATGTTGCAGTCCTACTTGCCATTGTATGTTCGTGTCTGCAGATGTGACATTCTTTGAAGATTAACCATATTTTTCTTCACCAGCAGTTCCAACGAGATGATGGTGTTCTATCGACACTTCCGCTACTTTCCCCATCCCTAACTATATATACAGAATTTCCATTTGCCGAACACACCTATCATCAATGCAATATTGTTCTAACTGTGCTCATATAGTCTTCATCAGCACTTGATTCAACTATCCCCCCATCAATTACAGTTCCAACCTTTGATTTTGATCCACCCATTACTTCTTAAAAAGGTACATGTTCCTATGTTGGTTGTCTTGTAGATTGCTACACTCCTTACACCAGTCTTTTTGATTGTGTTCTAACACATCATCCTATTTCTAATTTTCTATCCTACGATCGTTTATCTCCTAAGTTCTCTGCCTTTGTCTCGTCGTTGTCTTCTAGATTTGTGCCTAGTAGTGTTGTTGAAGCTCTTGCTCATCCGAGTTCACATCGTGCCATGGAAAGATGAAATGCGGGCATTAATTGAGAATCGAACTCAGTAGCTTATTTCATTACCTACGGATAAAAAAACTTGTTGGTTGACATTAGGTTTTCACTGTTAAGGTTTACCTAGATGGCACTTTTGATTAACTAAAAGCACAGTTGGTTGCAAAATGGTATACTCAAACTTATGGTGTCAACTATGATGACACCTTTTCTCTAGCGGCCAAAATTTCATCTGTTTGTATCTTTATTTCATTGGCTGCACAATTTGGATGGCTACTTCATCAATTGGATATGAATAATGCCTTTTTACATGGTGATCTAACTGAGAAGGTTGACATAGAGCAACCACCTAGGTTTGATGCTTGGGGGAGAATGTGGTATGTTGTTTACACAAGACTTCGTATGAACTCAAACAATCTCCTTGTGTTTGGTTTGATAGATTTAATGATGCGGTCATCAAATTTGGATTAAAACGATGTCAAATAGATCATTTAGTTTTCAACCCTATTTCTTCAGCCAATTGTATCCTTCTAGTTGTATATGTGGATGATAATATAATTACAATTAGTGATTTAGGTGACATTCAAAAACTCGAGCAATTTCTGCATAAGAAATTTAGTACTAAAGATTTGGGACGTCTTCGATATTTTCTTGGTGTTAAAGTAGCTTACTCACATACTAGTATCAATTTATCGCGATGGAAGTATGTTATTGACATTCTCAATGAGGTTGGACTTCTTAGAGCAAAGCCAGTCGGTACCTTTATGGATTCTAATGTAAAACTTGATGCGGAATATGGAGAACTATTAAATGATCTGGCGAAGTATAGGAGATTAGTTGGTAAGTTTAACTATCTTACCATCACAAGACCTTATATATCCTTCGCTATTAGTGTAGTATCTCAATTCATGAGTTCTCCTCATACCACTAATTGGGATGCTATGTTTCAAATCATCAAATTGAATTGAGCATCAAGTAAAGGACTATAGTTTAAGAATTATGGGCATTTGAACACTACAGGCTTTTCTGATGCTGATTGGGCTGGATGTCCTATGGATAAGAGATCTACTTTGGTTTATTATGTGTTTCTTGGAGGTAATTTAATTAGGTGGAAGAGCAAGAAATAGCATGTAGTTTCTCGATCAAGCACTAAAGGTGAATATCATGCTATGGCATATGTAACAGGTGAATTACTATGGTTAAGGATGTTACTTATAGAGATTGGAATGTCACCACTGAGTCCATCAGTGCTCTATTATCATGCTATGGCTATTCATATTGCATCTAATCCTATCTTCCACGAGCGAACTAAGCACATTGAGGTTGATTATCATTTTGTGCGAGAGAAAGTTCAAAAGGGGTAGATTATTCTTCAACGCACGAAGACTAAGGATCAACTTACATACATCTTTACTAAATCTCTACGGGTGAATAGAGTGAGCTTCTTATGTGACAAATTGCGATTATTTAATATCTACATCCCAACTTGAGGGGGGTGTTGGAAAATATTGTGAGTAATAAGGGTAGAATAATTTCCTAAATATATGAGTAGGGTTAAGCACATATGAGCATATACATACATACACACACACACACACACACACATACATATATATATATATATATATATATATTTTTGTAACCCGATCAATTCATTATTAATTATTTGAGAAAAGAATTACTTCTTTCACATTCCTAAACTACTAAACAAATGAAAATTAATGATTTTCAAAGAACTTTCCTCCATCACAAAGTTTTTAGTATGACAAATTTATCATCTATATATTTTGCAGCAAATGAATAATTTAGGAAAAACTTTTTCCTGAAAATGATAGTTTGTATTGTTTAAAATAATTAGCCAATAAAAAGTGTTTTCATTATTTACAATTCAAGCACTCATCCTTATAGAAGTAAAAAAAAAAAAGTGAAAACAACAACAAAAATTTGATTGATAAATAAATTAACAAATACAAAATTAGAAAATGAATGAGAAATTTGATTTTTGGCTCAATGTTCATTTTGGCTCTCCAGTAGTACCATTGAGTCAGTACAGTCATAGCCAAGGGATTTCCGGCGCAATTCGTTGTGTTCATTCACTACGAACTACTCACCCTGGCTATACCTGAAAGTCTGGGACCCTCTTTCTGCCATGTTTTACGGTCAGAAAAGGAGAAGAGCTCAAATTGCAAGCACCATTATCCCATTAGACCAAATTTCAACATTCGACAATCCTTGAAGCTTCCAGCCTTGACCTAGTTACCTATGATTACAACTTTTTCTCTACACTCAAGTGACCAGGTAAAATTTATCCTTCTCTATAATACCCAATTTTGCTGAGGAAGAAACCCATGATGGCATATTTTACATTTATGTCACTGATTGCACTCATTCTTGATTGATTTCGAGTAGATTTGGCCCTCAAGCTTGGTTCAATAACACTTAGGTCTGCCTTGCATTCCACGCATGCAAATTGTTCAATAATATGCCTCTTAGACACAACACAAAATAGATCATATTTTTGTTCAATCAAAAGATGCGTGGATGTATGCTAATCATTTTCTTAGCACAATGATTTAATTCTGGTTATATTTCATTGTCATTAAACTTGAATCTGAAAGCATTTGGTTTGCTCGATGGTGAAGGGTTTGATAATGGGTATAGGTGGATTAGTGCTGATGATTTGGAAGGTGGATACTTGATGGTGTTTTGGGCGTTCTCCGTATTATGAAGAAGACGATGGACTACTCACGATAGTTAAAAAAATAGGAGAAAAGAAAGAAAAAAGGGGAAAAAAATGAAAACAATGGGGCTGAATTTGGGTCATAATTCGATTTAGATGAGTTTAGGGTTTAATTCGATTTGGTGGATTGGGCTTCGTCTGGTCTTGTTTTGAAGGGGGCCGGACATAAAGGCCCGAGCCAGGTGATACCTCCATTTGGACTTGGCCCAAGGGCCCAGCCCGAGGCCCCATTTTCGTAATTATTGAAAAAATTGAAGAAATTAGAAAGTACCTTAGAAGCAGGTCTTGATTAGGTTGGTAAATCTTAGTAATAGATATGGCTTAGTTTCGGTTGAATAACCAATTTTTAGTTTATAGATTTTATTGAGTACCTTTGATTTAGCTTAGGTTTAGGTAGATTGATCTCTTGAACAAGAAATTGGACTTAACTCGAACTTAGCTTATGGAGGCTACTATCTTGATACATGTTATCGAGGAGTGAGGTGTCATCCCATACCTCGTTTGGCTCCTAATTAGTCTCAATAGGCTAGTGCGCAACTCTGTTTAAGTTGGACTTCTTGAATTTATTTATTTCAATTGTAGTTTCCCAATGTTAATCGAAATAAGGGTTCAAGAGAACTCAAGTGATTTTGGAACTATTAGTCCGCTTTTGGTATCATTCCTAAATTCGTCAGATCTCAAAAATACTCGTATAAGAGGATTGTGATATAAAAAATATTTTTCAAATTATTTATCTTTTGCAAAATAAATAGTTAGTAAATTTGCTTTTCTCACTTTTCTTATCACACTAGAACATCCATGGAGCATGAAGAGGTGAGTAGGGGATATTACCCCACGCCCTCAATAGAAAACGAAATTAGAGCGGACATGTTGTAGGAAGTACTTCTATGTTGAATTCAAGCTAATCAAAATGTTTTAAATTAATTTTTCTTGTGACAGTTTTTTTAATAATATGGATTAGCTTTTAATACTTCATAACCACAGTAAATATAATACCTTGAATCTTTCGTAACTTCGAGATTTTACCTCAACACAATGCGATATATCATTTAATAAGTCCAGAAAATTATATCAGCCGAATATACATTTTTATGATACTCTTTATATTTTTTATCTCATTTAAAGGTTAAACTTGATCCTACTCCTTAACTAAACCAAGAGACTTGAGATTAACGTGGATTTTTTTTTTTCATTTTCAATTATTTATTAATTGTCCATGTTAGCAGGACGACTAGCGTCCACATTAGATTTTCCAATGAGGCAATTCACCGATAGAATTTAAGTGATCATCTTCGTTCGTTTCGCGGAAAATGATTTCAGGAAAACAAATTCGGATTTTTCAAATGTTCGTTTCACGAAAAAAAATGAATTTTTTAGGAAAAATGTTTTCCATAAAAGGAAAAAAGTCTTCTAAATTAAGGAAAAATGTTTTTCATTTTTGAAAAGTGAAAAATATTTTTCTCAGTTGATCTCTCTTATTTCACACCTTTATAAATCTTCACTTTTTCCTCCCATTTCTTCTTCTTATTTTCTTTTTTATTTGAATTATTTTTAATTTCTTTTTTCTTTTCTTTTTTTCTTCTTCTTTCTTTTTTTTTTCTCATCTTCTTCTTTCTACAGTTGTCGTTACCATCGCCAAGAAACCTCAAGCTCGTCTTGTTGATCCAGTGAGCCTTGAGCTCGATGCTCACGCTTGCCAATCTAGTGAGCGACAAGCCTCATGCTCGTTAGCGAGCTCGAGGCTTGCCAATGGCCAGTTGCGGGCCATTGCTGTGGCTGGCAACTGGCCAAGAAAGAATGAGATGGAAAACAAAAAAAAAAAAAAAAAAAAAAAAAAAAAAAATTAATACTAGATTTTAAAAAAATAAAAATATTTAAAAATCAATTTTTAAAAATATGAAAAATTCATTTAAAAAAATAAAATAAATAAAAAATAGTATATGGAGGAAAAGATTTTCCTTATTGAATAACGAAAAATATTTTCTAGAGTTTCATCCGAACACTAAAAATAATTACATTTTCTTGAAAAATGAATTCCTGTAAAATATTTTTCAAAACGCCACATTTCCGCGAAACGAATGGAGAACATTGTATGTTTTAATTTTTGACACGTAGATGCTCTCAATACGTTTATCACATTTTGATTGAACATTAAACTTCCATAAATTTCTTGGTTTTTTTTTTTTTTTTTTTTTTGCTTTTAGTCTTATTCAATACAATTGTTACCAAAAGTTAGGGTTGAAAAATGACACTATCGTTGGGCCTCACTTGCTCCTCATCTCTCCGCCTTCACCAGAGTTCCCCTTCCTCCGCCGCCGCCTCTCCGCCTCCATAGTTCGTCGTCGTCGTCGTCCTCCGCCTCTCCGCCGCCTCCAGAGCTTCTCCGTCTCCCCCGCCGCCTCCTTGCTCCCTCATTGGTTGGTAGCGTCGAGCTCCGTCTACTGGCCGAGGCCGAGTATATTCGTTCGATTCGGTGGTTGATTCGCAAAGCTGCACTTGGTCCTCCCTCTCTCTTTGTAAGTCGGGTCCTTCGCTTGGGATTCCTTAAATTTCTCGAGCGTCCTTTTCTCAAGAATTTGTGATGTGGGCTTGTCGATTTCTGCGGTTTAGGTGGGTTGAACTTGGGATATTGAATGACACGCCTTAATAATCTGAAAGATGAAGAGGTCGTTGCTGTTCTGAACGGTATCTTCATAATTCGCAGGCAATGGACTTTGCCCGATTTTTCCATTGATTTGATTTGGGTATTTTTTTTCTTTTTTTTTTCGCACTTCGGATCGATTTCCACTTCTTGGAAGTGTTCGTGTCAAAATTCTTAAAGTTCAACTTGGGTATACGATTTCTTGAACGTAATCTTCGACTGCTCGGGATTTGTTCGAAAGTTATGATCTGAAGTGAATCATTACCGTATTCTTGCATACGAGTTCATTCGGTTGAAATCCATTCTACCTGTTCGATGAAATGCCTAGATCAATAGACATATCATTCATTTTTTTACCTTACGCGATTATATTATTATATTTTCAGGGACCCTGTTTTTTTCAGGCTTGATCCGAGAGTACCTGGTCTCTAGTGTGTCTGATTACTTATCTTTTCATGTTCTAGTAGTGATAGCTATAGATTTAGTAGTACTTGCAGTTCCATGGCGATGTGCGGGTCATCCACTCGTTTGATTTGATGGAATAACTCTTCTTGGCAGTCTAGAAGATAAGTTCAGCTGAAGAGGGGTTTTGGGGGGGGAGAGAACAAGATGCCTCTGTATGACTGCGTGCTTTTGCTGAAACCCCATGTCAAGAAGGAAGCTTTGATGGATATGGTGGCTCGGATAGGAAGAGAGGTCTATAAGAAAAATGGGGTTGTCACTGAGGTAAAATCATTCGGGACGGTTCAGTTGGGTTATGGTATCAAGAAGCTTGATGGGCGATTCTTTCAGGTGATTCTTCTGTTGAAATTCGTGCCTTCTGCTTGCTTGTTCTGAGCTTTCCATCTACAGATAATTCTCTTGTTGGCTTGTCAATTCATGTTGTGCTTGTGATATGCAATTAGATTTGATTCATCTTCTTTGTTGAAATTCCTGGTTTATGTAACGTGGAAGCTACAAATGAGCAATCTGGTTTGACAGAATGACGGAGAGTACTCTCTAGAACAAGATAACGTAACAGAATATGACAGAAAATGATGCAGAAATGCTGACTCTATTGGGTTTCACAACTGGAATGCTTAACGCGACCATGTATTTGGCTGGCTCTTTCCCTCATGTTCAAAGTAGCAAGCTGCAGGAGAAATTGATTATGTTGGCACATATGTCGAGCAAAATTATCCTAGCTTTTAGAAAATCTCATAATGTGATAATGTCTTCGGCTGGCTCCTTGCCTTATTTTAGGAGTGGAAGCCATAGGAGATGGTAATTATACTGGCAGATATGTTGGAACAAATATTAACTAGCTTATGAGGAAATCCCGTACTGGATTGGAGTTGTATGTTCGGTTTTGCACTGATGCTGTTACCATCCTAGCTTATTGCTGTTAATAATTACCATGGTCATTTTTTCATCTAAGTTAATCAATGGCTATTGTAGCAATTGATGGAAGATTTAATTTTGCAATGTTGGTCTGGCAGGAAAATCACACCAGAGTTCACTCTACTATTCACTCACTTTCGAAGTGGCTATTCATTTTCAAACTTTCATTCACTTTGGTTTTGCTTTCAATCGAATAACTTTGGTGATTGATCTGCGAAATTCTCATTGGAAACCTGATTCGACAGCTGGTTTTGATAATTTTAATCTGATTTTAATATCAATTTGACGTGGTAGTATGAGTTCAATGTTAAAGTCTAGTGACTGAAATGAAATTTATCTAAAGTTGACTGAGTTGCAATGCAAAATTATCTACAGTTGACTGACCTACAATGGAAGTCTAATAAAGACACGTGTGCCTTCCGTGTCAATATTACAATGATACCAGGTCAAACTTCTAATGGGATTTTGAACGGCTAGTCAACAGAGTGACCTTATGGAGAACAAAACCAAAGTTGAGAGATAGATATGCTGAACTTGAAAGTTGAGTGATCTATTCGAAAGTTAAAAGTGAGTGATGTATAGTGTAATTTACCCTTGTCCTGGCAGTAATATGTACTGTTTGGATGGGCTCTCTATCTGCTACTCTTCCTGATGAAGCAGTAAAAGATGATATTTAGTTGGTTGCACTTTTACCTTGTGGAGGAAAGAGGATTCTAGGTCTCTTGCTATTTCTCTCATGTTGATTTCTTTGATCTAGACACTGATATCACTTTTATGTTTCTGTTGCACATCATGCAGGGTCAGATGATGCAGTTGACCATGATGGCTTCACCAATGATGAACAAAGAGCTGCATTACTTGAATAGGGAAGATAGATTATTGCGCTGGCTTCTTGTGAAGCACCGAGACACAAAATATGGGCTGGAATTTCTTACTGAAGAAGATGAGAAGCGTGAACTGAGCAGATTTCCTCGTAGTTCTATATTTGATGATGACGATGCAGATAAGGATGTAGATGATGATGAGGATGATGACGACGAATATGAGGTGGACGGAGAGGAAAGGAAAGAACAATAAAGAGCAAATCGTCATGTCTGGGGTTATGAATTTTGTTGATTTGATGCGTATTCGGGTCTTGCTTCGGTGTTAAGCAGATGCTCATGCTCGTGTTTGGTGTCTCTCAAATGCAAAATGTGATTCATTTTATGTGATTCTGCCATCTACCTGTTGAAAGTAGCTGTGAGAATGAAGGTTTTAGTTCATTTTTGCAGGTTTCTGTTGTCAGTGAGTGGTTTGAAGTACCATAAATTACTAGTACCATATACAGAAATGAGGGAGACTATTGCATGACTGCATGTTGGATTTGTGTCTCACGAGCAGGTCAATCTCAAGATCTTCATCTGATTATCAGAACTTCTGAAGTTTGGCATTTCTTGTTTCGATTTATCTTCTCTTCAGTTCTCGTTTAATATGTAAAGATAATCAGATCAGAGAGCTGTTTCAACAGCATGACCTATGTGGTAGATGATGGTTAACAGCTGGTGTGGGTTTTGTTCAATATGACGCCCGGAAGGAGAAATTCTATATCTTTCAAGTGTTACTAACGCATAGCACTCCTGCGGTGTTTCGTGAGTGATGCTGCTGAGCTTAGAATGACATGGCATTTGGTTACCGAATTTTATGGTGCCTTTGGAATTCTTTCCATTTTAATCCATGAAATTGTAGGAAATTCTGAATGAATATAGCAGATGCAACTGACTTTATTCGGTCCCCACAATCTTGTAGTTCATGGAATGCATGGTTAAGCGGATAGCAAGAGCAACAATCAGTCCGTGCATTTCTGAAGTCTTTTTGTAGTTTATACTTTCACTGAAGAATCTAAACAATTAAGCTAGCATTTCTTCATTGAGAGATGACACTCAAGTACCTTTAGGCTCTCAAATCACTTAATTTTCCTTCATCCAAATACACTGATAAATAACATGATCAATGAGAGTAAAATAAGGATAAGGTATTTTGTGCAGTGGTTGTGCGGCTTCATAGTTAAACTTGAAGAACTAAACCGAAAAGAGCCAAGAGATTTTACAACAGCCGTACAACTTATCCTGTCATTGTAGAATATGCTAGTTTTGCTACATAGATGGTTTTCCACAATGAACTAACTGCCAAGATATGCATCTCAGCAACCCCAATACTTCGGCATCCTCATATTACTTGACACTTCATGAGTAGAATGTGGTGTGAGACTCCGCAGTGAATGGTTTCCCTCCACACACACACACACACACACACACACACACACACACATATATATATATATTTACTGGCGAATGATAGAATTTTGTTAATATGTCATATTTAGAAGGGATTGGAAAACCACATTACTGTAACGCTTGAATCAATTTTCTCTTTCAGTGATTTAAACAAACAAATCAGCAATTGCATCAGCTAGATTAACAGAACGAAGCCAAACAGGAAAAAGTTCTCGGGGAGACAGGCATCTTCATTTTGAAGCAAAAAAACACCAATGTAGAACTGCTTCATAATCTCTATAATCGCTACATTTGCATGAATTGGTTGAAGCCACATTAGCCAGATCAACTTCAACCAAAAGGAGAAAAGCGAGATGATCTTTGCAACATAATGTTAATCTAAGACAGTGAACTGCATTAACCGTTAACTTTCTAAGCATAAGAAAAGAACTAACGACTGGGTTGTCCAATTATCCTCTGCAATATCACTGTCCTCGCCCTCCGTATCACGTGGCTACTCTCATCAGCTTGTGTACTGAGATCCTCCATAGTTTTCATGAAAAATTCCGCCCTTTTCTTGATCTCCTGCATTCCAAGCTCCACGGCTTCATCCTGTTTTTCTCCAAGAGTGAAGTCGGCATTTTGCGAGATTGACTCAATCTCAGTTTCCAGCTTACTCACAAGCACCCGAATTGTTTCCAAGTCATTGATTGAGATCCTAGTTCCTGTATCCATTATGTCTATCAACTCCTTTTTCCCTTTTCGTTCCCTGCGGTATTTTTTCCACCAAGAATCGCACCACTTGCCAGCTGTCCCTATTGGAGCTGGCAGAGCAGCAGCTAGAGCAATCGCAACAGGTTGCCAAGCTTTCGCAACCGCAACGACCGACAAGATCAAAGCAGACATGAAGACGGTCACAAATGTGGCAATGGTCACCCTTCTCCAAGTTTGTGCAGATTTAAGTTTTTTGTCCAGCTTCTCACGAGCCTGCAACTTCTGCGACATCTCTGCCTGCTGCTCACACACTGAGTTAAAGAGCATAAAGAGCTCGCATGTGAATGGGCCGCCTGCTTCTCTGAATCTCCGGAGCTCCTGCAATGTCTTGACATACTTCTCCCCTCCCACATTCTCTCCTCTCTCTTCCTCATAGTGCATAATTGCAAGCTGAATCCGTGACTGGTTATCACGGGCCCGCCCCAGGCATGTCCCGAGGGAAGTGTAGAAACCTAATATCTGTAGGCAATGATTGAAGTAACAATCCACTAAATGGATCAGCTCTTTGTCATTCCATATGGATTCAAGAATGATCTTAGCTACTTCATGGTCCATCTCAAGACGATCAGTGGCCATCTCTCCTAGAGAGTTAAATGTTAGGGACTGAGCTTCAGCACGAAGTGCTAGTGTCCTAATTACTCTATCAGCTCGTAAGGCCTCGTCCAAATCTTGCAAGCTCGGGTCGACTCTACAGGCAGCTTCATAAGAGGTCAGGTCAGACTGTTATCTAGGATCGCTGTCTTCCATTGATGAAGAGTCTAATTCCTTATTCTTACTAAATTTCCCACCCACAGTTTGGATCCAAAAATGTGAGAAATGGGGATTGCCATTAAAAATCCAAAACCAAACCCTTTTTCAAATTTTGCTCATCAAGCACAGTGCTTGAATTATAACTATAAATATATTTGCCAGAAAAAAAATATAGGACTCCCAGACTACTCACAGATCAGCTAAATCCGCTTCTCTTTTTTGCTCTTCTTTTTGTGAACTTACCTCAGTTTCGGCTGATACCGCATAGGATAGACGATCTTGTTTTCACTTCAACTCCTCCAGAAGGACCAAACTAAGCTCAGTCACCGTGCAGACACCAAGAGTGAACTGCAGAAACTGAGATCTACTTCAAGAAAAGCAAGAAGAAGGGGGACTTGGAATTATGAAAGGAACCGAGAAGTTGGGAGTGCTACAAAAGGCTGATCTCGAGGCGGCCTGTTCGGAGGATTGAAGGGTGCGTAGGGGAGACGGGAAGAAGGACAAGTCCAGGGCATGAGAGGCTGGGCAATGCGATAGTGACCTCAGGATCAGTTTTCCAAGCGTGGATGTTGACTCATTTTCCCACGTTTATTTATCCTCTCTCCCTAGAGCTTAAGAACGACGTGTTTAGGTGTGCGACATTTCTTTTTTTCGTATTTTATTTCTGTTTTTTTGTTTGGTAACTTCACAATATTTTTACTTGGAATAGAAAAAGAATAGAAATGTGTTTGAGTAACTCGTTTTTTATTCTTGTTCATGGATCGGCGGCGGCGGCGCGGTCGGCGGTGGCTCCGGCGGTTGGAGGTGGTCGCGGTAAGAGAGAAAATAAAACAAAAATAAAAAAAATTTGCTTATTTCTAGAAATTGTTCCCAGGACAAGAAGTAATTTTTTTTTTTTTCTTGTTTCTATTTCGGGCTAACTTTTCTATTCCGAGGGAATAGAAAAACAACTTGGTTTCTGTTTTACAACTTTTTTTGTTCCGGGAACAAAGAACATAAATTCTTAGGAATAGAAATGTTCTCATGCGGTTAGTAACCATTTCTGTTCTCGAGAATAATTTCGAGAATAATTTATTATGTTATCGAAAATTTTTAAGTTTTTAAATTGTTTGATAATTGTCCAAAATTTTTATTTTCGAAATAGAATTACGTTTCGTACCCTTCTGAAAATTTCTAATCCAAATCATTTTCTTTTAATTTTTTAATAATTTTATTACTTTTTTTCTTTTTTTCTTCTTATCATTCTCTTCTTCTTCTTCTTCAAGGTTTGCTAGTCTCCGGCCTTGGGATGAGCGGCAACTAGCCGACGAGGGCCGACGACCTCGCCGGCCCTCAGTGAGGCCACGCCTCCTCAACCGAGCCTTGGTTGGGCGAGCGGTCTCGCCTAGATCTGGTGAGGCGGAGCTCGCCTAATTGCCATCAGGGCTCAACCTTGCCAAGCTACCACGAAGGCGAGCGAGGCTCAACCTCGCCTAGATCTGGCGAGGCCGAGCTCGCCCGGTCATTGGTGGGGCTCAACCTCATCGGGCCATCGCAAGGTTGGCCTCACATTGGCCGGGTGACACCAACCTCGCGATGGCCTGGCGAGGTCGAGTCTTGCCGACGGTTGGGCGAGCTTGGCCTCGCCAGATCTGGGCTAGGTCGAGCCTTGCCCAGCCATGGCTAGCCGAGTCTCGTCAGTAGTTGGGCAAGGCTCACCTGGCCACCTACGAGGCCAGTGGCTGAGCGAGCTCGCCGAACCTCGCTCAACCGATCGCCGACAACCGGTGGCAGCGGCGAGCGATTGAAGAAGAAGAGAAAGGGAAAAAGAACAAGAAGAAATAAGAAAAAAAAAAAAAATAGGTTGGCTTGATTATGAAATTGTTCCTGAGAACAAAAAATCAATTTTTTTTTTTATTTCTCGATTCTGTTCCAAATCTACTTTCGGGAATAGAAAAATAGAAATTTGTTCCCAGAAACAAAAATTTTACCAAACGGATTTATGTTCCAAATCTACTCACGGAAACAAAAGAATAGAAATTTTTACTGTTTGGCTGGTTGCTAAACGCACCCTAAGTCTTTGTTTTGCTTAGTTTCACCGATATTCTGAGGTCCTTTTCGGATACCAATTCTTTTTTTTTTCTTTTCTCCGAGTTGGATTTTATGAAATATGAAGTGGTATATTATATCTTTATTACATATTTAAATGCGATTTTTTCTCGTCATTATCATTTAGAGGGTGTTGATAATTATGTTATAATTAAAATGGAGGTGGTTATCATTTTTAATGGCCTCGAAACTGATGATAGCCAATTTATTAGTGAGGAAAAATAGAAATGATTACGTGAGAATTTTTAATATATTGTGATAATAACAGTTTATTTTGGACCACAAAAATTAAATTGCAAATAATTATAAATGATTATGAAACTCACTTCTTCAAAAATTTATGACTCACAATAGACTATTATTTCCATAATACCCCAAAAAATGTTATGCTAGCTGAGGGAAAATTGGCAATGGCAATAGTTGATGTTGGCTTGCAACCTTAAAGGTACATTTGCTTCGTTTGTATCAAAGAAAATTAACCCATTAATAAATATTTTTGAAAAAAGTTAAATTCTAAGGAAAAGGATTTCATTTTCTTATATTTTCCGAATCTTACGAACTATGACAGCCCAAGCGACGGTGCGCGATGAGAAGGGATGGCGGTGCGTCCGCGCCTCAATCCCTAGACGTGCGCAAGGAAGGGGAATGGTCCCTCTCTAGTCCCACATCTCTTAGGGGGGAGTCCTGGGATTGTTTATAAAGGCTTAGGGCCCCTTTAATCTTTGTAATGCGTTTTAAAGCCGTGAGGACTCAGTGTCCAAAGCGGACAATATTACACAGTGGGGCCCGGGTCACTACATGAACAATATATGAAAATCATTCATCGTTTGTTAAAAATATGAAACACACGTTTGAAAAAAAAATCTCAACAACAATCCCAAGGGCCTAGGCTTGAGCTCTAGGGTCTCGGATGTGGCCTTGAGGGACTTGGGCCCACCTACCGGGGTCCCAAGCCCACTTGTCGGGAACCTCAATACATGCGCTTGGGTGCCGATCCTAGCTTAGGGGGACTTTGCCCTAGTCGCCGAGGACCTAGGCTAGGGCCTTGTAAGAGCGAGGGGCAAGCGTACTCAAGCATGCAAGCCACCAAGGGACCTCGGCCTAGACCGGGCTAGTAGGGCTATGGAGGCCCTAGGCAAGGGCCTTTGCGGTTGGCAAAGGTCACTAGTGACCCTTGTTGGCACAATGAAAAAAAAGTAAAGAGGAAAAAGAAAAGAAAAAGAAAATTTTAAAAATAAAAACATTAAATATTTTTAAAAAAATTATAAAAATTATCCACGTCAATATCGGCTGTGCAACGTTGAACAACCAGCATCTACATTAGTGATTTCCGCCAAGATTGGTTGGAATGACTTAATTGACAAATTATCAAAATGTTTCGGATTAAATTGGCCAATCCAAAAGGTGTATAATGCAATAAATTTATAACTTTTTGGATAATTTCTCCATGACCTCGATAGAAGAAGTGATTATATATTTGAACAATGTCAAGGAGAAAATTAGATAGTATGTTTTATTACTTTGTATAAATCAACACAAAAAATGAAAAAATGATAGTGTAAACTATATGTAAGTTTCTTGTCATTCAGATCTATAGGATCATTTAATTTTGTCTGACGCTCGACTTGCCCATATTATAATTAATGTTAGGGACGTAATCCCACATTATTTGGATGTGCACAATTATCTTATAAACACGATTTTGCGGAAGGTGAAGCCGTCTGCACCTCCTCTTTGAATGTGACTCCAGCATCTATATAGAAATCACATTTGTCCCCGAAGCATGTGATCGTAGTCTCACCGATGCTCTCTGTTTTGCTCCTAGTTTGCCGCATTATAAGAAAAAACGAACTATTGCTCATCCAATCGAAACGCGCCAAGTCTAAATATGAATGCAAACTGCAAAAAGAAAATAAACCATAATTACTCCAATGCTAACCCTAGTTCTAAACTATGGACTCAAAATCCTTCCCGAGAGAAGTTCTCCCTCGTCGTCATCGTCTTCCCTCCTTCAAAATGGAACCGTTAAGGGAATTCAAACCCCTTCCACTAAATTAATCATAAGAAAAGGCAAGAACTTTGTTGTCAAATAGATCATTATTCTTTCTAATCTAATGTCTCTACAAGCGACAAGGTCGTTGTAAACTTGTAAACTCGTAGTATAGTGGTGAGTATCCCGGCCTGTCACCCGACAGATCTTCGGCAACGACGCTCCTATTTTTGGCCTTTTCTTGGTTTTTTTTTTTTTTTTGACTTTGTTCCATTACCTTTTTTTGAACCTCCCGGACCTTGATATCTGAGATAATTGATATTTGCATATCTTTTTTGCTCTATTCTCATCTCAGCCACTATTCATATTCTAATCTGATACGGATTGTTTTCTATTGGTCATTGAAACCAAATCCCTTTTTTTCCCCTGAAGGTGCAATAATACTAAGCTATTTTTTGACTTGTTTTTTTTTTCCAGAAAGGGGCATGTTTTGTTTAAACATATGTAGTAGAATCAGGTTGACCTAATTTGTTACTCGAGCTTGACTTGGCTCATGGTGCAATTAGTTGAGTATGCTTGTTAGCTACTTCAATTGGACACTCTTATGCTTCAAGCTCAACTTATTTAAGTATCACACCTTGATTCACAAGAATAAGAGTATGACATGGCTGACATGGCTGTCCTTCCATCAAAAGACGTAGCCTCAATATAATCAAAATTCAACATGAAATCAACCTATAAACATCCACACGCGCGCGCGCGCACACACACACACACACACACACACACACACACGACAAAGAGGGCATTTGGTTACAATATCAGAGTTTTCTATAACCTACCTCTATCAAAAACTAACTCACAAACTTATTAAATGTTACAACTTATACCAAAAAGTCTCCACCACAAAATGTCCTCCTTGATAACGGATGCCGTTGAAAAACCTAAAAAACAAGTAAATGAGAGGAGTAGGCTACCACGACTCATTGAGTAATACACTTCTTCTAAGCGGATCGAGAAATCACAATGCACATTTAAAACACAACCATGACTCACTTTAACACAATAGATATTCATAACACAAATATCGAAAGCACCAATAGTCCAGTTCATTGATCAATTTCATAAAATATGTATCAATAGTCTATTCCATTAATTAATCTCATCAAATTACACGTCGATGGTCCATTCGATTGACTAAACTCAAATCACATGTCAATGTTTCACTTCGTTGACCAACTCATGCTCAAATGTCTATCCATGATCACGCATAACGCCCGTAACAAGACGACCAAGATTCCCCCTTGGTTAGATCTCCACATATTATTAATTGGTCGCTCAACTCACAAGGATATCCTAAACTAGTATGCACATACCCACACACCTCTTAAGGTTTACAGAAACATCGAGCATCAACCATCAATCATAAATATCCAATACTCCACCATCAAAATGAGAATTATCTCACAACTCAAGCATTTGCTATATAAATATCAAAGCATTCTTAAAAAACCACAAACGTTTCAAGATTTTTTCATAAAAGGTTTCCACAAATCATTCCAGGCAATCATTCAAATCAAAGTCAAATGATACTTCTCTCTTTCAAATAAATGGCAGTAAAAACTCGATCTTGTTTTACGTAACAAAATATGCTATTTATTAACTCATAGCATATATAATCTATAACGTTTTTCGAAACATGAGTTTAAAATACAAAGAAGATATAATGTCACTCACTTGGGAAAAGCCAAAAACCAACTACGGAACCTGCTCGAGTTCACGCATCCAAATTCTTAATAACTAATCGAAAAACAACATCAAAAGATCGCTTAAAAAAAATATTCTAATGAATGACTCGATTATACTATACTTAGTTGTCGATAAAACGATACCTACACGCTAACGAAAAGCTTGCCTCTAACGGCAACCCATTGTCGTCCGCTAGACATGACCTACGGGCTAAACTTCGTCGCGTCATAACTTCCTTCACAAAATTCCGTTTTGAGTCATCTTGCGGTTCTTAGAAAGCTCTCTTGATGCACCACAACAATCCAACTTAGCCGCCCCAAAACATCACCGAAATTAGCTAAAATTCAGGCTCAAATTTATTGTAAGGTATTGTTTCAAGAACGCGCGTCAAACTTTAAAATTCCATTTCGGGCAAACCATAAGCTCAATTAAAGATCTGTAAAATATTATAGCTTTACAACATCCTAAGTTAACATTTCTACAAAAATACGCAACTCAACGACTCAAAAATCGAACTTCGCCATACAAATCTCCAAGAATTCCAAATTTCAAGCCCTAATTGCAATAATTCATTCCAATAGGCGATTAGAGGCTTCAATCACTTACCAACATTGTGAAACAAAGTTGAGTTGGCTTGATGAGTCGTTTGAGTCATGAGCGCGCAAAATTTTCCCATCTTTCCCTTGAGCACGCCAAAATTTTCCCCTTTTTCCCTTTCTTCTTTCTCATTTCTCTTCTTTCTCTCCTCTCTTTTTTCTTTCTTTTCCCTAAGTGGGCTCTCAGTCTCCTCTCTCTCTCTCTCCCCCCTTAAAAGTGGCCGAAACTCTACTGTTCTCTCTTTCTTTCTCTTGAATTTTCAACTTCTGTCATTTTTTCTTCTTTTTGGGTCCACCAGAACAAATCTTACATTAAGTGCTCAAGTTACTTGGACTCGAAGGTTATTGAGCAAAGTTTGAACAAGGCTTCAAAAGCTTTGATAAATTCGATATTGTTCATCGACCAGACACCTATGGTCATTATTCTTGCCGAAGAAATGCTTGCATATATAGGGATCATGTTGTCATGAAAGTTGCATGTTGTGCATGGCACAAATTAAGCAGAAAATAACTATCTACTCCAATAAAACATAAATCATAAGAAAAGATCAGGAAATAAACCTAAAGCATTGAGATGATGTTATGTGTGCTAAGATGGATTTACAAAATTGAAATGCCAAGTGAAGTCCTGCACACCTACAAGAACATCCAAACCCATTAATAGATCTCGTTCACAGGATCATCGTCAAGCTCAATTACATAAGATTCTCCTTGTTCACTACACATGGAGGATCCACATAAACGTTTACTTGCAACCGAACCAAAGACAAATCAGTCATTTGGAGGCCCATTTTGATTTAGTCGATTAACATTATTAAATCTCCCTACAAACCACGATGACATTACAGATATTATATTATTGGTTTGTCTTGCGAAGTTACGGAGACAATTTCGTGAAGAACTAATGTCCTAATACAACCGAAGAGTACTTTTGTTGCAACAATTCACAAGTTCCCGATCCTGTTTAAGAGTTAGCCTAAGAGTTTATCACGAGCATTAATCACATCAACAAAGTACATAGGGTATAAATCCTTAGCCTGCGCGTCCCTAGACCCAAGAAATAAGGTATTTTGTTTCGCGGTTGTGCAACTTGATAGTTAAACATGAAGAACTTACCTTTGAGCTAAAACCCACAATGTTCAATTGTTTTTTCAAATATTTAGTGTGTTCACTTGTCTATTTATCTTATTGGTTTTGAGCAAATCCTAAATAATAAAGAGTTGATCGTACAATGACTGCAAGTGCTAGTACGAACACCTAGAGGGGGGTAAATAGGTGTTTAAAATAAACCTTGGCAAATAAATGTGGAATAAAATAAATTTCAGGGAAAGTCTGAATAAGGATCAGAGTCTGATAAGCGAGCCACCGGATTTCTGGTAGATGTTTAGAATCTATTATGCGATGGAACAGATTTCCGAAAAAAAACCTGTAAGTATGCAACAGACTTAAATAAGAAAAGTTGAGGAAAGAGAATGTTGCACACGAAATTTATAGTGGTTCGATTTAGATCAAGCCTACGTCCACTCTCTCACGCTAACAGCTTTCTGGCTGGATTCTATGTGATCAACAAGAGATTACAACTTGGAGTGCAAACACTTAGTAGTAAATCACACTATCTCACTAAGTCACTCTTTTGATATTTCTCTCACGATCACAAACGTTTAAGCTTACCAAAGACAAGTGTATAATTGAAGGTCGCTCGAACTTTGGAATTATAAATTCTACGCTTCGTCTCTTACTTGCTCATCGGTCCTTGGTCTCCTTAAATACTCCTCTACTTCCAAACTAGCCGTTGGACAGTATCCAGAGGATCGTCTTCCAATCTACCTATTGGACAGATTTGTATCTAGAAGATTTAGTAGCTGTTGAGTGACAGAAGTAGAATCCCAAGTTGATTCTGATCGTCTATACAAACAAAATCTTAGTTTCCATAAGTAGAGTTTCTCCGTTTAGAAAGTTATTGTCTTCAAGATCCAATTGTTAATCAATTAGATTGAATCAATCAAATCTATCTTGGTATGAAATCCAAACCAGATCACTAGCCGTTATATGTTTGGGGCTTGTGTTACATTCTGTTGAGTTGTCTCGTTCTGAATATGCTTCGTTTTGAATTTGCTACGTTATGAACTTGTGTCTCATTCTGGACCTTATCACGTTTTAGACTTGTGTCTCCTTCTGGATGTAATGTCTGAAAATGTTCTGTCGGAAGTAAAGTCTGAGTGTCTTCCGTCTAAAGTAGAGTCTGAGTGTCTTCCGTCTGAAATAGACTTTACAATCTGGACGTAAGTCTGAACATATTCTACTTTTGAACATATTTAGCCTTAAGGTCTGGACACGGTCTGAATAAGTTCAGCTTCAGCATAGAGTCTATTTTCTAGTTTTTCCAAGTATAGACCTTGACAATATCCTTTACACGTTCTATCATCTGCATAGTCTGTTACTCAACCATTAAACACATTAGTAGCCTTTGATTTATTTTGTCATCTTCAAAACATCATAAGGGATTTCCCTAACAATGACTACATGCCAAGAAGAAACACATTAATTGTGTTTACGAAGAGTATTTGAAAAAGCTAATCAGTACTATAAAATAGCCGTTGACATCACGCCTAAGATTGGAAATGAGCTAATCAAAGTATGAAAAATACTCCTAGTCATACACTATGTAGTTAAAGTAAGTTAAAATATAATTTTCTAATGAATTTATTGCATCTTGATTTTTATAATTGCATGTGGAAGGTCTTAAAGGAGGAGAAGATTTCTTATGTTATTGCCCCTTACAAGGAATTTCTCCTCAAATTTCCTGCATGTCTTGTTTGTCACATTTCCCCAAATTGCTCGATTCTTCTTCCTCCAAGCTTTTCGCATTTCCCCTAGCTTTTCGCATTTATTGTTCTTAATAACCCAATTTCCCAAAATTTTCTGCATTTATTGTTCATTGCATTTCCCCAAATTCCTTGATTCTTGTTCCTCCAAAGAAATTTGGGCGAATCTAGCGCATGGACCAAAGAAATTTGATCGAATCCAGCGCTGAACCAGCAAATTTCAAGCTAGGAATTTTCGTGAATTGAGGAATGGATCAGTAATATATTAAAGCACAAAAACAACTTACCAAATCTAGCCATGGTTGCATTAGTGCTTTGGGGATATTTGGAAAACAAGAAACATAGCCATCTTCAAGCAAAAGCCACCAAACCCCGAGTTGTTGTGGAAAGAGCTCTCATCACTTTAAGCATCTTTAAAAAATGGAATTTTTCGACAAACAAAGCTGAAGTTGAAAAGGATAAAACATCAAACTGTTGGAATTACAACCCCCATCCTACCTAAAATTTTAGAAATTCGTTAATAATTCGAATAGATTCGTAAGGGTAAGTGGTCGTGACTAGAAAATAATATGCTTTGTTATTGGGCTACTCGCCAAGTTCGCCTTTCGTCTTCAAGTAGCATCTTTGAAGTGAAAGCTTATGTTTAATTTATTACAATACAAACAAAAACCACACCAAAGTGGAAGTGATGGGGCCACTATAAAAGCTAAAAGCAGCCTATAGTAGCAGGTCTAACCGAAGCATCATGACATGTTGTTGATATTGATTGAGTTGGAGGGACGAGAGTTTACTTCATCCATCCATATAGAACGCTGTTATTCAAGAAGGATTCTAATCATTCTCAGAAGAGGGGAATACTTATAAATTAAAAGGGGAGGTCCTGTATTAATATTTGTGAATCTGGCATTATTAGCCACCAAAGATTGCAACTTTAAGGTGAATATTAATGGGGCTTTCCTATCTTATGTGACGTAGTGGTTGATGGCGTGGGTATGTCGCAATTCCGCAAGTCGATTGTTCAATGGAGGCACGAAATCGATGGCTACGTCGTCAGCTCTTGTGGTCAAAGCCCTTAATTGCATCCTCTCTCCTCTGAATGAAGAAGACAGAGCCTTAAATTACCTTCTCTCTGTTAGTTATATGCCCTAAAGCAACCATGTAATAGTTACATGTTGGGGATTTTTTGATGGCAAATAAGTTTTCTCATTCATCGTCCAATTTATATGAATGAGGTTCATAAGATCAGCTACGACTGAACCTATTCTTAAGGTGTTAAGAATATGTGTGACATGTTACAGTTATGATTAATCTTTAAACAGTTCCCGGTCGATGGATCATTGAGAGAATATTGATGATCCTGTTGAGACCGATGTGTTCTTAAGTTTCACTTCAATATTGGATACTTGAGGAGATGATGAATCACAAGTCATTGGGTATTGTGATATCCGAGCTAGAACATAGGTGCTTGTCTTGAACAAGTTCACTGAACATGACATACATAGAATGATTAGCGACATGGAAGCTTTTTAGCGGGGTTAATGTCTGATCGTTCATGCTTTGGTTAGGTGTAAAGATCCTTAGACCTGAGGCACGATGCTAACTTGTGTGTTGGATGACTATGGTTCACAAGTGCGCATATTGACGCTTCATCAAACCGTCTATGTACTTGATGGTCATAGTTTGTTCATATACGAAGCCACATGCGTGCGCAATGTGGGATATGTCTTCTTGTTATACAAGATTGATGTCCTATGCGATCTAATCGTGACATTGTATTGAAATCCTCGACCGGGATTATAACCGAGAATGAATGGTTCATATCTCGAAGAATACATGTCAATTAGATTTGAGCATATGATCGAATTGATGGCTTGACCAATAGTTCCATGGCCTTTGTTCGATCAGGACATGATGAGATAGAATGATCGAATTACACGGTCGCCAAAGCTAACAGGTTCATTATGTTCTGAGACATTTCACATTGTCTGGGTAGCCATGATATATTGCTAGATGTCACTCATGGTTTGCAGGAACAAGAAATTGATCTAGATAATCAGTTCTCTTGGTTGTGCTAATGTGTTAGTACAAATCCTGCTACTCGTTTAGTGATGAACCTATGGATGTCATATACCATAACCAATTAGAATGATGTTTGAATGAGAGAGAGAATATTGCAAATGTGTTTGCAATTGAGCCAATCATATTGAGTCGGGCTAGAAATAAAAGTTTTGATGAAGGGGCATCATAGTTTACAAACTCTGAAGCGGGTTTCAGACTTTACGGCCGAATCAAAGCTCTGAAGCGTGTTCAGATTCAGTGACTGAATTAATAATCTAAAGTGAGTTCAGAATTAATAGCTAGATTAATGATCTGAAGTGAGTTCAGAGTTAATCGCATCATTAATGATCTGAAGTGAGTTTAGAATCAATAGCCAAATCAATGATCTGAAACGGTTTCAAACTTAATGGCTAAATTAAAGATCTGAAATGTTTTTCAAATGTAACGGTCACATTAAGTTCTAAAACGGTTTCAGAACTGATCTGAAACAGTTTTAGAATAAATGGGCAGTTTAATGATCTAAAACGGTTTTAGATTAATGACCAATTAATGCTCTGAAACAATTTCAGAAGTAACGGCCAAATTAAGTATTTGTGATAGTTACAAAGTTAATACCTACAATAAAGACTTGTAACAGTTACAAATAAACGTCTGGAATAATGCTCTGTAACAGTTACAGAGTTAATTCCCGAATTAGTGTCTATAACGGTATCAGAACTTACGCCTTTCAGGAGTTATGGCCGAATTAATTCTAAAATGGTTTAGAGTGAATGCGCTGATTTAAATGTGATCTACACTGCCTATAAAAGGTAATATAAAGAACATATCACTAGATAATGGACGATCAACAACCGATAATCGGTAATTGAGAGTACTAATACTGATCAACAAAATACTCACACGAGAGCAATTGCTAGCACAATTGTAGTTGTGAGATCTCTCAATTTCTCTCTTATGTTCAACATGAGAATTGGTGGTGTGTCTGAACTAGAGGCCCGACACTTGTGGGGCTAGATCTAAAGAATGTCAGAGCCCGTGAAGAGATCAGACGTTCTACATCTGAAGAACGTTAGAACTAGTATTATCGGAAGACGGCAGACGTTCGTGGTCAAGAATCCAAGAACGTCAGAATCGGTGTTACTAGAAGGCATCAGACGTTCGCGGTTAGAGTATGAAGAATGTCAGAACTACTGCTATGAGGACATCAGATGTTCGTGCTCAAAACCCGAAGAAACTTCTGAACCAAATTTTGGAGCACGGTACAAGGTTAATATGATTAGCCCCTTTAGTTATTCTATGCATTTTTGTTAAAGTGCACGTAAATGCTATGGAAACACGTGTATAAGTATTTTTACTTCTACTGCGATCAGACGTTTGATCTTAATTTACTTATGCATGTATGATTGTTTATCGAAACAAACACCAACACTCTCTCGTGGGCACGACATTGTAGAAATAGAGACTGACTGCTTGGTATTGACCAACGCAATTGCAAGCCCCCACTAGCTCATAGGGGAAGCTTGTGCGATTATTAAGGAGCCCAAAATCACTAACCATTCTAATTAATTGTTGGTAAAAAATGGTTGTCAAGTCATTCCTTGTTTAGACTAGCTTGAGGATAGATAACTTATATAGTTTCTTCTTTAAATTGATATTCCTACACTTGCACCTTTCAACCATGAAAAGATTATCATCTATCTTAGGTCTGAAGAAGAATTTGTATAATTTTTACTGCAATTACAAACTTAAAGAGGAGATGAAGCACAAATTACACGTGTAGCAGAGGATGATAATTTGTATAACAAGTTGGCATGCTCATCGGCACCTAAAATATTTGGACATGGGGACATTAAAAAGGCTTTGCTTCTCCTTCTTGTTGGAGCCCCTCACCAAACATTGGAGGATGGATGAAGGTAAAAATAGTAGTATTGTTGTATGATGGACTTTCAACTTCTTGACCAACCAGTTTCTCCTTTTATATACTAGGACAGTAGAGGTGATGTAGTTAACCAGTAGATGTGCTTATGTGTAGCAACATGAGTTTTGCTTATACAAAATTTGTAATGAGGAGAGAATTGTCATTTTTGACTATACCTTTCTTCCTTTTTGTGGATATTTCTCTAGACCTATATATTTTGCTTATTGCTACTTTGACTAGTATTCACATCATATTCCTTTTATCATTCCTTCCGTTTGTACTGAACATTCGAGGGCAGTTTGTACTTTTAGAAGCATTCTTGTACTTTTCATCTATGTTTTTTCTAAAACTGTATACACATGCATTATAAATACCGGGAGAGCTACAAATTTGTCAGATGGTGATCCTGGGGTTGCAAAAAGTCAACTTATGAACCATATAATAATTGTTGCACCCAGAGGGGTATACACCACAAGCAAAGGAAGTAATGGAGTAGGTCTCACTGCTGCAGTCTAGAGGGATCCGCTGACAAATGAGATTGTTTTGGAAGGAGGACCCTCTCTCATGCAAAATGACACATAATTAAGCAGCACCCATATTGTTCCTAGGTGAATTTGGTGAATGGAGATGTTGCTTACAATCTTACAGATGAACTGTATTAATAGTTTTGAGCTGAAGCAGCCTAGTAGAAGGATCTCGCTCAAATTTTGAGCTCAAATGCTTATAACAATTGGGAAATCTTAAACTTGATGATTACAAAAAAAAAAAAGAACTCATCCAGATACTGGCAGACATAGGTTTATGTGCCATAAATGAGTTTGACAAGATAGATGAGTTAGATCGTGCAACAATATATGTATTAATTAATAATAAAAAATATTATTATTATTATTATTATTATTATTATTATTATTTAAAAAAATTGCGGGGCCGGGCCAATCCGGCCCCTTCTTGCCTTTCTTTGTTCCCCTCCTTTCTTTTCGCTTGGGCGCGGCCCGGCCCTTTTCCTTTCTCTTCCCCTTCCTCCCTCTCCTCCACGCTCGCTGCAAGAGCAGCGACTCTTGTCCGAGACAGAGGGCAGGATGCAGAGCAGAGCAGAGCAGAGCATCGCATCCACCGGGGTTCGGTGGTCGGGATCAGGCCAACCGCGGCAGGCTGGCAGTGGTGTAGGCCATGCGCGGCTGCCGGAGGCCACTGAAAGGAGGCCGAGAGAGTGAGAGAGGAACGGAGAGTGAAATCAGAGAGCCAGCCAGCCTCCCCGGCATCTCGGCCGCGCCCAAGCCCCCGCCGACGGCCCCCCGCTGACACCCTCAAGCCCGCTTCACCCTTTATCCCCCTCGCCCGTCACACGGGAGACCCGGGTTCAATCCCCTGCAGCGGGGCGCTTCTCTGTTTGCCTTTTCTCTTGGATTTTTCCGTCGTGCTTGTCGTTCTTGCTGCAATGATTGGGTTCTCGGTGGGATGATTAAGCCACCGTCGTTTGTCTGAGCTGAGATGTCGTGAACATGGTTTTATCTAGTATGCTTAGTCTCTCTTCTCTCCTCTCGCTCGCGTGGCAACCCAGCTCCGACCTCTCTCGGATAGCTATAGATTGTTAACAGCTGGTATGGATCTTGTTCAATGTGACGCCCGGAGGAAGAAATTCTAGGTCTTTCGAGTGTTACTAATGTATCGCACTCCAGCAGTGTTTCGTGAGTGATGCTACTGAGCTTAGAATGACATCGGTATTTTGTTACCGAACTTTATGGTGCATCTGAAATTCTTTCCATTTTAATCCATGAAATTGTAGGAAATTATGAATGAATATAGCAGATGCAGCTGATTTTATTCAGTCCCCACAACTTTGTAGTTCATGGAATGCATGGTTTAGCAGATGACGAGAGGAACAATTAGTCCATGCATTTCTGACATCTTTTTGTGGTTAATACTTTCACTGAAGAATCTAAACGATTACAGTAGCGTTTCTTCATTGAGAGATGACACACAAGTACCTTTCAGGCTATTCACAGACTCTCAGATCACTTTATTTTCCGTCATCAAATTACACTGGCAACTGACATGACCAATGAGAGCAAAATAAGGATAACGTATTTTGTGCAGCGATTGTGCGACTTCATAGTTAAACTTGAAGAATTAAACCGAAAAGAGCTAAGAGATTTTACAATGGTCGTACAACTTATCCTGCCATTGTAGAATATGCTAGTTTTGCTACATAGATGGTTTTCCACAGTGAATTAACTGCCAAGATATGCATCTCAGCGACCCCAATTACTTGACACTTCATGAGCAGAATGGGGTATGAGACCCCGAAGTTTATGGTTTCCCTCCATATATTATTACTGGCGAATGACAGAATTTGTTAATATGTCATATTTAAAAGGAACTGGAAAACCTCATTAGTGTAATGCTTGAATCAATTTTTTCTCTTTCAGTGAATCAAGCAAACAAATTAGCAATCACATTAGCTAGATTAACAGGCCGAAGCCAAACAGGTAAAAGTTCTCCCGGAGACAGGCATCTGCATTTTGAAGCACATCAATGTAGAACTCCTTCATTGTCTCTATAATCTCTATATTTGCATGAGTTGGTTGAAGCCACGTTAGCCAGATCAACTTCAACCAAAAGGAAAAAAACGAGATGATCTTTGCAACATAAAGTTTATCTAAGACAGTGAATTGCATTAACCTTTAACTTTCTAAGCATAAGAAAAGAACTAACGAGTGGGTTGTCCAATTATCCTAATCAATATCACTGTCCTCGCCCTCTGTATCTCGTTGCTACTCTTATCAGCTTGTGTACTGAGATCCTCGATAGTTTTCATGAAAACTTCCGCCCTTTTCCTGATCTCCAACATTCCAAGCTTCACCGCTTCTTCCTGTTCTTCTCCAAGAGTGAAGTCGGCCTTTTGCATGATCGACTCAATCTCAATTTCCAGCTTACCCACAAGCGACCGAATCGTCTTCAAGTCCTCAATCGAGATCTTAGTTCCCTCATTCATTAGGTCTATCAACAACTTTTTCCCTTTTAGTTCCCTTCGGTAGTTTTTCCACCAAGAATCGCACCACTTGCCAACTGTCCCTATTGAAGTTCGCAGAGCAGCAACGACTGACAAGATCAAAGAGGACACGAAGACGGTCACAAATATGGCATTGGTCACCCATCTCCAAGTTTGTGCAGATTTAACTTTCTTGTCAAGCTTCTTCTTACAAGCCTCCAACTTCTGCGACATCTCTTCCTGCTGCTTATACACCGAGTGAAAGAGCTTCGAGAACTCTTCTGTGAACGGGTCGCCCACTTCTCTGAGTCTACGGAGCTCCTGCAATGTCCTGACATACCTCTTTCCTCCCACATTCTCTCCTCTCTCTTCCTCAACGTGCACAAGTGCAAGTCGAATACTCGACTGGCTATCATGGGCCCGCCTCAGGCAATTCTTCAGGGAAGTGTAGAAATCTAATATCTGTAGGCAATGATTGAAGTAATAATCCACTAAATGGAGCAGCTCTTTGTCATTCCATATGGATTCAAGAATGATCTTAGCTACTTCATGGTCCATCTCAAGACGGCCAGTGGCCATCTCTCCTAGAGAGTTGAACGTTAGGGACTGAGCCTCAGCACCAAGTGCTAGTGTCCTAATTGCTCTATCAGCTCGGTCGGGTAAGGTCTTGTCCAAATCTTGCAAGCTCAGGTCGACTCTACAGGCAGCATCATAAGAGGTCAGGTCAGACTGTTATCTAGGATCGCTGTCTTCCATTGATGAAGAGTCTACTTCCTTATTCTTACTAAATTCCCGGCCCACTGTTTGGATTCAAAAATGTGAGAAATGGGGATTGCTGAAAACTCACAGATCAGCTAAACCCCCTTCTCTTTTTTGCACTTATTTTTGTGAGCTTACCTCAGTTTCAGCTGATACGCATAGGAAAGACGATATTATTTTCACTTCAACTCCTCCAGAAGGACCAAACCAAGCTCAATCACCGTGCAGACACCAAGAGTCAACTGTAGAAACTGAGATCTACTCCAAGAAAAACAAGAAAAAGGGGGACTTGGAATTATCAAAGGAACCGAGAAACTGGGAGTGCTACAAAAGGCTGATCTCGAGGCAGCCTGATCGGAGGATTGAAGGCTGCATAGGGGAGTTGGGAAGAAGGAGAAGCCCAGGAGATGAGGGGCTGAGCAATGCGGTCGGCAGTAAACTCAGGATCAGTCTTCCAAGCGAGGAGGTGGACTCATTTTCCCATTTTTGTCTATCCTCTGTCCTTAGAGCTTAAGTCTTTGTTTTTCGTAGTTTCACCAATATTCTGAGGTGCTTTTCGGATGCCAGACCTTTTTATCTCTCTTTCTCGGAGTTGGATTTTATGAAATATGAAGTGATATATTACATCTTTATTACTTATTTAAATGCGTTTTTTTTCGTCATCATTTAGGGGGTGCCGATGATTATGTTATAATTAAAATGGAGGTGGTTATCATTTTTAATGGCCTTGAAAGCAATGATGGCCAACCTGTTAGCGGGAAAAAAGAAAAATGATTATGTGACGGTCTTTAATGTACTGTAATAATAACAGTCCATTGGTCACACCTCGATTCACAAGAATAAGAGTATGACATGACCGTCCTTTCACCAAAAAACGCAACATCAATATAACCAAAATTCAGCCTGAAATCAACATATATACATATATATATATATATATATATATATACACGCGCAAAAAGGACATTTGATTACAATATCAAAGTTTTCTATAAACCACCAAACCAATATATATACCTTCACCAAAAACTAACTAACAAGCTTATCAACTATATACAACTTATACCAAAAAGTCTCCACCACAAAATGTCCTCCCCGATAACGGATGCTCACGCCTACTTGCGGCTCACTGAAAAACAAGTAAATGAGAGAAGTAGGCTATCACGACTCATTGAATAATACATTTCTTCTAAGCGAATCGAGAAATCATTATGTACATTTAAAATACAAACATGACTCACTTTAATATAATATATATTCATAACACAAATACCGAAAACATCAATAGTCCAATCCATTGATCAATCTCACAAAATATGTATCAATAATCTATTCCATTGATTAATCTCATCAAACCACATGTCAATAGTCCATTCCATCGACCAAGCTCGAATCACATGTCAATGGTTCACTTCATTGATCAACTTATGCTCAAATGTCTATATATGATCATGCATAACGTCTGTAACAAGACGACCAAGATTCTCCCTTGGTTAGATCTCCACATATTATTAACCGGTGCTTAACCGGTGCTCACAATGATATTCTAGACTAGTATGCACATGCCTACACACCCCTTAGGGTTCACAAAAACACCAAGCATCAATCATCAATCACAAATATCCGATAATTCATCATTAGAATGAGAATTATCTCACAACTCAGACATTTGGTATATAAATATCAAAGCGTTCTTCAAAAATCACAAACGTTTCAAGATACTTTCATAAAAGGTTTCCACAAATCATTTTCAGGCAATCATTCAAACCAAAGTCAAAGGATACTTCTCTCTTTCAAATAACAAAATGGCAATAAAAACTCGATCATGTTTCACCTAACAAGAGATGTTATTTATCAACTCATAGCATATATAATCCATAATTTTTTTCAAAACATAAGTTAGAAATACAAAGAAGATATAGTGTCTAACTACAGTGCTTACTCAAACCAACGCACTCAAATTCTTAACAATTAATTGAAAAACAATAACAAAAGATCGCGTAAAAAATATTCTAATGAACGACTCGATTATACTACACATATTTGTCGATAAAACGACACCTACATGCCAACAAAAAGCTTGCCTCTAGCGGCAACTTATTGTTGTCCGCTAGGCACGACCCACGGGCTAAACTTCATTGCGCCATAATTTCATCCACAAAATTCTGTTTTGAGACATCTTACAGTTCTTAGAAAACTCTCTTGATACACTACGAAACCCCAACTTAGCCGCCCCAAAACCTCACTGAAAACGGCTAAAATTCAGGCTCAAATTTATTATAAGGTATTGTTTTTAGAATGCGCATCAAAATTCAAAATTCCGTTCTGGGCAAACTGTAAGCTCAAATCAAGATCTATAAAACATTTCTACAAAAATATGTAACTCAACGACTAAAAAATCTAACTTCACCGCACAAATCTCCAAGAATTCTGAATTTCAAGCCCTAATTGCGACAATTCGTTCCAATAGACGATTAGAGGCTTCAATCACTTACCGGCATTATAAAACAAAGTTGAGTCGGCTTGATGAGTTGTCCGGATCATGAACGCACCAAAATTTTCCCCTTTTTCCCTTGAGCACGCCAAAATGTTCCCCTTTTCCATTTTTTTCAATCACTTACTGGCATTATAAAACAAAGTTGAGTCGGTTTGATGAGTCGTCCAGATCGTGAACGCACCAAAATTTTCCCATTTTCTATTTTTTCTTTCTCCTTTCTCTTTTTTTCTATCTTCTCTCTTTTTTCTTTCTTTTCCTTGAGCGGGCTCTCTCTCTCTCTCTCTCTCCCCCCTTAAAGGTGGCCGAAGCTCCACTGTCCTTTCTTCGTTTCTTTTGACTTTTCAACATTTCTCCCTTTTTCTTCTTTTTGGGCCCACTAGCAGCAGATCTTACATTGAGTGCTCAATTTACTTGAACTCAAAGGTTGTCAAGCAAAGTTGAACGAGACGTCAAAAGATTTATGATAAATTCGATGTTATTCATCGATCGGACACCTATGGTCATTATTCTTGCCGGAGAAATGTTTGCATAGATAGGGATCACACTGTCAAGAAAGTTGCATGTTGTGCATGGCACATATCAACCGGAAAATAACTATCTACTCCAATAAAACATAAATCATAAGAAAATATTAGGAACTAAACCTAAGGCATTGAGATAATGTTATGCGTGCTAGGACGGATTTACAAAATTGAATTGCCAAGTGAAGTCTTGCACACGTCCAAGAACATCCAAACCCATTAATGGATCTCGTTCAGAGGATCATCGTCAAGCTCAATTACATAAGATTCTCCATGTTCAATAAACATGGAGGATCCACATACACGTTTACTTGCAACCAAACCAAAGAGAAATCAATCATCTGTAGGCCCATTTTGATTTAGTCGATTAACATTATTAAATCTCCTTGCAAACCACGATGACACTATAAATATTTTATTATCGGGTCGTCTTGTGAAGTTACAGAGACAATTTTGTGAAGAACTATTGTCCTGATACAACCGACTAGTACTTTTGTTGCAACAGTTCACAAGTTCCTGATCCTGTTTAAGAGTTAGCCTGAGATTTAATCACGAACATTAATAGCATTAACACAGTACATAGGGCATAAATCCATAGCCCGTGCGTCACTAGACCCAAGAGATAAGGTATTTTGTGCTGCAGTTGTGCAACTTGATAGTTAAACATGAAGAACTTACCTTTGAGCTAAAATCCACAATGTTCAATTGTTTTTTCAAATATTTAGTGTGTTCACTTGTCTATTTATCTTATTGGTTTTGAGACAAATCCTAAATAATAAAGAGTTAATCGTGCAATGACTACCTTGCTTACATAGTGCCAAGAAGAAACACATTGATCGTGCTAAGGAGTATGAGTTACAAAGAGTATTTGACAAAGCTAATCAACACTATAAAATAGCGGTTGACATAACGCCTAAGATGGCTGTCACGACCTCTCTTTTTCCGTCCGGGGAAAAAGAAGAAAGTTTAGGGGTATTTGCCTAAAGAGACGGACCAATGGCCCTAGATTAGGCGCGGGCTCCCCCAAGCCCATACCTCGCGTGACGTTGGATTTCATATTTCAATTCTTAACAATCTAAATATTTCTAGGAGTCGCCACTAGCTTATTGGGGTCGGCTAGAAACCAATCGAGACACAGGAGTGGTGTCTCGATTCCTACGCAACCAGAGATTTCTAGGAACGGGGACTTGTTTACACTAATGTTTCTATTAGCGCCCTTGCGGTATCACTAACTTGAAAAGTTATTTATCTAAATGGCCACACATTCTTGATTATCGATTATAATCTTTATGAAACCACTAAGTGCCTATGCAAATGTTTTTGTAGGTTTTTTTTTTTTTAATCTCTAGACTAATCCTAACATAATTTAGAAAAAGAAATTTACACTCGAATTATTGAAAAGCGGTGCGGTAAATAACATCCAAGAAATTGAAATGACTTGAAAGTAATGCAGAAAAGAAAAACCCGATACAAGTCGGGCAAATAATATTACATGGCCTTGTTATCACGCCCCGGGACAAGACCCTCGTGAGCAAAATGAGAATTTAAATATGCATGATATTACTCTAGATGCATGAAATTACTCTAATTAATGTTAATCTACACAAAATAGATTATTTACAAAAATGGTTATAAAATACCAAAACATCATTAAATTAAGAAAATGACCTTTTAAAATTAGGAAAATTTCCTAGATGTCATTTCTATCATAATTTGATATCATCCATCATTTTTATAATTTTTTTTGAAATTTTCATTTTTTTTCATTTTTTTTAAATTTTTTATTTAAAATTAATTCCCTAAACCGATATATGCCGATTTACACTAATATGGGACTGCCCAGTACATGAATATAACAAGAACCAAGCTCAAATCGACCGTTTCAAGATCGAAACTTGGTTTGCGCATTTCATCGAACACTTGGCGTGCATTAAATCACCCCAAAACAGCTTCGCCGGGTCATGTTTGTGGCTTTCAATCTCAACCCATAAGTAATCTCACGTGGAACTAAAGTATCAAGATTATACTACCACATGCAAGGACCAAGATTAGATAGAAATCACAGCTTAAAACACATGAAAGCCAAGTTGGAATCGTCATCAAATATGCGGGTTTGAGCTGATTTTGCAAATCTGGGTTTGAACCCAAGTCAAGCAAACAGGTTGAATGCTCATATTCAAGCCCCGACACTCATCACATATGAGATCTAAAGGAAACGCTACTTAATTCTAGTGAAAGTAGATAACATGAACTTTCAAATGCAACAAACATCATAGAGAATGACCCGCCGAACAACATCAAAACGACCTCTCCAAGAAGCACACATGCAAAACTCTTAAAGAGATTTCAACACTTAGAAAAATTCCAGCCTCAAAAATCAGTTTTCTGGGCTGGTTTTCCTTTTGATTTTCATGATCAAAACATGCTTAAACTCGAACAAAAATACATCTAGGATGCTTACCTTGCTTCCTAGTTTCTTTTGCAAGTGGTTCTTGGCCGAGAAAATCAAGAAATTATCCTCACGGGGCACGTGGAAGTTGGCTCCTTCAAATTGGAAATGAGATCTGCAAAAAAAGAACTGACAACGAAGGTTTTTATTGACCTCTAACATTAGACTTCAAGACCTCTTTTGTTGGAAAAATTAACACCAAACCAAACTATGTATATTCTAGTTTGGGGTAAAAGTCAATATTTTCCTCATTTGTCTCTCCAATTTCTCAAAAACACTGTCTTTCCCTCACTCGTAACCAATCGGGCTCAACACTTAGAAAAATTTTCAGTGTTTCTTGGCCCGCCAGGAGGGTGTCTTTTCAGGGGACTTTAGGAGGTCTTCCCGATCTGTATTTTGGACGTGTGACCTATGGTTGGAAAGATATTTGAGTGGAGTTTCACTCTCTAGTTGAAGTTTTTGGCTAATTTTGGCCGCATATGTGTAAAAATGTCACTTTTCTCTCTCAAGGTCGGTCTGGAATTTCTTGATTTTTTTTTTTTTTTTTATGGAGTTGCTTTTGAGGGCCTCTTTGGGGGACCACCGCGAACTCTCTCTCTCCCTCTCGTCTCCTCTCTCCCCTCCCTCAAAAGACCTTCCTTCAATCACCTTATCCCCTCAATTAGAGGAGTTTTGGTCTGTATTTTGTCCACCTACAAAGCCTGTCAACAGGGTTCCTTCACCCACTCTCTGACTTAGTCAATTTTTCCACTTCTGCAGCTATTGAGTGTTCGAATTTGATGCGATTTTCCCGTGCTTTCAGCAGCTTATCCCTGGCCAATTCTTGTCCACTTGCACTACTAATTATGGCCTTCCATCACGTGCAAAGATCAAGCTGGTTAGGCAAGTGAGGAGGATATGGTGGGGCCACCAATTTGCTTACTCAGCAACTCCGAAATCAGACCAACTTGTGGACTGAGATTTGTCAGCTGGTTTAGGTGCTTTAATCCATCAATTTAGCTGCGATTTTTGATCAATTAGCAAGCTCATGCATAGTAGTTTAAGATCTCGACCAGATTTCGCAATTTTGCCCACCCAATTTTGCAAGAAAGTCCCTTAAAGTTGGTCATTTTCTTATCCGAAAATACCCAATTCAATACAAACTTGGTCTTTTTGGCTCGATTTGATTGATTCGACTTGGCCCAAATTCAATTTCAACTTAATTGGTAACCAAGATGATGATTTACGGGCTCGGGCGCAAATTTTGCAAAATTTGTGAATTTGTCCCTCAACTTTCGAAAATTGCATTTTGGCCCCATTTGCCATTTGAATTCCAATCTGACCTCCTGGGCTTGGCTAGTCACATTTAGATCATTGGCCCCAACTTTTTTTCTTTTCTTTTTTTTTTCTTTTTTTTTTATATATATTTTTCAATTTTTTTTTTTTTAAAGTAAAAACATCTTCCATTTAAAACACTATATTAAATGCCTAGATAATCTATATGCAAGAATTTAACTTGAAATATTTTTGTGGAAAAACAAGTTTTCATTTTTTTGGAAATGATTTTTGGGCAAAAATTTAAGTGTCAACAATGGCATATGAGCTAATAAAAGTATGAAAAATACTCCTAGTCATACACTGTGTGGTTAAACAAAGTTAAAGTATAATTTTCTAATGAATTTATCGCATCTTGATTTTTATGTTTGCATGTGGAAGGTCTTAAAGGAGGAGAAGATTTATTATGTTATTGCCCCCTTACAAGGAATTTGTTGCCAAATTTCCCGCATTTCTTGTTTGTCGCATTTCCCCAAATTGCTCGATTTTTTTTCCTCCAAGTCAATCGCATTTCCCCTGGCTTTTCTCATTTATTGTTCATAATAACCCAATTTCCCCAAATTGTCTGCATTTATTGTTGATTGCATTTCCCCAAATTCCTTGATTCCTCCAAAGAAATTTGGGCGAATCCAGCACTGGAATATTAGGTTTCATGACCGGAATGCTTAATGCGACCGTATATTTGGCTGGCTCTTTGCCTTATGTCCGAAGTAGCAAGCCGCCGGAGAAATTGATTATGTTGGCACATATGTCGACCAAAATTGTCCTAGCTTATGAGAAAATCTCATAATGTGGTATTGTCTTCGGCTGGCTATTTGCCTTATGTTAAAAGTGGAAGCCATGGGAGATGATAATTAGATAGGCAGATATCTTGGAACGAATATTAACTAGCTTATGAGGAAATCCCATACTGGATTTGAGTTTTATGTTCGGTTTTGCGCTGATGCTATTACCATCCTAGCTTATTGCTGTTGATACTTACAATAGTCTCATTTGATCTAAGTTAATCAAAGATTACTATAGCGATTGATGGAAGATTAAATTTTGCGATGTTGGCCTGGCAGGAAATCACACCAGAGTTAACTCTCCTGTTTACCAACTTTCAAACTAGCTATTCATTTTCAACTTTTCATTCACTTTGGTTCTGCTTTCAATCAAGTAACTATGGCGAATGACTGGCGACGGACTCACTGGAAACCTGATTTAACTGCTGGTTTGTATAATTTTAATCTGATTTTAATATTGATTTTGTGGCAATATAAGTTCAATTATATTTTATAAAACTAAAGGAAAGTTGAGTGACCACAAAGAAATTTATTTAAAGTTGAGTGAGTTGCAATGCAAAAATATCTACAATGAAAGTCTAATAAAGACACATGTCTTCCGTGTCAATATTACAGTGATCAACAGAGTCTATGTGCTGAATTTGAAAGTTGAGTGAGATCTAATTGAAAGTTAAGTCAAATGATGTCTAGTGTAGTTCACCCTTGCTCTGCTCTAATGTGTACTGTTTGGATGGGCTCTCTGTCCACTACTCTTCCTGATGAAGCAGTGAGACGATATTTGGTTGGTTGCACTTCTACCTTGTGAAGGAAATAGGACTGTAGGTTCCTTGCTATTTCTCTCGTGTTGGTTTCTTTCATCGAGGCATTTATATAGCTTTTATGTTTCCCTTGCACTTCATGCATGGTCAGATGATGCAGTTGACCATGATGGCTACACCAATGATGAACAAAGAGCTGCATTACTTGAATAGGGAAGAAAGATTATTGCGCTGGCTTCTTGTGAAGCATCAAGACACAAAATATGGGCTGGAATTTCTTACTGAAGAAGATGAGAAGTGTGAACTGCTCAAATTTCCTCATAGCTCAATATTTGATGATGAGGATGCAGATAAAGAAGTAGATGATGATGAGGATGACGACGACGACGACGAATATGAGGTGGACCAAGAGGAAAGGAAAGAACAATAAAGAGCAAATCGTCATGCCTGGGGTCGTGAATTTAGTTGATTTGATGAGTATTCGGGTCTTCCTTCAGTGTTAGCAGATGCTCATGCTCGTGTTTAGTATCTCTCAAATGCAAAATGTGATTTATTTTGTGCTTTTGCCATCTACCTGTTGAAAGTCGCCGTAAGAATGAAGGTTTTAGTTCATTTTTGCAGGTTTCTTTCATCAGTGAGTGGTGGTTTGAAGTACCATATTATAACTAATAACATATACTGAAATGAGAGAGACTATTGCATGACTACATGTTGGATTTGTGTCTCATGAGTTAGTCAACCTCAAAATCTTCATCTGATTATCAGAACTTCTGAAATTTGGCATTTCTTCTTCCGATGCCACTTTTGTCTTCGCTTCAGTTCTCGTTTAGCATTTAAAGCCAATCCAACCAGAAAGCAGTTTCAACGGCATGACCTGTGGTAGATGATAGTTGACAGCTGGTGTGGATCTTGTTCAATGTGATGCCCGAAGGAAGAAATTCTAGATCTTTCAAGTGTTACTGATGCATCGCACTCCAGCATTGTTTCATGAGTGATGCTACTGAGCTTAGAATGACATGGCATTTTGTTACCAAACTTTATGGTGCCTCTGGAATTCTTTCCATTTTAATCCATGAAATTGTAGGAAATTCTGAATAAATATGGCAGATGCAACTGACTTTATTCAGTCCTCGCAATTTTGTAGTTTATGGAATGCATGGTTTAGCAGATGACGAGAGGGACAATCAGTCCATGCATTTTTGACATCTTTTCGTAGTTAATACTTTCAATGAAGAATCTAAACAATTATGCTAGCGTTTCTTCATTAAGAGATGACACTCAAGTACCTTTCAGGCTATGCACAAACTCTCAAATCACTTAATTTTCCTATAACCAACTACCCTGGTAAATAACATGACCAATGAGAGTAAGACCAATGAGAGTAAGATAAGGATAAGGTATTTTGTGCAGCGGTCGTGCGACTTCATAGTCAAACTTGAAGAACTAAATCGGAAAGTGCCGGGAGATTTTACAACAGCTGTACAACTGATCCTCTCATTGTAGAATATGCTAGTTTTGCTACACAGATGGTCTTCCACAATGAATTAACTGCCAATAAATGCATCTCAGCAACCCCAATATTTCGGCGTCTTCCGATTACTTGACACTTCATGAGCAGAATGTGGTATAAGACTTTGAAGTTTATGGTTTCCGTCCGTATATTATTACTGGCGAATGACAGAATTTTGTTAATTTGTCATATATAGAAGGAATTAGTGTAACGCTCGAATCAATTTTTTCTCTTTCAGTGAATCAAGCAAACAAATCAGCAATCGCATTAGCTAGATTAATAGGACGAAGCCAAATAGGTAAAAGTTCTCCCGAAGACAGGCATCCGCATTTTGAAGCACACATGTAGAACTGCTTCATAATCTCTATAATTCCTATATTTGCATGAATTGGTTGAAGCCACATTAGCCAGATCAACTTCAACCAAAAGGAGAAAAGCGAAATGATCTTTGCAACATAAAGCTCATCTAAGACAGTGAACTGCATTAACCGTTAACTTTCTAAGCATAAGAAAAGAACTAACGACTGGATTGTCCCATTATCTTCTGCAATATCACTGTCTTCGCCATCCGTATCTCGCGGCTACTCTTATCAGCTTGTGTACTGAGATCCTCGATAGTTTTTATGAAAACTTCCGCCCTTTTCTTGATCTCCAACATTCCAAGCTTCACCGCTTCTTCCTGTTCTTCTCCAAGAGCGAAGTCGGCCTTTTGCACGATCGACTCAATCTCAATTTCCAGCTTACCCACAAGCGACCGAATCGTCTTCAAGTCCTTGATCGAGATCTTAGTTCCCTCATACATTATGTCTATCAACACCTTTTTCCCTTTTAGTTCCCTTCGGTAGTTTTTCCACCAAGAATCGCACCACTTGCCGACTGACCCTATTGGAGCTGCCAGAGCAGCAGCTAGAGCAGTCACAACAGGCGGCGCAGCGATCGTGACCGCGACGACCGAGAGGATCAAAGTCGACACGAAGGCGGTCACAAATATGGCATTGGTCACCCTTCTCCAAGTTTGTGCAGATTTAACTTTCTTGTCAAGCTTGTTCATACAAGCCTCCAACTTCGGCAACATCTCTTTCTGCTGCTTAAGCACAGAGTGAAAGACCATCCAGAACTCTTCGGTGAATGGGTCGCCAGCTTCTCTGAATCTCTGGAGCGCCAGCAATGTCCCCACATACCTCTCCCTTTCCACATTCTCTCCTCCCCCTTCCTCAAAGTGCACAAGTGCGAGTCGAATATTCAACTGGCTATCATGGGCCTGCCTCAGGCAATTCTCGAGGGAATTGTAGAAATCTAATATTTGTAGGCCATGGTTGAAGTAATACTCCACTAAATCGGACAGCTCTTTGTCTTTCCATATGTCTTCTTTGGATGCAAGAAGGATGTTAGCTAGTACACGGTTCATCTCAAGAACGCCAGTGGTCGCCTCTCCTATAGAGTTCAATGCTAGGGATTGAGCTCAGCACTAGCAGCTAGTGTCCTAATTACTTGTCGCGACCAATTTTTCGGGTGCACCACCTAAAATTAGGCTAATGGATTGCTAAGCCTAGACTTAGCCCGGGCTCTCCCCAAGCCCATACCACCATTCGCGACTTAAGTCTAAATTTTTAAACATGCAAATGGATTTTATCTAGGAGTCGCCACTAATCGGTTGAGGGTAGGTCGATTAGACACCTAAGTAAAATAATGAGAGAATTATCTTACTCCTACGAACCAGAGATTTTGGGTACGGGAACTTGGTTATACTAGACTATCCTAGTGCCCTTTCAGTACCTTTCTTTTTATTTCGAAAAAATGTTTGGCAGACAACTTAAATTGATTTTAATTTACTTTCCTAACATGTGAGGCGATCATGCAGGTGCGCATACCACCAATTTAACACTTAGGAAAGCAATTAAATAATGCAGGACTTACCTCAAAGTAACGAAAGCATCTGCGGTGTTAGATCGAATTCACATCGAATCCTAGATATGATTTCTAATTAACAAGCAATCACTCAATTTTTGATTTCACTTTTTAACGAGAATGTAGTCCATATGCAATGCAATCCAGTGCTTCTAACCTAAAATGAAATAATATGGCATGGCAAAATGTGATTTCTTAATGAACATGCAATAATGAAATATGCAGTCTAAATTAACCAAAATGACCTAATTCTAATGACGGGCAATTTCTAATTAAATGAACCTAATAACAACTAAATGATGTGCATTTGATATTTCTATTCTTAAAAAATGCAATCTATTCTAAAAATTGAGTCTAATTTATGCAGAGACAAATTTTTATTTTTCATTTTTTTCATGAAATTCGAAATTTAAGAAAAAAATGCAAAAATGATCTAGCTAGATTAAGATTCTATCTAATTTAAACTAAGAATTAAGTCATATTAAATCTTAATTTAAACTAAGACATTATCTTAATCTAAAATGCAATTTATCTAAAAAGATTATCTAAATTTAAAATGGAATATGCAATTCTACCTAATATGCAATGACGTGGAAATAATGCTCTAATTCTAATTTTTCTTTTTTTTGAAACTCAAAATTAAAGTTGACACATAATTAAACGTGCAAACTAACATCCTAAGTGAACACATTTTTTGGATTTTTTATTTAAAAATTCAAAATAAGATTGCAATCCTAAACATGCAAGATAACCCTAAAACAACCAAAGAATCTAATCTAACTCAGATTTTTTGGATTTTTTTTACAGAAACAAAATCGATTCAAATAACACGACAACACATCCGGCAAGATAAGATCGATATCCACAAATTGACGAATCATATCCCGTACATGGGATCGGATTGGTCAATTTTCAATAAAACCGCGAATCGAATCTCGAGCGTGAGATCGGATTGGCGATTTTCCATGCGATTGCGAGTCGTATTTCGAGCGTGAAATCGGACTGTCAATCATATGCACGTTGTGAAATTGGGAAAATTTCCCAACTTAGAAGACTACTCGAGATTACAGATATCTCAGCATATCGGGAGTTTCAGTCATGTGCATCAACGGATATATCAAATAAGGAAACGGATTTTTTGGAAATTAAAAAAAAACAAAATTGTTACCTATTCCGAATATTGGCTTCCAAATTTGGACTTCGAACGGCTGCTCGTGACACGATATAGGCATGCTTGGCGAAGCTCACAGCTCGGACTTGGCTGTCGAGACCGGATTTTGGTGGCGCTCGGCTAGCTGTGGGGGATAGAGGCGGGTGTTGTAACGGCTCCTTGTCGTCGTCGTTGGAGGTGGACACAGCTGCTGCGACGCCTTAGTCCGGTGGTGCGATGGAAAGCGGAACAACAGTTCGAAACCCCAAAGTCGCAAGCCTTAGCGGTGCAAGCTCGACGACGAGGTCAGCAACGCGTGGCAACAGGACGTTGACAACGTCTGGAATGGGGCAGCGTAGTCGTGGTCCACCGAAGAAGAATTTCTTTCTCTAGACTTTTATTTTCCTCTGCGTGCGTACGCCCAGCAAGAGAAAACCCTCTACTTTTGTTTCCTATTCATTGGTGAGCCCAAAAGAGACCACTCTTGTCCTCACTTGACCTTTTTAAAATCACAGCCACCACTTTTCTCTTTTCTTCGTGAATACTTGGCTGAATATCTGCATTGAAGTCACGGCCATGCTCTCTATTCGATGAAGCTTTGCCTTGCGGCCATGAATCTCTCTCTTGCGTCTTCTGCTGCTTGACCTTGACCCTTCACGAATTCTTTCTCTTTTTCTTTTGTGTTGCTTTTCCAAAAAAAACAAAGAAAAAGCCCCTCTGCCGAGCGATCCAAAAAAAAAAAAAACCCTTTTGTGCGGCCGTATATTCAATGTGTGGCCTCCTCTTCTTCTCCTAGTGTGTGCGACCTCATTTATTTATAGGTGAGTGGACTAGGGTTTTAGATCAACATCCATGAGGATTTTTCGAACGCAATATTTGTTTTCTCAAATTTCAAATACTACAAAGATGAGCTCAATATTTTTCAAACATCTGCCCTATCCAAAAGAAAATCATATCCCGGAAAAATTTCAAATTCCCATTTTTTCACGAGATAATTTCCAATCACTTAAAAAAAGGGGCTTGGGCCAATTTGCTCGCTTCGTGGGCCTGATCCATCTAATTCGAACTCATCCGCCACCGGTCCAATAAAATGCAAAAAATGCTAATCAAAAGTAAATGTAATCTAAATCTATATGCTATACAATTAATAAAATTAACCATAAATCGCCAAAATTTAGGTGTCAACAGCTGCCCCTCTTTGAAGGTGAGCTCATAGAGATTGCTTTCAAAGACAAATTGAAACCTAAATTGACCATGCACATGCACTGAATGATTTGATTTTTTATTTTTGATTTTTGATTTTTTTTTTGAATAATGAATCTCATTTTAAAATGCAATTTATATTATACATGGAAATGCTAATGCAAATGCATGATGCGAAAGGAAAGAACATACCTGCAAATTACTTACCGATCGGTCGGTGCGGTAAAAAGCATTTTGAGGTACCTGATAAATCATTATTTACTCCACAAGTACCCAACTCTCACTCAGGTTTCTTGAAGAGTCAAACAGGTAATAGATTGAAACATTGAGATTGAGAAGAACATTCATATCCAAAGTGCAATGTTCAACGAAAAGAATTAAGACATCCAGATCCAGGATTGAGATGTCAAGATTTTTTTTTTTTTTTAAAAAAAAAAAAAAAAAAGCTCGAAATACTTAGATCCAGACTAAGATATAACGAGAAAGCTCAAAAAACATTCACATCCAAAGTGAAATGTTCAACGAAAAGAATCAAGACATCCGGGTCCAGACTGAGATGTCAAGATATTTGAACTCAAAATACTTAGATCCAGACTAAAGTATGACGGGGAAAACCAAAGAACATTCACATCCAGAGTGAAATGTTCAATGAAAATAATCAAGACATCCAAGTCCAGACAGAGATGTCAAGATTTTTAAAACTTGAAATACCTAGATCCAGACTAAGGTATAACGAGGAAGATCGAAGAACATTCACATCCAGAGTGAAATGTTCAACGAAAATAATCAAGACATCCGGGTCCAGACAGAGATGTCAAGATTTTTAAACTCGAAATACCTAGATCCGGACTAAGGTATAACGAGGAAGGTCGAAGAACTATTTTCCTAGGACCCGTACCATTCTACGGTCGCCCAAAGTATAGCAATGTTTGGTTGTGTCTAGGACTCATATCATTCTACGGTCACCTAAACGGGGATTTGCCTTCCCGACTCGTACCATTCTACGGTCGCCCGAATAGGGAAATAAATGCTGTCTAGGACCCGTATCATTCTACGGTCGCCTCGACGGGAAATAAGTGTTGTCTAGGACCCGTACCATTCTACGGTCGCCTGAATGGGGAAATTGCTTTTCCAGGACCTGTACCATTCTACGGTCGCATGCTAGAGCAATAAATGTTGTTTAGGACCTGTACCACTCTACGGTCACCTAAACGGAGGTTTTGCTTGAATAGGACCCGAACCATTCTTCGGTCGCCCAGCATTGCAATCTAGAGAAAAATCTTTGGGGACAACTCAATCGAGTGTCAATGTATTCAAAAAGGGAATACATGTGCAACGACAAGTATTTGAGGTATAGAGATATACTTACCTGGTGACATCTCTGCTCCTGGGAGATATATCTCATGTAAAACTTGGTTATAGGAGAGGCAATATGCATTTAGAGTCACAGACATGCATCAATTCAAGTGAGGTTCATGGGTGATGATTTCTACCAATCTTGCATCACCTAATTTCCATTGGGGAGGATTTCAAAAGAATATTCCAATCTGAACACATGAGTGTCATGGATGTGTCAAGTGAGGGATCTTTTAGTCCGAAAGGACTTTCACTTGTCCTCATTAAAATGGCTATTTCATCCTCGACCTTTGATGCGGGATCTTGACAGTCACTCTATCTCACCATCATCATGTCAAACAAGGGTCTGAGCAATCTCGCAAGTGGTACGACCTTACCGATCTGAGAGGTCTTTTACAAGGACCGTAATATAGGCTTGGTCAACGGCTTAACAAATGAGACTCCTTGAGTCGAGGCTATTAAAAAAATGAGTGATATTCTGCAATCATCTTTGGGTTTACAAGTCAAGAAACATGCGAAATGAGGCAGAAATCATCTTACTCGCACTTCTTCGAGCGATGCTTTCAAACATACGAACTTCTACGTTAATTCAAGTGCCCTAATCAAAGAGACTTTGCAAGGGACGTAACATAGGCTTGGTTCATGGGTTGAGAAACGAAAGGATCATTAGGCTCAAAAAGTGTTTAGGAGGTCAAAGTTGGTGATCATCTTGACATCTCCAATTTTCTTCTTCACTATTGAGGATTTTCTTCATAATCCAAACTCCATTAAATGTAACATCTCAGCATTTGAGTTTTTTTTTTTTAATACCACCTTGTGGGGGATACAACTCAAGTGTTTGATTTTTCTTTTTTAGGCATTGGCCTTGCTTTTACCAGGCACACTATTTTTTCATGCCCAATTTTGCACTTACTTTCTTTGGACTCGCACAGCCTTCAACTTTTATCAGCGTTGTAAACCATGCTACTTGAGTGGTTTGCTTTTCTTGCCTTGCCCCAGTGTGGGGGATGATCACCAACTGGGTTTAATGTGAAATGAATTCATAGGCTCAAGTAGGCTATGCAATGGATAAAGTGTATAAAAATAGAGAAAGAACCGCTCTTCATCGTCCTAAGGCACTTAAATTAACACATAAGTTACACTGCGAAAGCAATACTCGAAGATTGATGCAAGTGTGAGTAAGAAAACTCCTATCATTCATTTCAAATTTGTCCCAATGTGGGATGATCCTTGACAGGGATAATTTAACAAAACTCTTCATGTGTATGGGCTCAAAAGGCTAAACAATGGATATACCTATAGTGTTTCGAGTAGAATAAGAAACTGCCTCTCACTACTTCGGTTGACGTACCCTTTGCGAGATCACCATTTTCCTTATGGACACGGAATTTTTCCACACAACTCACCAGGGGTTAGTGTATGAAACGGTGTATGGAATAAGGTTCGCCTTTCATCATTCCAAAGTATCCCATTTGACACATTCCATTTATCTCACACAATTCATCAGGGAAAACATGCAAGATTTGCAACAAATATGAACAATTCAACTCATTGAAGCAATTTATTTAACACAAAAATGTTTGCGTTCAAAACATGACACAACAAATTCTATCATGAGTAATATTTCTTGACAAATCGGGAATTCACTGGAGTGGAAAACTCACGACCATCCATTTCTCGCCAGATCAAAGCACCTCTAGGAAGTACCTTCTTCACTATATATGGACCACCGTAGTTTGGAGCAAACTTGCCACCAGGATCCGGAAAAATCGGCAACAGCTTCCTTAGAACAAGGTCATTTACCTCGAAATGTCTCGGTTTCACCTTTCGGTTGAAAGATCTAGCTACCCTCTGTTGATAAGTTTGGCCATGGCAAAGAGCCTTCGCCTTCTTTCATCAATCAAGTTTAACTGCTCAAGTCTTTGTTGCGTCCACTCGGCCTCGAGACAACTCCATTTGGGATAAAACTCTTAGAGAAGGAATCTCCACTTCCACGGGCGAATCGCTTCCATGCCATACACCGAGCAAAAGGGGTTGCCCCAGTAGAAGTGCGGATCGATGTCCGATACGCCATTAGTGCGAAGGGTAACCTGTCATGCCAATCTCGATAATTCTCAGCCGTCTTAGCCAGAATCTTCTTAATATTCTTATTGGCTGCTTCAACAGCCCCATTCATCTGAGGGCGGTAAGGAGATGAATTCAAATGCTTAACCTTGAACTCATTGAACAACTCATCGACAATTTTGTTGTTCAAATTTGTCCCGTTGTCAGTGATGATTGCTTCAGGGACGCCATAGCGAGCAATTATATCTCATTTGACGAACTTTGCAACATTGCGAGCGGTGACACTTGCAAAGGACATAGCTTCAATCCATTTGGAGAAATAATCGATCGCCACCAAAATGAATCAATGCCCATTGGAAGCCTTGGGATTGATTGGGCCAATCACATCAATACCCCACATCGAGAAAGGCCACGGCTCGAAAAACCGGTGCAGCTCAATTGGAGGAACATTTATCCTATCACCATAGATCGGCAACGATGACAACTTCGAACATGCCGAACGCAGGTCACCCTCTAGTGTGAGCCAGTAGTAGCCTAATCTCATAATCTTCTTAACCAACATGTGCCCATTCATATGAGGGCCACATACTCCTTCGTGCACTTCTTGCATGATTTGAGTGGCTTTGGCTGCATCTACACACCGCAACAAAACTGAATCATAAGACCTCTTGTACAAACTTTTACCACTGATGAAGAATTTTGAGGCCATCTTCATGATATACTTCCTGTCAGTTGGAGTACTTCCTTCGGCGAATTCTTGTTTCTGAATGTAATTCATGATATCGTAATACCATGGCTTTCCATTTGATTCCTCAGTCACGATCATGCAATAAACTGGCTTCGGTAGAATCTCTATTTTCAAAGGCTCCACTTCTAATCCGTCAGTGAATCGCAACATAGAAGCTAAAGTTGCGAATGCATTAGCGAATTGGTTGTGAGACCTCGATAAGTATTCAAATGAAACTTCTTCGAATTCTTTGATTAGATACTCTAGATACTCGTGATACGGGAGCAGCTTGGTATCTTTAGTCTTCCATTCACCTACAGTCTGTAGTATGATTAGCGCGGAATCCCCGAATACTTTTAGCTTGGCCACACCCATCTCAATTGCGGCTTGAAGCCCAAGGATGCAAGCTTCATACTCGGCTACATTGTTAGTGCATGGGAAGATCAACTTTACAGCTACTTGGATGATGTTGTCCATCTCAGGGATATCGAATCCGCCCCAGTGCCAGAACCAGACAAATTCACAGCTCCATCAAAGAACATTGTCCATGAGTCTTCATTTACACTCAAAACACGGTCATCTAAGAAACGGTCATCTTCATTTGAGACTCCCGAATTCTCGGCCAATAGATCAAAATCACTCGACCCTTAACCGACTTTTGTGGCATAAATTGCACATCAAATTCGAAAATTAAAATCTGCCATTTAGTCAATTTATCCACCAAAGCTGGCCGATCAAGTAAGTACTTGATGGGGTCGTTCTCAGTCACGAGGAATATCTGGTAATGCAATGTATATTGCCGCAATCTATGCAATACCCACATCAAGGAGGCACAAGTTTTTTCCACATCAGGATATTTCAATTCAGATACCGTGAATTTTTTACTCAGATAATAAATGGCTCGTTCTTTTTTATCGACAGGACTTTCCTGAGCCAACATTGCACCCAATGATTCACTATGAATGGTGAGATAGAGAATCAAAGGATGCCCCGGCGATGGCGGGACAAGCACCGGTGGATTCATCAGGTAATGCTTTATCTTGTCGAACGCTTCTCGGCATTCATCGTCCCAGTTGACTCGTGCATTCTTCCTTAGGAGCTTGAAGAATGGCTTGGCAATTTCAGAAAGTTGGGAAATGAATCGAGCTATGTAATTTAATCTTCCCAGAAGGCTCCGGACTTCTTTCACTATTGACGGAGGTTGCAACTCACATATAGCCTTAGCCTTGGATGGATCGATCTCAATCCCCTTATTGCTCACAATGAATCTGAGTAATTTACCGGATGTTGCTCCGAACACGCATTTAGCGGGGTTTAAACGAAGCTTGAATTCACAGAGTCGATCAAACAACTTCTTCAAGGTCTCGACGTGGCTTTTTCCAGGTCGAGTCTTTGCAATCATATCATCAACATAGACTTCAATCTCTTGATGCATCATATCATGGAATAATGCTACCATGGCTCGTTGGTAAGTTGCTCCCGCGTTCTTGAGTCCAAACGGCATAACCTTATAATAAAAGGTTCCCCACGGGGTGATAAATGCAGTTTTCTCCTTGTCTTCCTCATTCATCCTTATCGATTGTACCCTGGAAAAACCATCCATAAATGAGAATAGTTCAAATCCGGCAGGTACTATCGACAAGGACATCTATGTGAGGTAACGGGAAATCATCCTTCGGGCTGGCCTTGTTCAAATCCCGATAGTCGATACAAACCCGAACTCTACCGTCCTTCTTCATCACCGGCACGATGTTAGCCACCCATTCAGGATATTGCGAGACTTCAATGAATCCCACTTTCAGAAGCTTCATCACTTCTTCCTCTATCTTCTTTGAGAGCTCGGGTTTAGTTCTCCGCAACCTCTGCTTCTTAGGTGGCATGTCCGGCTTAATAGGCAAACAATGCTCCACAATTGACGGGTCTAAACTAGGCATGTCAGCATAGGTCCATGCGAAGATGTCTTGATATTCATTTAGTAGCTGAATTAGGCGCTCAGCCTCATCTTTGGGGAGACTTGCCCCAATTTTCACCTCCTTGGCTTCTTTAGTGTCACCTAAATTAATAGTGATGGTATGCTCGGACGTAAGAGCCTTAGCTTTTTCATGTTGTTCCCAGCTACGTTGCACCTCAATGGAATCCTTGATCGAATCTTCAGGATCATCATTATCAGCACTTGCTGCATTGGATTGGACCATCTCCACACCTTTGCATGCTATATGATCATCCTCTTGTGGGCCAGGGCCCATTTCTTCCAGAAGTTCTCCATCAATGGCTCCTATGACGAGGTCATTGAACAGAATTGTAATTCCTTCCAAGGCGTCATCAGAATCCTTGGTCTTTGGAGGCGTCGGATCATCCATGCCATCCCATCCACTTGGAATTATGGTGCGGGGGTCAATATAAGAGCTAGGAGGAGCCGAATACTTCACCATATAGTCGAATTTTCCACTTGGCTGCCCCAGGGTATCCATAACTTCCGCTTCATCTCTCATCATAATTGGAGGACCAGGGAACGTCTTGCGAATGTTTGGAGGTGGTAAATTTTGCCTCCCTCGCCCTTGTTCAGGTGGCGAGTTGTGCCTTCCCCATCTAGAACTTCCTCCACCTCTTCCATGGTACCCTAACCCAATAGATCGGGACCTCTGAGGAGCTTCAATGGGGTTTTGAATACCCTGACCTCTTCTTCCAAGAGCATGGCCAGGAACAAAGCCATTCCCGACCATCACCCTTCCAACCATAAGGGCAGCATTTGAAACTTCAAGAGTGGGTTTCAAATGACGAATCTCGAGAAGCATGTATAGTGGACACCAATTCAAACGAGTAGTAACTCGATTCGAATTCAACATCTGGCTCCACATAGGGGATGCCCGTCTCATGGTAGATTCGATGATCCTCCTCTCCATAGACAGTGACCAGTTTCCCTTTGATCATGAACTTCACAGCTTGATGCCGACTTGAAGATACCGCTCCAGCAGTGTGAATCCAGAGACGACCCAGCAGAAAATTAAATGCGGTAGGGATATCCATTACTTGAAAGGGGACATTGAAAACAACCGGTCCTATTTGCACATCGAGATGAATCTCTCCGAGCACCTCCTTCTTTGTGCCATCAAAAGCTCGCATAAAAGTCTTTGTAGCATGTATCTTGGACGGGTCTACCTTAAGGCGGTGAAGAGTGGCCAACGGACATATATTTAGGGTAGACCCATTATCAATGAGCACTCGGGACACATGAGAAACCTTGTGCTTGACCGATATGTAGAGTGCTTTATTATGCCCCCTTCCCTCAAGAGGGAATTCCTCATCAGAAAAGCAATCATGTCCTTGAGAAGGACCGATCCCACAAAATTCTCCAGCTTATCTGCCTCAACCGTTTCGGGTACATGAATTTCACTCAACACCTTCATCAGCGATTTTTGATGCACAGAGGATGTTTGGAGGAGCTCGAGCAAAGAGTTCTGAGCGGGCATCTTTCGCAATTGCTCGACCACATTATACTCACTTGCTTTAATCACAACCAGAAATTCATTAGCTTCTTCGTCAGTAACAGGCTTTGTGGGTTGATCATTGGCTTGAGCGTAGGTGCGACCAGGCACCTCGTAACGAGGTCAACATCTAGGTCATAGGACCAAGGCACCGCTTTGTTGTCGACATACTCATATGGTTGAGGTATCTCGATCATAATCTCCTCATCAGATGCATCTTCTAGCGGGGGCATATCCGCGAGCGACGGATCTACTTCTTTCTTGCCATCATCAAAAGCAGCTTGCTCCTCCTCCCAGTCAATAATGATGTGGAAAATGGTAGAAACTATGCAGTTACGATCAACATACATGATGGCACCGTTATCTACCATTTTGGCAACCCTTTCTCTCATCAGTGATAATGGAATGTCCTCATGACGTGGATAGTATCCAGCTCTCACTAGCCCATTATAAGCATCCGCCACATGCACCTTCGGGTTCTTGATTCGACCGTCAACATGTTCAAAGATAGCATTCACCCTATCCTCATGCTCGGGTAGAGGATTCTTCTTGACATTCAGTTGGGCGGTGTTGAAGGCAAACGCCTTGGTGTCCAAAAGAAGTTTTGGACCTTATGCTTCAAAGTCATGCATTCATCGCCGAATGTCCTACTTCCCCCATATGATACTCGCATTTCTTAGAGGGGTCGTAGTTAGAAAATTTTTCAACATTGGGTCGCTTTGGCTCGTAAGACAGCAATTCCTTCTTTTAAAGGACCTTTAAGACCTGGGATAGAGAACCAGGAAGAGGAGTGAACTGCCTCTTAACAAACTGTCGAGGCGCGGTCAGTCGGCCTCTGCCCTGTTGATTCTTAGGGACATGAACAATTGGAGGCTTGTCAAACTGTGTATATGCAGCATTGACTTCCGTGCTAGGTTCTTTGGCTTTCTTCATGGTGAACCTTTTGCCTTGATGGGTTGGTTCAATGAACCATCCATCTCTTAGCCCGACTTCGATCTGTTCACCTACCGGGATAAGTTGGTTGAAGTTCTCAACGTACGTGCTAGCCATCCGGTTGCGAAACTCAAACGGGAGAGTCTTGACGAACAACTTCATCAACTCCTTGTCGGCGGGCTCCTGAGGTGACTTGAGCAGCTAGATTTCGCCACCTCACAAAGATACTCCTTGAATGACTCACTCTTCTTCTTCTCCATCCGCTCAAGATCCTCTCGGGAAGGTGCAATGTCCATGTTGAACTTATATGGCTTGAGGAATGCATCGGTCACTTCATTCCAAATGTCAAGGAGGTTTACATTCTTCATTATATACAAGTTCAAGCGGCCCGGTCAAACTCGCATGGAATGATTGAATCATGAGGGGCTCATTCTTGACATATTGGGCCATGCGTACATGGTACATCTCGCAAATGAGCTTTTGGGTAGGAAGTACCATCGTATTTCTCGAACTCCGGTATTTTGAACTTCTTCGGCATCTTGACCTTTTCATACACTGACAAGTCGAACGGGCAAGGTGAACTCGTGACTCTTGCAATTGCTTCACTTTCTCCTCGAGTTTCGCAACACGCTCATCTTAATCTGTCTTAGGGACATTGTCAAGCTTAGGCTTTTCGGTAGTGATCAACGGTGGGTCATCTTCCAGCCCAAGCATGTCGTCATCAATCATTTGGGCCTTATTTGTCGGCTTTGAAACTACTATCTCGGGGAGAGCAGGTGCAGGAGTCGGATTCGCTCGGAGGGATTGGAATTGATCCGTCATAAGCTGTATAGAAGCAAGCACTTGTTGGAGTTGAGTCTCCACAGTGGATATACGATCACTCATTTCAGTTTGGTCGGCCATTCTAGCTCTCAATCGTGTAATGATGGGTGAACGTGGAGGATCCGTTATCACCTAAATTGAGAAATGAACAAAAATATGTAAGTACGAGGTGTAAATAGAGAGCCACTCCATGACAACAATCTTATTTTTTAGTCATGAAAAGTCCACTCATGAAGATGATTCCCTAAAAATGGACTAGGAAAATAAGGACATAGGATGCCTTAGGAGGGACGAAATTTCCCCAAACATGGACTAGGAAAAGCCAGAATTTGAAACCTCCTAACATGAATTGAAAACGAATTTCCAATTTTTATTTTCCAAATGATTCATTGCATGACAATTTCCTCATTTCATTTCTAATTGACAAAGGAATTAGATCCGATGCCTCACTTAGATTGTCATGGATGGACCAAAAGTCGACAAAGTAAGTAAATTGCATAGTATAGAGATAGAAGACTTACTTCACCAAGGAAAATCAATGGCAATCACATAGACATACGCATGAGATGTGAGGCTCGATTTCTACTCTAGACAGGCTTAGCAATGTGAAGCCACAAGGATGATCAGACTAGCCACGGGCTTGTGAACTATGTCGGGTCCTCATGACTCCGGCTTGGTCAAAGAGCCGACCAAGGTCGCGGGCATGCGGACCGAGGTGGGTACTCTTGACACCATGAAAGAAACTTCGGGATTGAGATGGGCGACTCGTGCATCGCGAGCATGCGGTCAAAGTGGTATCCATCTCAACACCATCCTAAATGATCCTATGCGGCCTGTGTCCCATGGCGGCGGGTTGTGTGTGCAAAAGTGTAGTGTAAATGCAAAGCATGCACAACAGTTTAAATCAAGCAATACTTCAAATGTGCAAGTAAACCATTCATTCCTACACCTCCCTACAAAACAAGAGTTAGCAAACACTTCCCCTTATACCTCCCAATCTGCAAAAACATTTAACACCTTAAATGTTAGGGACGTACCTGGAATCCTCGCTGCCAAACAAAAATATTTTTCAAAAAAAAAAAAAATTGGCCTAAGTCCACTAAGAGTTTCAACTCAAGTCCCCAACGGAGTCGCCAAGCTGTCGCGATCAATTTTTCGGGTGCACCACCTAAAATTAGGCTAATGGATTGCTAAGCCTAGACTTAGCTCGGGCTCTCCCAAGCCCATACCAATTCACGACTTAAGTCTAAATTTTTAAACATGCAAATGGATTTTATCTAGAGTCGCCACTAATCGGTTGAGGGTAGGTCGATTAGACACCTAAGTAAAATAATGAGAGAATTATCTTACTCCTACGAACCGTAGATTTTGGGTACGGGAACTTGGTTACACTAAACTATCCTAGTGCCCTTTTGGTACCTTTCTTTTTATTTCGAAAAAATATTTGGCAGGCAGCTTAAATTGATTTTAATTCACTTTCCTAACATGTGAGGCGATCATGCAGGTGCGCATACCACCAATTTAACACTTAGGAAAGCAATTAAATAATGCAGGACTTACCTCAAAGTAACGAAAGCATCTGTAGTGTTAGATCGTAATTCACATCGCAATCCTAGATATGATTTCTAATTAACAAGCAATCACTCAATTTTTGCTTTCACTTTTTAACGAGAATATAGTCCATATGCAATGCAATCCAACGCTTCTAACCTAAAATGAAATAATATGGCATGGCAAAATGTGATTTCTTAATGAACATGCAATAATGAAATATGCAGTCTAAATTAACCAAAATGACCTAATTCTAATGACGGGCAATTTCTAATTAAATGAACCTAATAACAACTAAATGATGTGCATTTGATATTTCTATTCTTAAAAATGCAATCTATTCTAAAAATTGAGTCTAATTTATGCATAGACAAATTTTTATTTTTCATTTTTTCATGAAATTCGAAATTTAAGAAAAATGCAAAAATGATCTAGCTAGATTAAGATTCTATCTAATTTAAACTAAGGATTAAGTCATATTAAATCCTAATTTAAACTAAGACATTATCTTAATCTAAAATGCAATTTATCTAAAAAGATGATCTAAATTTAAAATGGAATATGCAATTCTACCTAATATGCAATGGCGTGGAAATAATGCTCTAATTCTAATTTTTCTTTTTTTTGAAACTCGAAATTAAAGTTGACACATAATTAAACGTGCAAACTAACATCCTAAGTGAACACATTTTTGGATTTTTTATTTAAAAATTCAAAATAAGATTGCAATCCTAAACATGCAAGATAACCCTAAAACAAGCAAAGAATCTAATCTAACTCAGATTTTTTGGATTTTTTTACGTAAACAAAATCGATTCAAATAACACGACAACACATCCGGCAAGATAAGATCAATATCCACAAATTGACGAATCATATCCCGCACATGGGATCGAATTGGTCAATTTTCAATAAAACCGCGAATCGAATCTTGAGCGTGAGATCGGATTGGCGATTTTCCATGCGATGGCGGAGTCGTATTTCGGCGTGAAATCGGATCGTCAATCATATACACGTTGTGAAATTGGGAAAATTTCCCAACTTAGAAGACGACTCGAGATTACGAGATATCTCAAAGATATCGGAGTTTCACCACGTGCATCAACGATATATCAAATAAGGAAACGGATTTTTCGGAAATTAAAAAAAACAAAATTTTTACCTATTCCGAATATTGGCCTCCAAATTTGACTTCGAACCGGCTACTCGTGACGCGATATAGGCATGCTTGGACGAAGCTCACAGCTCGGACTTGGCTGTCGAGACCGGATTTTGGTGGCGCTCGGCTAGCTGTGGGGGATAGAGGCGGGTGTTGTAACGGCTCCTTGTCGTCGTTGGAGGTGGACACAGCTGCTGCGACACCTTAGTCCGATGGTGCGATGGAAAGCGGAACAACAGTCCGAAACCCCAAAGTCGCAAGCCTTAGCGGTGCAAGCTCGACGACGAGGTCAGCAACGCGTGGCAACAGGACGTTGACAACGTCTGGAATGGGGCAGCGTAGTCGTGGTCCACCGAAGAAGAATTTCTTTCTCTAGACTTTTATTTTCCTCTGCGTGCGTACGCCCAGCACGAGAAAACCCCTCTACTTTTGTTTCCTATTCATTGGTGAGCCCAAAAGAGACCACTCTTGTCCTCACTTGACTTTTTTTAAAATCACAGCCACCACTTTTCTCTTTTCTTCGTGAATATATCCCCTTGGCTGAATATCTGCATTGAAGTCACGGCCATGCTCTCTATTCGATGAAGCTTTGCCTTGCGGCCACGAATCTCTCTCTTGCGTCTTCTGCTGCTTGACCTTGACCCTTCACGAATTCTTTCTCTTTTTTCTTTTGTGTTGCTTTTCCAAAACAAACAAAGAAAAAGCCCCTCTGCCGAGCGATCCAAAAAAAAAAACCCCATTTTCAGGCCGTATATTCAATGCGTACTGGCCTCCTCTTCTCGTAGTGTAGCGACCTATTTATAGGTGAAATGAATTTAGGGTTTTTAGATCAACATCCATAGGCATTTTTCGAACGCAATATTTTGTTTTCTCAAATTTCAAATACCGCAAAGATGAGCTCATGATATTTTTCAAACATCTGCCCTATCCAAAAGAAAATCATATCCCTAAAATTTCAAATTCCCATTTTTTCACGAGATAATTTCCAATCACTTAAAAAAGGCCAGCCAATTCTTCATTTCGCGCCCCGATCCATCTAATTCGAACTCATCCGCAACCTGGCCCAATAAAATGCAAAATGCAAATCAAAAAGTAAATGTAATCTAAATCTATATGATATACAATTAATAAAATTAACCCTAAATCGCCAAAATTTAAAGGTCAACATTACTCTATTAGCTTGATCATGCAAGGTCCTGTCAAAATCTTGCAAGCTCCGGTCGGCTCTACAGGCGGCTTCATAAGAGATCAGGTGAGATTGGTATCCAGGATTTCTGTTTTCCAATGATGAAGAGTCTTTACTAAACATCCCACCCATTGTTTGGGTCCAAAAATGTGAAAAATGGGGATTGCCCAAAAACTCCAAAACCAAACCCTTCTTGAAGTTTTGCTAAGCAAGCACGGTGCTTGAATTATATCTATGAATGGTGGGCTACGGTGGAAAATTGCCCAAAATATCAGCGCTCAGATTTACCAGAAAAATGCAGGACTCACAGACTCAGCACAGATCAGCTAAAGCCCCTTCTCTTTTTTGCTCTTTCTTTTCGTGATCTTACCTCAGTTTCAGCTGATGCCGCAAAGAAAGGACCAAACCAAAGCTCGATCATCGTGCAGACACCGAGAGTCAACTGCAGCAGAAACTGAGATCTACTTCAGGAAAACAAAGAAAAGGGGGATGTGGAATTATGGAAGGAAGAGAGAAGTTGGGAGTGCTTCGAGAGGCTGATCTTGAGGCGGCTTGATCGGAGGATTGAAGGCTGCGAGGACGGCTTGGGAAGAGGAAAGCTCCAGCAAATGAGAGGCGGAGCAATGCGGTCGGCAGTGAGCTCAAGATCAGTCTTCCAAGCGAGGGGGTTGACTGACTCTCCCATTTTTTATATCTCCTCTGTTCCTGGTCTTTGTTTTCAGTAGTTTCACACATCAATCCAACCAAAGAATGGCCACAATAATTGCGGTGCCCTTTTCGTATACCAGTTTTTCTTTTTCTTTCTTGGAATTGGATTTTATGAAATATGAAGTGATATGTACTATATTTTTATTATGTATTTAAATGATTATGTTGTAATTAAAAATGGAGGTTGTTATCATTTTTTAATGGCCTGGACAGTAACAGCCAAATAGTTGGGGGGGGAAAGGGAATTGGCAATGGTGATGGGTGACGTTGGCTCGGCAACGCCAAGGTATATCGGCTTCGTTTGTACTGGAGGAAGAAAACGAACCCGCTGGAAAATATCTTTGAAAAATGTCAAATTCTAAGGAAGAAGATTTCTATATTTTGTCGTATTTTACAAGCAATTTATGGAAGTCATTCACCCATGTTTGTTACGTGATAAATATGAAACACTTCTGAAAGAAAACATCATAACAACAATCCTAAGTCTTGAGTCCCGGCACCAACGATCGGGACTCGAGCCCAACCATTGGAAACCTAGGCCCATGTGCTTGGGTCTTAGTCCTGGCCTAAGGGGACTTTGCCCTAGCCGCTGAGGACCCATGCTAGGCCTTGAAAGAGCCAAGGCTAGGCATACTCAAGCACAAGAGCCGTGTCGGGCCCATCAAGGTCCCTTGACAAACGCCAAAGGACCCTAGCCTAGATTTGGGGTTTCGGGACCGAGCATTGGGATTTAGTTGTATTTTGAAAAATGAGTTCCAATCTTTTATAAAAAGGAAATCATTTTTCCGAATTTAAGATAGATTTTCCATCAATTTATTTTTTAAGAAATTCAAATGCTAGTAAATGAGAAAAAAAGTTTACTACCATTGAATTTTTAATGAGGAGAGAAACATAATAAAAGGCAGAAAATTTATAATGAGGAGAGAATTGTCATTTTTGGCTATGGCTTTTCTTCCTTCCTGTACATATTTCTCTAGACCTATAAGATTTGCTTATTGCCGCTTTGACTAGTATTCACATCCTATTCCTTTTCTCATTCCTTACATTTATATCAAATATTGGAGGCCAACTTGTACTTTTAGAAGCGTTGTTATACTTTCCATAAAACTTCAATGTATACCCATGCATTATAGATTGAGGGAGATCTACATATTTGTCTTATGGGTGATCCTGGAGCTGCAAAAAGTCAACTTCTAAAGCACATAATAAATGTTTGCACCTTGAGAGGTATGCACTACAAGCAAAGGAAGCAATGGAGTAGGTCTCACTATTGCAGTCCAAAGGGATTCGGTGATAAATGAGATGGTTTGGGAAGGAGGAGCATTGGTCAACCCCTCTCATGCAAAATGACACATAATTAAACGGCACGCATATTGTTCTTAGGTGAATTTGGTGAAGGAAGATGTCGCTTACGATCTTTCAAATGAACTATACTAATAGTTTTGTGTTGAAGTAGCCTTGTAGAGGGATCTTGCTCAAATTCTGGGCTCAAATGTATGAAAAATCATAACAGCCGAGATCACTTAGTTACAATATATAAATATTTGTGCATCTTCTAAACAGATGATAAACAAAATAAAATAAGTGATCTAGGTACTCGCAAACATTATGTGCCACAAATGAGTTTGACAAGATAAACGAGTCAAATCCTTCAACAATACATTTATTAATTAAAAATACAAAATTATTATCATTATCATCATCATCATCATCATTATCCTTTAAAAAAAAAAAAAATTTGCGGGGCCGGGCCGATCCGGCCCCTTCTGACCTTTCTTTATTTCCCTCCTCTCCTTTCGCGTGGGCCCGGCCCGGCCCTTTTCTTTTCTCCGCCTTCCTCCCTCTCCTCTACGTTCGCTGTGGAGCAGCGGCGCTCGTCCGAGACAGAGGGCCGGATGCAGAGAAGAGCAGAGAAGGGCAGAGCGTCCAGCGGGGTTCGGTGCTCGGGATCCGGCCGACCGCGGCAGGCTGGCGGTGGCGGAGGCCATGCGCGGCTGCCTGCCGGAGGCCATTGAAAGGGGGCCGAGAGAGTGAGAGAGGGACGGAGAGTGAAATCAGAGAGCGAGCGAGCGAGCGAGCCTCCCGGCAGCTCGACCGTGCCTGAGTCCCCGCCGACGACCCCGGCCGACGCCCCTCGAGGCCGCTTCACCCAGGTCCGACCTCTCGGTACCTGCTTTCTGGCGTTTCCGATGACTTACTCCATTCTCTTTTTTCCCGTTCTTGTAGTGATAGCTATAGATTTAGTAGTGCTTGCAGCTCATGGGCAGCATGCGGGTCATCCACTAGTTAGATTTGATGGAATGACTCTTCTTGACGGTCTAGAAGATAAGTTCAGCTGAAGAGGGGTTTTGGGGGAGAGAGAAAAGGATGTCTCTGTATGACTCTGCGCTTTTGCTGAAGCCCCGTGTGGAGAAGGAAGCTTTGATGGAGTTGGTGGCTCGGATAGGAAGAGACGTCTATAAGAAAACGGGGTTGTCACTGAGGTAAAATCATTCGGGACGGTCCAGTTGGGTTATAGTACCAAGAAGCTTGATGGGCGATTTTTTCAGGTGATTCTTCTGTTGAAATTCGCGCTCTTCTGCTTGCTTGTTCTGAGCTTTCCATCTACAGATAATTCTCTTGTTGGCTTGTCAATTCATGTTGTGCTTGTGATATGCAATTAGATTTGATTCATCTTCTTTGTTTAAATTCCTGGTTTATGTAACTTGGAAGCTACAAATGAGCTATCTGGTTTGACAGAATGACGGAGAGTACTCTCTAGAACAAGATAACGTAGCAGAATATGACAGAAGATGATGCAGAAATGCTGACTCTATTAGGTTTCACAACTGGAATGCTTAACGCGACCATGTATTTGGCTGGCTCTTTCCCTCATGTTCGAAGTAGCAAGCTGCAGGAGAAATTGATTATGTTGGCACATATGTCGAGCAAAATTATCCTAGCTTATGAGAAAATCTCATAATGTGATAATGTCTTCGGCTGGCTCCATGCCTTATGTTAGGAGGAAAGCCATAGGAGATGGTAATTATACAGACAGATATGTTGGAACAAATGTTAACTAGCTTATGAAGAAGTCCCATACTGGATTGGAGTTGTATGTTCGGTTTGCACTGATGCTGTTACCATCCTAGCTTATTGCTGTTAATACTTACCATGGTCATTTTTTCATCTAAGTTAATCAACGGCTACTGTAGCAATTGATGGAAGATTTAATTTTGCAATGTTGGCCTGGCAGGAAAATCACACCAGAGTTCACTCTACTATTCACTCACTTTCATAGTGGCTATCCATTTTCAAACTTTCATTCACTTTGGTTTTGCTTTCAATCGAATAACTTTGGTGATTGACCTGCGAAAAACTCATTGGAAACCTGATTCAACAGCTGGTTTTGATAATTTTAATCTGATTTAATATCAATTTGACATGGCAGTATGAGTTCGATATTAAAGTCTAGTGACCGAAATGAAATTTATCTAAAGTTGAGTGAGTTGCAATGCAAAATTATCTACAGTTGACTGACCTACAATGGAAGTCTAATAAAGACACATGTGCCTTCCGTATCAATATTACAATGATGCCAGGTCAAACTTCTAATGAGATTTTGAACGGCTAGTCAACAGAGTGACCTTATGGAGAACAAAACCAAAGTTGAGTGATCTATTTGAAAGTTAAAAGTTGAGTGATGTATAGTGTAATTTACCCTTGTCCTGGCAGTAATATGTACTGTTTGGATGGGCTCTCTATCTGCTACTCTTCCTGATGAAGCAGTAAGATGATATTTAGTTGGTTGCACTTTTACCTTGTGGAGGAAAGAGGATTCTAGGTCTCTTGCTATTTTTCTCATGTTGATTTCTTTGATCTAGACACTGATATCACTTTTATGTTTCTGTTGCACATCATGCAGGGTCAGATGATGCAGTTGACCATGATGGCTTCACCAATGATGAACAAAGAGCTGCATTACTTGAATAGGGAAGATAGATTATTGCGCTGGCTTCTTGTGAAGCACCGAGACACAAAAATATGGGCTGGAATTTCTTACTGAAGAAGATGAGAAGCGTGAACTGAGCAGATTTCCTCGTAGTTCTATATTTGATGATGAAAATGCAGATAAGGATGTGGATGATGATGAGGACGATGACGACGATGAATATGAGGTGGACGGAGAGGAAAGGAAAGAACAATAAAGAGCAAATCGTCATGTCTGGGGTCATGAATTTTGTTGATTTGATGGGTATTCGGGTCTTGCTTCAGTGTTAGCAGATGCTCATGCTCGTGTTTAGTATCTCTCAAATGCAAAATGTGATTCATTTTATGCGATTCTGCCATCTCCCTGTTGAATAGCTGTGAGAATGAAGGTTTTAGTTCATTTTTTGCAGGTTTCTTTTGTCAGTGAGTGGTTTGAAGTACCATACTTTAACTAGTACCATATACAGAAATGAGGGAGACTATGCATGACTGCATGTTGGATTTGTGTCTCACGAGCAGGTCAATCTCAAGATCTTCATCTGATTATCAGAACTTCTGAAGTTTGGCATTTCTTGTTTCGATTTATCTTCTCTTCAGTTCTCGTTTAGTATGTGAAGATAATCAAATCAGGGAGCTGTTTCAACAGCATGACCTATGTGGTAGATGATAGTTAACAGCTGGTGTGGGTTTTGTTCAATATGATGCCCGGAGGAAGAAATTCTAGGTCTTTCAAGTGTTACTAACGCATCGCACCCAGCAGCGTTATGTGAGTGATGCTGCTGAGCTTAGAATGACATGGCATTTGGTTACCGAACTTTATGGTGCCTCTGCAATTCTTTCCATTTTAAGCCATGAAATTGTAGGAAATTCTGAATGAATATAGCAGATGCAACTGACTTTATTCGGTCCCTGCAATCTTGTAGTTCATGGAATGCATGATTTAGCGGATAACGAGAGGAACAATCAGTCCATGCATTTTTGACATCTTTTTGTAGTTAATACTTTCACTGAAGAATCTAAATAATTACGCTAGCGTTTCTTCATTGAGAGATGACACTCAAGTACCTTTCGGCTCTCAAATCACTTAATTTTCCTTCATCCAAATACACTGATAAATAACATGATCAATGAGAGTAAAATAAGGATAAGGTATTTTGTGCAAGGTTGTGCGACTTCATAGTTAAAACTTGAATAACTAAACCGGAAAGAGCCAAGAGATTTTACAACAGCCGTACAACTTATCCTGTCATTGTAGAATATGCTAGTTTTGCTACATAGATGGTTTTTCACAATGAACTAACTGCCAAGATAAGCATCTCAGCAGCCCCAATACTTCGGCATCCTCAGATTTCTTGACACTTCGTGAGTAGAATGTGGTGAGGCTCCGCAGCAAATTTTGTTAATATGTCATATTTAGAAGGAATTGGAAAACCACATTAGTGTAACGCTTGAATCAATTTTTTCTCTTCAATGATTCAAACAAACAAATCAGCAATCGCATCGGCTAGATTAACAGGACGAAGCCAAATAGGTAAAAGTTATCCTGGAGACAGGCATTTGCATTTTGAAGCACACCAATGTAGAACTGCTTCATAATCTCTATACTCTAATATTTGTATGAATTGGTTGAGGCCACATTCGCCAGATCAAGTTCGACCAAAAGGAGAAAACCGAGAAGATCTTTGCAACATAAAGTTCATCTAAGACAGTGAACTGCATTGACTGTTAACTTTCTAAGCATACAAAAAAGAACTAACGGCCGGAATATCTATTTAATTTATGCACTATCACTTTCCTCGCCCACTGTATATTGCACTTACTCTTATCAGCTTGCTTACAGAGAACATCAATAGCTGCCATGACATCTTCCACCCTTTCCTTGATCTCCAACATTCCACGCTTCACCGCTTCTTCCTGTTCTTCTCCAAGAGCGAAGTCGGCATTTTGCACGATCGACTCAATCTCAGTTTCCAGCTTACTCACAAGCAACCGAATCGTCTCCAACTCATTGATCGAGATCATGGTTCCACTTCCCGCAGTCATTAAGTTAATCAACTCCCTTTTTTTTTTCAAGTTTCCTTTGGTAAGTTTTCCACCGAGAGTAACACCACTCGCCGACTGTCCCTATTGGAGCTGTCAGAGCAGTAGCTACAGCAATCACAACAGGCGGTGCACCGATCGCAACTGCAACGACTGAGAAGATCACAGTGGCCACGAAGGCGGTCACAAATATGGCATTGGTCACCCTTCTGCAAGCTTGTGCAGATTTAATATTTTTGGCAAGCTTCTTCTTACAACTCTGCAACTTCTGCAACATCTCTGCCTGCTGCTCATTCACCGAGTGAAGGAGAGTGAAGAACTCGTCCGTGAATGGGTTGGCTGCTTCTTTGAATTTCTTGAGCTCCCGCAGTGTCTCGACATACTTCTTACCTCCCACATTCTCTCCTCTCTCTTCTTCAAAGTCCGTAAGTGCAAGCTGAATCTCCCACTGGTTACCATAGGCCTGACTCAGGCATTCATCGAGGGAAAAATAGAAATCTAATATCTTTTGGACACAGTCGAAGTAACAACACACTAAATCGAACAGCTCTTCGTCATTCCTTATGTCTTCTTGGGATTCAATAATGATCGTAACTGATATACTGTGCATGTCATCAAGGTTCACCTCTAGATTGTCGATTGTCAGGGATTAAGCATTAGCACCAGCTGCTAGTGTCCCAATTACTCTATTAGCTTGGTCATGTAAGGTCTTCAAAATCTTGCAAGCTCGTGTCAACTCCATAGGCAGCTTCATAAGAGGTCAGGTCAGACTGGTATCTAGGATTGCTGTCTTCCATTGATGAAGAGTATACTTGCTTGTTCTTACTAAATTTCCCACCCATTGATTGGGTCCAAAAATGTGAAAATGGGGATTGCCCAAAAAAACTCCAAAACCAAACCCTTCTTCAAGTATTGCTAAGCAAGCACAGTGCTTGAATTATATCTATGAAAGACAGGCTACAGTGGAAAATTGCCCAAAATGTCTGAGCTCAGATTTACTAGAAAAAAAGGCAGGAACTTACAGACATCACAGATCAGCTAAACCCCTTCTCTTTTTTTGCTCTTCTTTTCGCGATCTTACCTCAGTTTCAGCTGATACCGCAAAGAACAGATCATCTTGTTTCCACTGCAATTGCTTCAAAAGGACCAAACCAAAGCTCAATCACCGTGCAGACACCAAGAGTCAACTGCAGAAAAACAAGAAAAGGGGGGCTTGGAACTAGGGGTAGCATGGTCCGGGTTGATGGGACCAAGGACTGGAGGTTCGGGTCCACCCAGGGTCAACCCGACCAACCAATAATTTTTATCATGCCCTAAACATAGCAAGAGGAGCTGAAGTAATCAACAAATTCATGAATCGAGGTCAAAGAACAAAAGTACACAAAGCCAGGAGGAGGAAGTGGGCACTTTGTTCTGAAATTTAATTATTAGTCAGATTAAACTATAGCTATGCAGCATCACAGTTACTCAGCAATGACAAGTTCACAAAGTTTAGAGAGTTTGCCCGTGCGTATCTATGAACTATGATCAAGTGCTTTTTACCTTGCCACGACTCCCAAGTCAAGGGAATTTGGCCTGATTCCTGTGCCAAATTAAGTCAATACTCTGGGAAGGTCGTAAGCACTACAGCTGGAGCCTGCAGCCAATAAAGAAGCCGGTTTCTCAGAAAATCTACAGGACAATTTGAAGGAACAGCAAAAAATTTGCAAGAAGTTCTTCATATGTCATTATGACCAAGTAATGTGCTTGCTTTTTGTACATTACACGTGATAACAATCCAGAAGAATTTTACTTCGTGTTACATAAAAGCTTCTTCTCTCATTAGCCCAGGAACTCCTTCCTGGACAACTCAGAGAAGCATATTGATTATAATGTGCCATATCACTTCTTTTCCTTTGTTCGGGAAATACCGTCAGAATGTTCCATAGCTGCACTATGCTTTTTCAAGCAGCTCAAGGGTATTTAAAAATATTCTGTGGTCTCCTTCTGTTCTTGCGTTTTTCAGTCCGCATTTTTTAAATTAAAAGAGGACATATTCGATGCGATAGCAACTGAAATCGGGGGATATCACCGAAATTCCCTTTCCTTGCCCAGCAAAGATTTTGGCAGTTTTTACCTAGTTTCAGCTCATAAACTGCAAGCTCATGTCTTCATCGAGCTCGCGGTTCTAACGTGCCACGACACTCCTTCCCAGATTGAAAACGTGACATCAAGACAGTTCGACTGCTACACTTCAGTTAAAATCGCGACGGACGATGAGCACGATTCGGTTCTCCTCGCATCCAGATTCCAATCAAAGCTAAAACCCATCTCCAAAATGGGAAAGAAAAAGCCCAGAAAAACACATCGGATGCAATCGCCCCGGTCGATCGAGCGTCCAGAAGGGGAGGTCGCGGGGACTAATATGCCCAGCCAAGTTATGTTTGGAAAGCAGTGGCGAGCCGAGCGAGGCCGGAGGCGCAGTACAAGAGGACAAGGAAAGAAGAGAAAAGAGAAAATAGAAAATCTGCAAAAAATAAAAAAATTGGAATTTTTTATATGACCTGGGCAGATCCCGGTTTTTAAGGTCGGTCAACGGGTCGGATCGGGCAAACGTCCGAACCCGTCCCCCGAGTATAATAACAATAAATTAAAAATATTAAAAATTGGAAATTTTGGAAAATTGGAAAATTTATAAAATTCGGAAAATCATTAAAAAATTTTAAAATTCAGAAATATTAAAAATCTGAAAATCCAGAAAATAATTAAAATTGGAAAAATCATTAAAAGAAATTCATAAAATTCTAAAAATAAAAGACTTTAAAAATGTTGGAAAATCCTTTAAAAATACTAAAATCCAAAATTTGGATAAGCCGTTAGGTTTGCAATAGGGTTCTTTTGTTTTGGATTGTCTTTTCTTTTAGGAATAATATTAGAATGCTTGTGCACTTTCCTTTACAATTTATACTTGGTCGCGTCTTTCAATATTTTTGATGTTATTTCTTGCTCTAGAATGATTAGAACGATACCTATAATTCTTGATAGGTTGCTATAGCATTAGTTAGCATAATCAAGTCAAGTACCAAAAGGCATTAGTCTTTGGCCTAACGTAGTCAAGTTCCCAAGTCTAGAATCTATGATTGTGTAAATAGTAAGATATCCTCGTATCTTACTTAGTTTTTAGCCGACCCCAAAAATTCTAATGGTGACTCCTTAGTCAAAATTCGTATAGACTTAAGTGATTAAAAATTTGAACGTCTAATTAGACTTGATAGAGCCCCTAATCAATAGAAGGCCATTGGCCCAAAGTTGACTATATCTCTAAGCCTAACAGCTCCGGCAAGGGGGTTAGGTCGCGACAACTCTTCCAAGCGAGGAGGATGATTGACTCCCATTTTTATTTATCCTCTGTCCTTAGTCTTTGTTTTCATTAATTTCACTCGCCAATCGAACCAAAGAGTGGCCAACACTAATTGCAGTGTCCTTTGGATACCACATTTTCTTTTTCTTTTCTCGAAATTGGATTTTTATGAAATATGAAGTGATATATATTATATTTGTATCATCTATTTAAATGTATATGTTGTAATTAAAAATGGAGGTGGTTATCATTTTTTAATGGCCTGGACAGTGATAGCCAATCTGTTGGCGGGACGAAAAAATTGGCAATGGTGATTGGTGGTGTCGGCTTGGCAACGCCAAAGGTACGTTGCTTCGTTTGTATCGGAGAAAAAAATGAACCCTGCAAAATATCTTTGAGAAAAAGTTAACTTTTTAAGGAAAAGGATTTCATTTTCTCTATATTTTGTCGTATTCATACAAATATATGAAAGTCATTCACCGACATTCGTAACATGAAAATAAAAAAAATAAAAAAATGAAACACCCATTTGAAAGAAATACCCATGCTAGGCCTTGAAAGAGCCGAGGGCCAATGTTGGCGACCCGGGCATGGGAACCGCGTTCGGGCCCATGGAGGTCTCTCTGGAGGGACCCCGCCTAAATGTTGGGGCGCCGGGTCTGAGCATCAGGATTTTTGTTGTATTTTGAAAAATGAGTTCTGATTTTTTATAAAGGAAATCATTATTCTAAATTTAAGTATAGATTTTCCATTAATTCATTTTTTAAAAGATCTAAATGCTAGCAAATGAGAAAACGTTTTCTACCATTAAATTTGCCACATAATAAAAGAATTTTTAGTGTTATCAATGAAAGTAGTGGATCACATTAGTATTGGCCCGCTGAAGCGATGTAAATCATACATTTTATATGTTCGTTTGATAGCATAAAAGATAATACGCATTGAAAACATTTTCCATCCAAATAATTCATGAAGAAGGATCCGATCGTTTCACCTAAATGAGCATGGAAAATGTTTTCCGAATTTTCCAGGTGTTGCTTTCACGTAAAAAACTGGGCGAGTTTAAAACGTTTTCCATTATTGGAAAAACAACCTTTAAAGGTGAGGAAAATGTCTTCACTTTTTAAAAGTGAAAAACATTTTCTATAACTTCTTCCACCGTGCTTCTTTTCATCAACACATTTTCGTTTTATTTTTATGCTTTATTTTTCTTTTTATTTTTTTTAAAAAAATCTAGTTTTTAATTTTTTTTTCCTTTTTTTTTTCTTTTCTTTTTCTTTTCTTTCTTTCCTTTTCATCTTCTTCCTTGCTTTAATCTTGGCTCAGTGGCCACCGGCGACGGGTAGGCAACCGGCTTCGAGCGAGCGCCGAGCCTCGTCGGCCTAGAGGCGGAGCTCGGGCCTCGCAGTTATTTGGGGCGGGGCTCGAGCCCCGCCCGAGCTTCTTGCGAGGTTCGCTGGCGAGCCACGAGCTCACGGGATCCTAGCCAGGAGCTCGGGCCCGATCTAGGCGGAGCCCGGGCTTGTGGCTCGCCAGCCCTGGCGAACCTCTCATGGCGAGCTTGGGCGAGATCGGCCAGGGCCTCGAGCTCGCCGGATCACGGGGACCGCGTCTTGGCCGGGCCGGGCGCCGGCCATCGTCAGGCCAAGGGGCGGCGGAGGAAGAAGGAGGAGGAAGGAGGAAGGAAAAGAAAAAGAAAAAGAAAGAAAAAAATCGATTTTTTAAAAATACAAATACTTAAAATTCATTTAAAAATATATAAAAAATAAAACTAATTTTTGGTCAATTAAAAATATTAAAATTTATTTTTTTTGATAATTTTTCCCAAACAATTAAATTAGCTAACGAACGGTAAAATATTTTCTACTTTCAAAGTTTATTTTAGTAGAACACCGGAAAATATAGCCATTTTCCAGGAAAATGACTTCCAGAAAATATTTTCCGAAAACGCGATATTTTCTAGAAACGAATGGGCTCGCAGAACATTTGACAAATTCGCTCTTGGAAAAATTTGGCTTGTAGTTTTTGTCACGACCTAATTTTCGGGTGCACCACCTAACACTAGGTTAATGACTACTAAGTTTTTAACTTAAATCGAGCTCTCCTGCCCATACCAATTCGCGACTTAGGTTCAAGTTTCTTAACATACAAAAGATTATTATCTAGGAGTCGCCACTAATAAGTTTACGGTAGGTCGATTAGACGCCTAAGTAAAATAATGGGAGAATTATTTCACTCCTACGAACCAAGACTAAGGGTACGGGGACTTGTCATTACACTAGATTTCTAGTGCCCTTTCGGGTACCATTTCTTTTTAATTTTCAAAAATGTTTTTTGCAGGCAGCTTGATTTGATTTTAATTCACTTTCCTAACGTGTGAGGCGATCATACGGAGCGCACAAACCACCAATTTAACACCCAAGAAAACAATGAATAAATTGCAAAAACTTACCTCAAAGAACGAAAGATCATCAGCTGTTAGATCACTGAATTCACATCGATAATCCTGATATGATTTCTAATTAACACGCAATTTTAATTTTTGTTTTCACTTTATTTAATGAAAGTCATGCGATGCATGCTAATAATCTAATATGACATGGCAATACGACCTAAACTATATGACATGAAGAAATGCAATAATTAAATGCAATCTAAATGACCTAATTTTAATGACATGCAATGCAATGCAATGACATACAAAATTATTTCAACTAAAATGACATGTATCATGCAATTTCATATGCGAGCTATATGTCATGCGACATTTATTAAATGACCTAGTCTAATGACGAGAAAGTTCTAATTAAATGAACCTAATAAAAACTAAATGACGTGCATTTGATATTTCTTTTTAAAAATGCAATCTATCTAAAAAATTGAAACTAATTTATGCAAAGATAAATTTTGTATTTTTTATGAAATTCGAAATTTAAGAAAAATGCAAAATGATCTAGCTAGATTAAGATTCTACCTAATTTAAACTAAGGATTAAGTCATATTAAATCCTAATTTAAACTAAGACATTATCTTAATCTAAGATGCAATTTATCTAAAAGATGCCCTAAATTTAAAATGAAACATGCAATTCTAACCTAATATGCACAATGATTTTTTTGTGTTTTCCTTTATGAAATTCGAAATTAAAACTAACATAATTAAACATGCAATTCAAATAATAAAAAAAAAAACAACCTAAATGAATGCATTTTTTTTTTTTTATATTTTTAAATTCGAAATAAAATCCCTATTCTAGATATGCAAGATAACAAGAAATATTCCAAAACAAACCGAATCCTAATTCAAATATTTTTTTGATATTTTTAGTGGTTTTCCAAAACAAGCAATTATCAAATAAACATTGTATTTAAACTAATCAAGACATTCAATCAAATAAAGGATTAAAATAATTGAAAAAATAACTCACACATGTCAAATTAACGATTATCTAACCCCTAAACATCACGACAAAGAAATTCAAAATAATTAAAAATCTGATCCGAAATCTTACGGATCAAATTAATAATCATATTGATTCAGCAATTAAAATACTATCAACAAAACCCCAAAAATTAATATAATTAAAAAATGATCCGACATCTTATGGATCAAATTAATAATTACAATAATTTTAGGGAAAACCCTGCCGATAATGCCTACAAAATTCATGAAATGAAAATCACTTCAAATTTACACAATAACAACTAAACTTAAAATAAATAAAATAAAGTAAAATAGAAAAAGAAAAATAAAACTACCTAATTTCTTTTTTTTTTTTTTTTTTTTTTTCCTTTCTTCTTTTCTTCCCAAGCACGGCTTGTGCTCGTGCGGTTGATCTCCGGGCAGCGGGTTTCGATCGTCAAAGGGCGTCGCGGTCGGGCTCCGGCGAAAGGTCTGGCGAGGGGAATCGGCGGCGAGCAGACTGGCGAGGTAGAGACGTCGCAGCTGGAGCTGGGCAGAGGAGCAAGCCGTCGGGCGGAGATGTGAGCGCGATCGGTCGTCACTCCGGGCGTGTGGGAGCTCGGACTTGATCTTGGCGTCGCGGGTCGGCAGCAAGTCGGGCTCCGAGCGAGTGCGGGGACGGGGACTCGGGCGGCGTGCGGTTCGGTGGCGTCGGGGCGGTACTCGGGTCGCCGGCGTCGGGTTGCGCGGATCAGGGCAGGGCTCCGGTGTCGTTGGATCTCGGCTGAAAGCAGAGAAATTGCAGGGTCGTCGGGTCACTGCTGTTGCAGATCGTCGAGCAGTGACCGGCGAGTGAAGGCATCGGTGGAGCAGCAGGGCGTCGGATTGCGCGGATCAGGAGCAGCAGAGCTCCGGTGTCGGGGACTCGGGGCGGCGCGGCAGTCGCGGCTGGCTTCGGGGGGCGAGCGGCGCGGGTCAGGAGCGATCGGCGCCTGGGTCGCCGTTGGGGAGACGGGCACTGCGACTGGAGTGGGCTCGTCCGGGGGTGGCTCGGGCGCGCGATGAGGCTCCGGCAGGGACGGAGGGGGCGGTCGCGGATTGCAGGTGCTGTGCGTCGGGCGGCTAGAAGAAGACGGTCAACAGTCCTCTTTTTTCTTTTTCTTCTCTGCTGTACGTCACTTCTCCTCTCTGCTGTGCGGTCTGCTGTCCTGAATTTCTGCAACCTTTGCTGACTTTTGACCTTTTTGAGCCCCTCTACCGAGAAACCAAAAAAAAAAAGTTTTCTTTTGTGCTTTTATTTTCTCCCCAGGAACAAAACGGAAGAAGCCCCTTACTCCGACCTCTGTGCGCACCTTTTATAGGCAAAGAGAAATGTGATACTCGGAGGATATTTTGTATCTTTTAATATACGCAAAGATTATTTATGATCCCTCGATCACAAATTTTTATTTTCATATCTCCCGATATCCAAATAATTTTATCGCTGGAATTTAAAGATAAGATTACTTGACCAGGTCCAAAAAACAGTAATATCGCGTTAAATGTATTTAAATAATTTTGTCATTAAAGAAAAGAGGCTCGGGCTGATTTTCTCGTTTTATGGGCTTAGTCCGGCACATTAATTTAAAACTCAAGAACAATTAATCGGCCATCCACCCTAGGTCCAAAAATGTGAATTACAAATAAATGCATCTAAACCTATATGTTATGCAATTAATTTTTTTTTTTTTTCAGGGATAAAATTAGCCCCTAATTTTCTAAATGGGTCGCACAATTTAGATGTCGCAGTTTTTTATATGATGAGATGAAAGCTTATACTAGGGGTTAACATGCTTTCAAGGTACAATCAAAAATTTAGAACCAAACGAGTATGGAGAACTTGACTGGTGACAATCGGTTTTGGTTCAAAGTGTGGAGGGTAGGTTTCGAAAAAATTGGGAAATTAGTTTTCGATGGGCATGTTCCAACTAAAACTTTAAATAAGTTTTTGTGTGTGTGTGTGTTTTTCTCTTTCTTCTACTTTGTAGCGTTTGATGATGAGCAATGAAACTTGGGACCTGAAATCTAAAACAAATCTTTGCTTTTTTTTTCCTATGTTTTCCATGCAATCTGTAGTATTCCATGATATTCGATAATGAGTGTATAATTTAAAATTACTAGTACGAGTTTCCATTTTCGATGATATTCATGATTGAGACTTTTATTTTGTTAATATTTCATATTCTATGTGTGTGTCTAAGTATTAGTTGTGGTCCAATGGGTGTAGTAAATAGTGGTGGGTAGAAGTGATGATTAACTATAATGTTTAATTAAGAATACAAGTGAAACCTAGATAGACCTAAAATCTATGACAATATATGGGTTTCGGGTTTCAAATTATGCGAAGTGGCTTAGATTCCAAAAA